>NW_006496628.1:1860654-1918731 GCF_000471905.2 Amborella trichopoda | reverse complement strand
ACGTACGTACGTACGTACGTACTCTCGTCTCTCTCTTCTTCTCTCTCTCTTCTCTCTCTTCTCTCTCTCTCTCTTCTCTCTCTTCTTCTCTTTCTCTCTCTCTTCTCTCTCTCTCTCTCTCTTCTCTCTCTCTTCTCTCTCTCTTCTCTCTCTTCTCTCTCTTCTCTCTCTTTCTCTCTTCTCTCTCTTCTCTCTCTTCTCTCTTCTCTCTTTCTCTCTCTTCTTCTCCCTCTTCGTCTACCAGTCGGTGAGACCTAGCCCTAGTTGGTTTTCTCTTTATTCCTCTGTCAGTCGGCGAGACCTAGCACCGGTTGGTCTTCTCCCTCTTCATCTATCAGTCGGCGAGACCTAGCGTCGGTTAGATTTCTCTCTTTTCCTCTATTAGTCAACGAGACCTAGTGTCGTTGGTCTTCTCCCTCTTCCTTTGTCACTCGACGAGACCTGACACTGATTGGTCTTCTCCCTCTTCCTCTATCAGTCGACGAGACCTAGTGCCGATTGGTCTTCTCTCTCTTCATCTATAGCCCAAGTAAGTCCTGAACCCACCTTTTAAATTCCTCTCTCACCGATTGGTAACACCTGCCCCCATTTTCGAACGAGGTTCCCGAGAAAGCGATCTCACGAATATCTCGAATCTTCTTCGAAACTCGCGACGTGAGTGGCCCTATCCCACAGGGATCCGAAGGGCGAGATCTAGGCACCTAACCAGCAGTATGAACCGAGGTTGAGCAGTTTAGGGTCATGCAGTATGGACCATGGCTAAGAAGTTTAGGGTCATGCAGTATGGACTGAGGCTGAGCTGTTTAGGGTCATGCTGTATGGACCGAGGCTTAGCAATTTAGGATCATGCAGTATGGACAGAGGGAGAGCAATTTAGGGTCATGCAATATGGACTGAGGCTGAGCAGTTTAGGGTCAAGCAGTATGGACCGAGGCTGAGCAGTTTAGGGTCATGCAGTATGGAACGAGCAGTTTAGGGTCGTGAAACTAGACCATTATGTTGGCCACGATGTAGGTGGAGCTTCATAGGGAATAGGTTTGTGGATGGTAATCCGACTCCTTAAGGATAAAATGGCGAAGACTATTCACAAACTGAGGGCTTAGATGGAAATGGTGGCCTGATGAAGGATGACAAGCAGAAGTGGACCTCACTGTGGTTTGAAAGATGAATCACTATAACAGGTAACCTGACTCCCTGGGGGTAAGGTAGCTTAGTGTGAAGCTGACCCACTGGGGATTACAACCCTAACTTCACTGGGGATGATGGACCGCAGTATGGGTGTGACTCAAAGTGGGGGATGAGGGACAGGTCCTGACTCCATTGAGAAAGTCACAGTTTAGGTGCAACGGCTTGGGTGCAAGTCCACTAGGGATGACATATCTTGGATTGGGTACAACTCCACCAGGGATAGTGGTAGGGCATACATTGCTTGAAATACGGCCGACGCCATGTGTAGCGCTGATGGTTTATTGCGAATATTCAATAGGCACTGAGTTATCACGACACAACTGACGCTGTTCAGCTGACATTGTGAATGACCTGTGGTATAATCTGAAGACAACCACACTGAGTTAACCGGTGCTGGGGTCGTTTTGGAGACATACCCGGCGCTAGGTCAACCAACGTTAAGGTTGTATTTGGAAACACACCTGGTGCTAAGTCAACTGGTGCTAGGGTTGTTTAAAAATTCACGCGGCACTGCATTGACTTGTGCTAGGGATGGATCGATGAGAGTTACCTCTGGGCTTGTGTCGAAGCTTGATCCGGCTCATTGTCGCTTGGCTTCCCTTGGACAGAACTGGAATTTTGAGTTTGTGAAGGGCTTTTGAGGGTAGTGTAGTCTATATAATGGGGTAAAACCCTGTTTTCCTTTATTTTTCACCAAGGTTAAAAAACTTAGATGTAAGTTTTCTTTAATTGTGAGGAGAGAGAGCTCGATTGAAGTTTCCAATGAGTAGTGGGACTTCAACAACAGTCTTTGCAGGAAAGGTTCTTCGGCAGGCAGCAGGATTTCGGTAAGGGTTTTGCAGAGAAGACCTTCGACGTGCGGAGTTTGCCCCGAATTTAGCAAAGTTGCAGAGAGAGTAGTAGGGAAGGGAGAGTCCGTCGGGAAGTTTTTCACGAAAGGGAAGGAATTTTGGCTACCATTTTACTTTCTGGTAAGGACATTTTAAGGGTTTTCTCGACAGTTGTGGTAGTTTTTCGACACCACTCGTGGTGTTGCAGAAGTTTTCGGGCACTTTCAAGAGGTTTACTAGGGTTATCTCCACTTTTCAACACTATTAGTGACGTCGCAGAGGTTTCCCGACGAGGTCTGAGGAACATCCTCTATACTTATAGCAACCGGTCTCTGAAAAACATTTTGTGGTGGTTGTCACACTGCTTCAACTTTCAAGAATGTAATGGGGACATTTAGGGCTTTCTGATGATCCGGTGTATAGGTGATCCTTGGAGCCCAAAATTCTACGCCCATGGCTTGCTAGATCTGGCTCACTTTCCGGCCAAGGTGGCTGAAAACTGGGGGCAAAAGGTGAAGACCTTTTTTCAAATGAAGAGGGAGTTTCTTGAGGGATGATGGTTGGGATGTTGGAATGAAGAGTAGTTAAGGGTAAAATTCTACCCTGCCTTTCTTCTTCCTTGAACATATTTACTAACATCCTTCCAACATCCTTAACATCTTCATGAGAGAAGGACACAATCTTGCTTGTGGACTCGTGACCTTCATCACTCAACTTCTGAGGTGATGCCAGATTTGTGAAGTAATATTTAGCATCGACGTAGTGAATTTCGGCCCTAGGGAACTGTCTTTTGTCATCCTAGAATGTATGCTGTCTCCTGTCTTGGCTATATTTGAAGCACTGATGCAATGTTGATGGAACCACCCCTAGTCATGGAACCCTGGGCTACCGAGGAGGATATTGTAAGAAGTGTCGGTGTCGATTACATGAAACTGGGCATAATTGTTCAGCTCACCGATCTTAAAATGAAGGCATACCGTGCCAGCCAGCTTCTCCCCCGATTGGTTGAACCCTTGAACTGTGACGTGGGTCGGGGTAAGATCTTCGGACAATCCCAATCGATTAAGGATCCATCTTGGAATTAAGTTGACTACCGACCCTCCATCTAACATAATTTGGTTGGTGGGGCATGCATGTAATTTGCCAATAACAAAGAGAGGGCAATTATGAAACTTTTCCCCTAGTTGCAGATTGTCTGCTGAAAAGGTGATTGGCATACATCATGATAGAATTGCTGGGTCTACCTCGATAGGTTCTACTTCGGTCTAGTAAACTTCTGGGTCAGAGAGAGCTTCAATCAAAGCCATTTGGTAATCCTTTGAGAGCATGAGGGCGTTGTAGACACTGAGAAGGGTTGGAAGCTTCCATAGATGTCCTATCACATCCTATTTCACCTTTTCTTGATCAAGGCCTTGTGCTCCTGGTCCTGCCACTGATTCGGTGGGTATATTGAATTGAGGAGTAGGTTTCAGTAAAGCGGGTATATTTTGGCCAGCTGGCTGACTTGATTGCACGATGGGCTTGGTTCGAGTGACAGAAGTTTGAGGTTTTGGAAGGGGTTGAGAGTAAGAGATAAAAGGGGTCCTAGGAAATTAGTGAATAGAAGGATTGTTTAAGGTATTGGGATTAGGAAGAAGCCCAGGGAGCTGTAGGATAGGCAGACTAGCCTTTGGATTAAGGGGCAATGGTGGACTAGGGAAGTTCAAGGTGCCTGACTTTTGCGGTTGAGATTGCAAAGTTCTCCCTAATATGAGATTTATCTGCCCAGAGCTGGGTATTGCTACTGAAATTTGCACCATGTGGCAAGCTCCTTGAGAATAGAAGCTTTGCCCTCTCGACTCTCTTAATCTCTGCTCAAAGTCAGGCTCAAGGGGGCACTAAGGCTTCTTTAGCTTTGAGTTCTTGTGCTTCTTTGATGAAGGTGGCTCTGCCTTGGCATTAGCTATCAGAGCATCAGAAATTGTTAAGAATCCTGCTGCATGTGCCAGGGTCTTTCTCAATTGCTTCCATTGTGTCTTAGTTATGTTTGATCCCTCAAGTTCTCTATCGAGAGCATCGAAGTTCAGACATATCAAGGTCGTACCTACATAAGACATAGATGAAGAAGAATGAGAAGCAGGAGAGGAAGGAGGAGTATGGTTAGAAGGTGGGGGACTTTTAAGGTCATTCCCCTCATTAGACCGATCTGGGCAGCTTTGTACGTCTTCACCAGGATTAGACAGTTGTAGGGGGTCTTTTAAGTCTTTCCCTTGCTTAGACCGCTGGGGAGTTCTTTTAACATCGTCACCCTCATCGGACGTGTGCAACGGGTCTTTTAGGTCTTTCCCTTACTTAAATCGTTGGGGAGTTCTTCTAACATCGTCATCCTCATTGGACGTGTGATGAGTGGAAGATGGCACGGCGACGTCTTCTTGACAGGATGAAGAAGGAAAAAGGACCGTGCTAGGGATGAAGTTCAGCAAAGTTGGCAATGGAGGAAGGGGCCTGAGAAATTCCTGCTCGACTGTGGGTTGAGTGGTCTTGTTTCTTTGGCGAGCAGCCCTTTGTGCCCGTCTCTTTTTCGTTTTTTGAAGTGATGTCAGATTCATCTCAATGGGGTGAAAAACTGCTCTAGCTTGACAAACCGCTTCTCGTCTTAAGGACTTGAGTCTGCTTCGGCCATGGTAGATCATCCATGGCTGGGAAGTCGAGGGTTCTGCAGAGTTTGGGTCATTGATCGGAAGGTCTTGCCTTGTGAGATCTTCTTACCCCGATGAGGAAGTGATTTGGGGATCACTTACAGGGAGGTCGTAAAATTCTTGCCACTCCCGCATCTTCTTCATGAATATGTCAAGGAAAGCTATGCATTTTGACAAATAATGACCTTTTATCTGATGGAATGGGCACAAACGATCTTCAGTCCCCTTAGTAAGGTGGCGGGGCTGCCTTGCCTGCTTTAGTGAGATTATGCCTTCCTGAAGCATTATAATGAAGAGGGTCGTAGAGGATACCTGGCATTTCGTCCTCTTGAATCTTTATCTGACCTTTCAGAATCAGGGCCTCAATGATATCCTTCAACGTGTAGCAGTCATCTGTGGGATGATTGATCCTCCGATAGTAGGCACAATAATTTCCCTGAGTGTCAAGGCCAGATTGCTCAGGGAACCTGACTTCTGAAAGCTGGCTCCAATAATAACTGGAATAGCGCAGGGACCCATTCCTTCTTGAAGGGATAGACTTTATTCCTATGCTTGATGAAATAATCACTCCAATCAAAGTTGGCTGGTGGAGGTACCCAATTATACGATTGTTGCTACTTGCCAGCCTGGGGTGCTACCATTGCCGTGCTTACCCCAATGTTTGAATGGGAGCCTGACCATCACGGCTGCACTAATTACCCCTTTCTGTTGGCTGCCCTGTGTGTTATTCTGACAGTCACCATTGCCCTGGTTGTTCGCTGAACTTGTAGAAGGTTGTCATGCCCCACCATGATGGCATGACAAACTTTCTATGCGAACTGATTTAGAGATCAACTCTGACATGGAGATCAGATTAGAGGCCTCGACATGTAGAGCTATTCCAGGTCGCATGTTCCTTATGCAAGTTTGGACTTCTTCCTTCTCGAGCATAGGATTTGGATGGCGGGAAGCCAAGTTTCTCCATCTTGATATGAACTAATCTATGGGCTCATCAAGGTTTTGAGACAAGGTGAGAAGCTGGATGGTTTGAACTTCTTGATAGAACAATTTCTCCATCTCCTCCCATGTATGTACCGAGTTTGGAGGAAGTCGGGCATACCATTGGAATGCTGGGCCATCAAGGGTCTCAACGAACTGGTAAAGAAGAAGTCTCCTGTCAGCTGCTGTTTCTGGACATGCTGCCTAGAAGTGGGCGTTATGCTGGTTTGGGGGGGTGGTTCCACTGAATAGAGGAAACTTCCCTTTCTTATAGTCCGAGGGGAACGAGACCTGATCAATATAGGAACGATATGGTCTTTGATAAGGCGTCGCACCCTGTATGCCCAAAATTTGTCTGTTCTTTAGGCTATGGGTGACCATAGCATCAATATCTGACTGAGAAACTGGATGAGGGACAGAATTGTCCTGTGAGGTTGATGGAGGAGGCTGACATGGAGGTACAGCATCAGAGTGATGGGAATTGACTTCATGGTTAGTCGACTGGCGTGACACGTCAATACAATCGATCTTCTCCATCATCGTGCGCACCATGTCCTCAAACTTGTTCATCTGATCCTCCTACGCATCGCTGGGCTCGCTTACGACCATTACACTAACTGTTTCATTATGAGGGTCAACGTTAGTGGCAACAGAGGGTTTGCGAGCTTGACGGGTCGTACGCGATAGGTCAGTCATAAGGGGTCAGCTTGCTCTGACTGAACTTGACTTTGGTACGCATATCGCCTTTGGACCAGTTCTTGACTGTCATTGGATTGTGGCTGAGAAGCCTGTTCATGACGGTCTTAGGACCGTGGCTGTTGAGTGGCTGGGTCTTCTTCTGCGACAGTAACCACAACACAGGGCTCATTGAGCTCTTCTTCAGGATTCATCATTTGAAGGGGGTATAAGGGATTCACATGAGGAGCTGCAAAAATGAAGTCTCGGTGCCCTGGACATGCTCCTTTAGTTCCGCCACCGTTTGAGTCTCTTCTGCCATCTCCATAGTTTTTGACTCAATTGTGCCATTGAGTTCGGAAAAATCTTCAACCAATGAGGCCTCCATGGCCCTCCTCTGAACCATCTCCATCTCAAGGCCTGTGAATTCCTATCTCAGTATTCGCATCTGTTCTTTGATTTCGATCATTCTCTTGAAGCTTCCTTGTGCCTCCCTCTTGAGATCCTACTGACAGCCAGTTATCGTGGCCTTCTTCTCGATGCAAGCATCTATCTTCTCATGACAAAGCAAGATCGACTCTTCTAAGAAGGCTAGTCGGCTAATTTCTTCCTCATGATGTAGCACACCCAACCGCCAGCTCTCCAACTCGTTTAGAGTTGCATTAAAATGGGAAAGCACTTCTGGTGCACTCCCAACTACGGTGGTCACAGCAAACTCCTTCAGTCTTGTCAAAGCTTTGCCTAGCTCGTTGAAAGGTAACTCCCTTAAGCCCTGAAGGCCTGCTCGAAGCATGCCTGCAATCATGTTAGAAACCCCACTAAAAATGGGCCTAGATGGCGTTGTTGGGATTACTACTGCTGAAGAAGCCTCAACCTACCCAGGTTCTTCAATGTCAGCCTCCGTGCCTTGACCTTCTCCCATTGGGACCTCTACTTCAGTCCTAGCAGGCTCTGAAGAAACTTGTTCCCCTTGCTCTTCATCTTCCACTTCAGCATTAGCAAGTTCAGCAACCGCCTCCTCTCCATCCAATTCAACTCTAGCCACGGCTTATTCCATTTGGCTTGCACCTTAAACAGTCAGAACCTCAGCCACGAAGAGCTCAGTCCCCTCATCTTCATGACCTGGGACCATGGAGGCAGCAACCTCTCAGTGCCCATGCACATCATCAACTACAAGCTCTTCTCCTTGAGTCATAGTCCATGCCTCAGTCGAGGCACTGAGCTCCTGATGCCCGGAGGCGACATCAACATCAGATTCCCTTCCTGGAGCAGTTTCTTCGGGACCTGTAGCATCATCAGTACCCACCCGAGCTGCCTGCGACTCAGGGACTGCCACTGTATTTACCGCCACAAGACTCGGAGTCACCTCCCGATTAGAAGCAATGACAATGGGCTCAGAGCAGCCGGAGTTGTCTGCCTTAGGTTCTGAAGAAACATAAGACAATTTAGGAGAAGCAGAGGTGGTCCAGAGAGCGCAGAGGGTGATATTGGGGGAGTTCCTAAAAGATCAAAAGAGGAAGAGCTACCTCATAGTTCTAACATCATAGGCAGTTTGTCACTCTTGTGCCTCCGAGTACGCCCATTAATTGAAGACGGTGCATGGGTATCGACAGTGGTCGAGTCGAGCGCTTTCTTTTCTTCCCCCTGCCAAAGTAGGAGCGGCCGCTACACTCCAGCTAACTTACTATGGGGACCACTCCCGATTAGGGTGTTCAAGTCTTGTGGGGGACGCTTTCATAGCCAGGGACTGGTCACCCCTCATTCCATACGAAGATGGAACTAAGATTATCGAAGACACTCCTAGTCCGTGTCTTCATTACAAGAAATTCTGACGAGGTCTCATCTGCTGCTATCTTGCATAGAAGCCCTAAAGCTCGCCAGTTAGAGGGACCTTCGTAGGGAAGGTGTACGGTTACCTCGTTCATGTGTCAAGGGGAGCAGCAAGACGTGGTGACGTTCCGCTTGTATGTTAGGCGACGCTAAAGGACGTGGCGACGGTTGTCAGTCGGCGCAGCTGAGTTCGAGGTGTCACTACTAGGATTCGTGGCACATGTGAGAGATCCGATCACAGCTGACATTGGCTTTTAGAGGACACAACCGGCATTGGGCATTGACAATCTCAACCGGTGCTGAGTGTTGACGCATGAACGAGGTAATCGTACACCTTCCCTGCGATAGTTCACCTACAACAACCGTACACCTTCCTTACGACGGTCTGCCTTCAGTAACCGCTCATTTTTCTGGACCTTTTAGTTTCCACCGAAAATCCCTTGCCGTTCTCGAAAAACCTCTGAAAAATCACTACAACAAAACTCCCCAAGAAATTCCCAAGACTTGCAGAAATTCCTATCACTGCACTTTTTGCCTTTTCCACCTTCAAAATACTAAGGCCGGAGCTCTTCCCACCATCGAAAAGTCTTATGTGCTAAAAACTTCCTCTGCAACTTCACCAAATTCTTGGCAAAGTTTGCTGGCTGAAGGCCTTCCATGCAAAAACCATCGGGAGTCCCACTGCTTGTCGAAACTTCAACCAGGCACCCTCTCCTCACTGTTAAAGAATAAATTTGTTTAAGTTTTTTTAACGCTTGGTGAAAAGTGAGGGAAAGTAGGGTCTTACCCCCCTTATGTAGCCTGCACTACGCTCGACCACCCCTCACAAACTGGGAATCCCAGTCGCGTCCAAGGGAAGAGAAATGACAATGAGCCAGAACGAGTCAAACTCGTGTCATGACTCAAGTATCAAACCATGCCCAACTCTAGTATCAATTCCAAACAACCCTAGCGCCGGTTGATTTAGCATCGGGTGAATTCCAAACAACCCTAGTGCCGGTTGACTTGGCATCGGGTGAATTCCAAACAACCCTAGTGCCAGTTGACTTGGCACTGGGTGAATTTCAAACGACCTTAGTGCCGATTTACTTAGTGCTGGTTGTGTTCAAACAATGTCACGGCTCTTTCACAACGCCAGATGAGTTTTAACAACCCAGCGTCGATTGCGTTTTTGAGAACTCAGTGCCATTTGAACACTCGCAAGAAACAATTATTGCTATACCTGACGCCGACTGTATTTCAATTCGTCTATTGTTGCCCATTTCCAGCTGAAGCCGTGTATGTCCCACCACTATCCCAAGTGGAGTTGCACCCAGGCCGTTGCACACAAGCCATGAACTATCATTCCCAATGAAGTAAGGAGTAGGCCATTATTCTTCATCCCCATAGAAGTCACGCCCATACTACAGCCAATTATCTCTAGTGGAGTAAGGGTTATTCTTACCTCTTCAATTCTCAGTGGGTCTGTTTCACACCAAGCTATCTTATCCCCAGGGAGTCAGGTTACTTGTCATAAGCCAATTCTCCATAGAGTCTCGTCTTTCACCCCAGGGAGCCACGCTTGCCCCTGTAAGCCTTAGTGAAGTCCGCTTTCGTTCGCCATCCCTCGTTGGTCCACCATCTCCATCTGAGCCCTTTGTTTGTGTAAAGCCTTAACCATTTTATCCCCAGGGAGTTGGATTGCCATTCATAGACCTGTTCCCCAGGGAGCTCCACCTACATGGCGACACAACCTTGGTCCGTGCTGCACTACCCTAAACTGCATAGCCCAGGTCTAGCTGCACGACCTTAAACTGCACAACCTTGGTCGGTGCTGCAGGACCCTAAACTGCACAGCCCAGGTCCGTGCTGCATGACCCTAAACTTCACAGCCTAAGTCTAGCTACACGACCCTAAACTGCACAGTCTCGGTCCCTGTTGCACGACTCTAAACTACACAGCCTCGATTTGTGCTGCACGACCCTAAACTGCACAGCCTTGGTTCATGCTGCACGACCCTAAACTGTATAGCCTCGGTCTGTGCTGTACGACCCTAAACTTCACAGCCTCGATCCAGGCTGTATGACCCTAAACTGCACAACCCAGGTCTAGTTTCATGACCCTAAAACTACATGGTTCGAACTATATGACCTTAAACTATAGAGGAGGTCTAGTTGCACGACCTTAAACTACACGGTCTAGCAGCATGACCCTAAACTGCACAGCCTCGGTCAATGCTGCACGACCCGAAATTGCATAGCCCAGGTCTAGCTGCACAACCCTAAGCTGCACAACCTCGGTTTGTGCTGCATGACCCTAAACTGCATAGCCTCAGTCTGTGCTGTATGACCCTAAATTGCATAGCCCAGATCTAACTGCACGACCCTAAACTTCACAACCTTAGTCCATGTTGCACAACCCTAAACTGCAAGGCCTCTGTTCATGCTGCACAACCCTAAATTGCACTGCCTCGGTCCGTGCTACACGACCCTAAACTTCACAGCTCAGGTCTAGTTGCACGACCCTAAAACTGCATGGTCCAGAATATATGACCTTAAATTGTAGTGGAGGTCTAGTTGCACAACCTTAGACTGCACAGTTCTAGTTGTACGACTTTATCTGCATAACCATGGTCCAAACTATATGACCTTAAACTGTAGCGGAGGTCTAGTTGCATGACCTTAAACTGCACGGTCCTAGTTGTATGACTTTAAACTGGATAACCACGGTCCAGCTATATGACCTTAAACCATAGTGCACGTCCTGATCGCATGACGATAAATTGCTTCGCACAGTTCCAAGAGACATGACCATAAACTCACCCCCACATACATGCACACGCCTTTACTTGCACTTTCACGCATGCCTTCCCTCACCTACCTGTTAGTGTGTGCGCGCAACCTTCATTACCTCCCCAATGTGTTCATTCCTTTCATTGTCCTACATCTTTCCCCAATGAGTCTCACCCGTGCTCACAAAACATTGAATCATCCTACCATCCAAACTCGTTGTAAGTTAGTGGAGCACCATTTTTCACCCACATTTCATACATCATCCATCTGTCATAGATAGCCTCATGCCATTTCCCCAAGTGAGTCAAACAACAACCATACTCACTCCATGCCCTCTACACACTGTCATCCATTATGGTCCAGCTGTATGACCTTAAACCATAGTGCACGTCTTGGCCGCATGACGTTAAACTGTCGCGCACAGGTCCCGAAGGCATGACCTTAAATATTCCTTAACAAAAAATGATGAAATAAAGGGCATGGTGTATACCTTAACAAGGGAACACTATGAGTAAAAATGATGGACGGGCATGGTCATGAAACCATGAGTAAACGAGTTCTGTGAGTAAAAATCGGGCATGGTGAAAACCTGAAAGGGCATTGTGAGTAAAAATGGATGAAAAGGGTGGAAATGACCGAAAGGTCATGGGTAAAAGAGCCCCAAAAGAAAAAAGAAGTTGGTAAACATTGTCTCTTCAGCGCCGCTTTCTAAGTTCAAACGAAAATCTATAGTGGAAGTTTGGACCAATAAACAGGTTGATGCAGCACTCGCCTCAACAGGCTACTTCACTCCTCACTCAAAAGAAGAAAACCCCTGATATCACAATGCTAGGAATCCAAAAATACGAGCTTCAAAGAAAATATTTTGACAGCTTGAGTCCAGTGGCAAAAGAACTCGAAAGATAGAAGACTCACCAAGACGGCAAGACAAGTCTCATGAGTACGAACGTTATTCCCACGAGGTCACAAACACATTCTAGAAGCAAACACTATAAAGGCAAGAAACTGACAAAGCCAGCGCGAAACCTGCCAGAGACTTCTGCTTGCCTAGTCGGCAGGCCCAGACCTTCGAGATCAGCTAATAAAACTGCCCTCGACTGGGCTCGGTAGACAAGACCTATAGTGGTACTCTGATCATCAAAAGCAAACCTAGTGTAGCAGCAAAGAGCACTGACCAAAAGAAAATAAATGAACCTAGACCAAATGGGAACAATGCCCTTCAACATGGCACTCAATTGCCAAACGAGCCTTATTCTGATTGATGAGGTCTGTACAAAATCCTCAGCTTCAGAATCACAAACAGTCCGCACGAGGGTGAGGACTTCGACAAGATCCCTTAAAAAAGTCTCTTCTCTCCCTAAAGTCTCCACGGATAGACCCGCGAACAATGCATCCATACATCTGAGCATCCTTGTTACACCATTACATGAATCTCCTCGGTGTTCACGTGGTCCTGTCGTTAGGAAGAAAAAAAAGTAACAGTTAAAGGAAATTTTCCAAATGATTGTCCTACTTGCTTATCTTGAAGCACAACATTCGGCAGGGCAAGCTGTTTGAACGTATTTTTCAGCACCTTAGTCCCTGATAGGAAGCAGGTCAATAAAGCCTACAAAACAGTGGAAATTCCCGACAATCTCATAATGGCCTCAGAATTGGTCAAGATCTTCATCAACACTTCAAAAGACCACTTGCCAAGTTTCATAGTGATTAGACATGTCTAAGGCAGTGAACACAAACAAACAATTTAAGCGAAATTAGTCTCTAACACCATGAAATGGACCCTGTAACTAGAGCCATACATTTGGTGCATCAAACAGCTATGGGGACCATCACCATTAGATTTGGCACGATCGAAAACCCCTCTGGGTCAAGTTTCGGCTTAATCACGTACTTCAAGATAAAGTTATGGGTAAAATACCGAAAAGAGGTAGGCCGCACACTATGCCCTTGTGGCCTCACTGCATCAAAACACCATTAAAGATGGTTGTATTTATAGTCAGGGGCAGTCACTTTCAGGGTTCCCTCCCAAATTTGGTGAGCGTGTTCGTGTCCTCAAGAAGAGCAATTTGATTTGTGGTACGCCCCGTGACGAAGCCCGAGTAGAGAGAAAAACTAAATGAAAGTCGCTAATACGTGAAGGAAGTTGTAAAAAATTCAGCAGCAGCACGCCTCGTTCGAGCAGCCAGATCACGACACTCGAATACCCGATCGGCACAAAACCAATTGCATTATGTGCATGAGCTCTGAGGCTATCTTTGGTCTGAACCTCGCGTACGATGAACAATTGGATTTCACACACAAAGGCATCAAAGTTTTTGTAAATTCTGGCCGTCGAATTTCAAGATTCTGGTAAAAACCTCAAGACGACAAAATCATCATCCGGACACGAAATCGGGCTATGTTTGTTGCAACGTGATCGTAACGGCATGCTTAGTGCACTATGATGAAGAAATCACATAAAAACATTAAGGAACGAGCACACTATCGATTTGAAGTTTTCAAGATTCATCTAAAATTCAAGTCTCATGATCATGGCTCAAAAACATGATTCATGACTCGAAGTTGGTATCAAAATGATCGTCATGCCGAGCCCTATAAGAAAACAATAATATTTCCATCAAACAGGCATAAGAATGACCTTAGTTCAGTAATGGAAGATCATGCAAGTTCTTGGGTAACAGCAGGGACTGTTATGAAATTCCACACATTGTTAGGCGAGGGTAAAATAGTCATTTTATACCCATTTTTATAATTTCTTTAAATTTAATTAAATTATAATTATCTTCAATTCTAGCTAGTTTTGAGCATTTTTTAGCCAACTTTATATAAACATGCAAAGTTAAATTGTAAAGGACCTTCAGTTCATTTCTCATTGATTCAATAAAATTTCCATTCTTGCAGAAGTTCTTGGGTATGTCTTGGAGAGAGAGAGAGGAGAGAGAAGAAAAGGGTCGGTACCCTTCGAGCAGGTAACTTTCTCTCTCTTCCTCTCTTTCTTATCTTTATCTCTTTCTCTCTCCTCTCTTTCTTATCTCTACTGCTTTCTCTCTCCCTTTTATCTCATCTCTATCTCTTTCTCTCTCCTCCCCTCTGTCTCATCTCTATATCTTTTTCTCTCCTCCCCTGTTTCTTATTTCTATCTCTATCTCTCTTCTTCTCATCTCTATCTCCTTCTCTTCTGAAGCCAGTCGGTGACGTTTAACGTCGGATGGATTTCTCTCTCTCCTTCTCTTCTGTTGCAGTCAGTGAAGCCTAGTGCCTGTTGGATTTCTCTCTCCTTCTCTTCTGTTGCAATCAGCAAAGCCTAACGTCAGTTGTACTTCTTTCTCTCCTTCTCTTATGTTGCAATCGGTAAAGCCAAGTGCCGGTTGGATTTCTTTCTCCTTTTCTGTCACAGTCAGCGAAACCTAGCACCGGCTCGATCTCTCTCTCTTGCTTCTCTTCCATCACAACCGGTGCAAGCTTAGCACCGGCTGAGTCTCTCCTTTTCTCTTCTTCTGACACAGTCGGCAAAGCCAAGTGCCGATTGCATTTTCTCTCTCTTCTTCTGACACAGTCGATGAAGCCTAGCACCGACTGTATTTTCTCTCTTCTTCTGACACAGTCGACGAAGCCTAACACTGACTATGTTTTCTCTCTCTTCTTCTGACACAGTAAGCGAAGCTTAGCATCTATTGAATTTTCTCTTTCTTCTTCTAATACAGTTGATGAGCCTAGCACTGACTGTGTTTTCTCTCTCTTCTTCTGACACAATCAATGAAGCCTAGCGTTGACTACATTTTCTCTCTCTTCTTCATGCACAATCGGTGAAGCCTAGTGCCGACTATGTCTTCTCCTTCCTCTGATCTGTATAACATAGTCCATGAAGCCTA
Source organism: Amborella trichopoda (assembly GCF_000471905.2). The sequence continues at coordinate 1,903,909 of NW_006496628.1, read as the reverse complement.
GCACCGACTATGTTTTCTCTCGCTTCCTTCTAACATAGCCGGCAATACCTGGCACCGACTGTGTCTTCCTTCCCTCTCTCTCTCTTATTCTCCCACCTTTCATACTTTTCTCTTCCTTTCTTCTCCCTCCCTTCTTCTATTCCCTTCTTCTCTTAATTCATTTCTTATTCTTTCCTCATAACCATCATTCTGTTACTCGTTCTTTCGACTAAGAGGGATTGAGGTTAGCCTCTCATGGTAGTCTTGACGTCTAGTCGTAATGTTGTTGTGTCAGGATTACTTGGCCCTCTTTATTTCCACGAGAGACTAACCATCGTGCCTCAAAGAGGAAAAGAGTGAGGTCGATTCCGTACAAGTTTTATTACTGGGGGGCTTTCTTCATGATCTAAGAGGGCACCCAAATGAGACAGCCCGAGTAAGTCTTGAACCTACCTTAAATTCCTCTCTCACCGATTGGTAACACCAGCTCCCGTTCTCAAATGAGATTCTCGAGAGAGCAATCTCAAAAACATCTCGGGTCTTCCCTTGAAACCCGAGATGCATGCCACTTGATCCCCAAAAGGATCCGAAGGATGAGAGCAAGACACCTAACCAGTCACCTCCGGCGTACTTGGTGCGAATCTTAGCACTATAACGATTGAGCCTGTTGACCTGATCAAGAAAGGGCATTATTGCTTGCAACATGATAAAGTCCCTACGCGTATGTCAAATGAGAGGATGAATGACCTGCCCCTAATAGGAGGTGACTATAAGAGATGAGCTTATGTTGGGTTCCTCTCGAGTAGCAGATGCATGGCCCCTTTTCATTCTGTGGGAAGTTATGAAAGGGACTTCTTTGTGGTTTAGTCCCTCCCGCTCGCATGGACCGAAATCGTCTTCTACACCTCTTTGGCTTACAAGGGCTGGCAGCACGATCCTCCCCTGGGCTGAGGTGATCGAGATGAGGAAGACGATTCGTTGGGATTGGCATCCATCGGTTTTTCCTTAACCTCCATGAGAGGCTCTTTGTCTTCAATAATGATCATGTCTTCCACCATAGAAGCCTTCATCTTGGGAATTCCTGAAACCCTGGGTATTCAATAGGTATACATCTGCAGAGGCGCATCATCTATATCTACAAGAAACATAGCAGGAGCAGGGTCAAAGGTGTTAAAGTTCAAGCAAAAGTCAAAGGAACGAAAGGCACTAGGGCTCACCTGACGCTCAGTCACTCGAAATTCTAGCCATCCTGTGCTCTAAGCTGCCAGGTACGTGCTCTCCCTGGTGCACCTCTCTGCCCTCTAGCAGCCGAGCGGGCCCTACTCTTACACCAGGTCGTGAAGCCACTATGCACCCCCCTCTCTAACTCGGACCGACGTGCACCAATTCCTCAGGCCGCTGTGTGCGTCTCTCCACTCAGACTACTACATGCATCTCCCTGAACGAGCCGTCGTGTGCTTCTTCCCTCACACATGCTGTACAGTCGCATGTGCATTTTTGCAAGTCTCGCCCTCTCGCACGTGTGATCTTGCGGTTGCCATGCATTGCGTGTACGGTCCTTCACCTCCATGACTCATGTCCCTGCTCATGCATGCTGACTGTAACCCCTCGGTTGCCCCAACCACTTGTGGCCCTCAGAATTCTTGCAACAAAAAATCATGCAATTGCCAGAAAATTCTCTACAGCCTCGGTAGTCGTCGGAATACTGCCTTCGATTGCTCACACCAGAAAACCCCTACTGTCACCAGAAGACCCTCTCCAGCTACTACTGGGACACCCCCTGAAACCACTTGTCGAGTTTCTTCCCCTGGAGCTCCCTCATCGGTACATTCGCTGCTGGAAAATATCTGCAAGCTCTTAGCTTTCCTCACGCTTTTCCTTGGAACATGCAAGAAAATTCTTCGACCCAGAAAGTCCCCTAAGACTCACTGCTTTCTCCAGCACTCACGCTCGCTGGAAACCCTTGCTCTTGCTCGTCAAAAATCCCTAGTCACTAAAGGCCCTAAGTTTTCACTATGGAAAAAGAGTAAAAATATAGGGTCTTTCCCCTTTTTACCCCCTCAATAAAATCCTATGTACCACTCTAACCCCTTTGTAAAGGCCATATGCCACCGAAATTCAAGTGAACTTACCCGTCATTCCTAAGAAAGGTCGGAAGCATTTTGGGAAGTAAGCATAGTAGAAGACCAAACGATAATGAGTCAGATTGAGTTGGTCTTCGACCCTAAACTGCCTAACCTTAGTCAGTGTTGCAAGACCCTAAGCTGCTTAGCCACGGTCCGTGCTGCAAGACCCTAAACTGCCTAGCCATGGCCCAAGCAATACGACCTTAAACTGTAGCACACGTCCTGTCGCATGATGTTAAACTGATTCGTCCATTGGTCCAAGCTAAATGACCTTAAAATATAACACACGTCCTGGCCGCATGATGTTAAACTTCTTCGCACACCGGTCCAAGCTATACGAACCTTAACTATAACACACGTCCTGATCACATGACGTTAAATTGCTTCGCACCACGGTCCAAGCTATATGACCCTAAACCATAGCCTAGGTTCTGGTGGCATGACCTTAAACACGCCTCCAACAAGAAAAACGGGCATGATGAAAACCCGAAGGGGCACCATGAGTAAAAATGATGAACGGGCATGGCCATGAAGCTATGAGTAAGAGCATTTCGTAAATAAAAACCAGGCAAGGTATAAATCCCAAAAGGGCACCGTGAGTAAAAATGGAAAAGGGTGGACATGACCTCGAGGTCATGAGTAAAATAGCCCAATAAAAAAGACGGAAGTTGGTGAAAACTGCCCTGCAATGCACTTCCCCTGTTCCGGTGAAAACCTGGAAGGCCGCCTGAACCAATAAGCAAGTTGATGCAGTGCTCGCCTCCATAGGTGGCTTCAACCAGCACTTCAAGAAAAATTCCCAGTATCAAATACCCTGCTATAGTGACCCAAAAAGAGCCTTCAAAAAAAAATCCAACAGCTTGAGTCCATTCACAAAATGACCCAAGAATCAAAAGAATCACTTAGACGTCAAATCGGGTTTCCATGTTAAATGACCCAATCCTCAAGAAGTCAACCAAAAACAAGAAAACCACGACGGTAAGCTAGAGAAGCTCCCCAAAGGCAGATAATTGCCAAGCCAGGTCAAAACCTGTCACCAATTTCAGGATGAAGCCTCCTCAAGGTTCCTAGTTGCTGTTTAAGTTTAGACATTTCATGCCGGTCACCAGATATCCCTGACTAGGCGTAGTTGATACTGGGGTTCACGCCCCAAAGAGGCCGCCTCGCTAAAAGAGGTACCTTGCTTGTCAAAGCAAACCTGGTGTAGCAGAACACACGCTCACTAAGGGCTCCTTAGCTGTCTATTCAAAACATAGCCTCAGACATGAACTTCCACTAAAAGGTACGGTCTCAGACATGGACCTCCATTAGAAGACCAAAAAGCCCTTGAGCAAGGCCCCGACTACCAAACAAGTCTGGATTCTGACGAACTGGGTCAATAAGCCCTTAAGCAAGGCCCCCAGCTATTGGAACAAAAGATATGAGCTGTTGAAATCGGTTTACAACCCCTTAAGAAGGGCCCACCAACAACGTAAAGCCTCTTTGCCCCCAAAGCCTCGACGGACCTGGGTTTACAAACCCTTAAGCAAGGCCCCAGACGATGATCACCTTTGTCACCCCTCTGCAAAGCAACTTCGCCTGATTTCCCCTTTGACGGTCATGTGATCCAGTGGCTAGGAAGAAAAAGAAATCCCAAGGACCAGTTTTGATACCAAATGTTGTCCTTCTTTCTTCTCTCGAAGCACAACATTCGGTAGGGAAAGTTGTTGAAGGGTAGTTTTTTACACTTGTTATCCTCAGTATGCATAGGGAGAGAGCAATTTGTGACCTAGGTCTGTAGGTACCAAAATGCCTTTAGACTACATAAGTGGTCAGATGTCTTAATCTCGTCGTTGAGTCGGGATGACATGGTGGTACGTGTCTCGGATTTTGAGGAGAACCCGGGACTAGAAACCGCTTTCTCGAGAATCTTGTTAAGAAACAAGGGAAGGTACATTAATCAGTGAGAGAGTAGTTTGATGTGAGGCGTGACACACCTCACCTGGGTTCGTTATTCACTCGGGCTGACTCACGTCGGTTCCCTCTTAGATCATGACGGAAAGTCCCCCAATCCTACAACTGGTTCAAAATCTTCTCCCTTGACCTGTACTATCTTGTTTCTACAATCACACACACATGGTGAATTTACATGACATGGGCCAATGGACCCCACCTTGTGTTTGGGTGATTGCACACTGACGTGCACATTCAAAGGAAGAAAGGGATGAATATGACGATAGAGATTAGGGTGATTGTGAGGAAAAGAAGGAAGAAATAGAATGGGGAAAGAGAAGAGAAGGAGAAGTTTGACTGGGTGGCTAGACTAACACAGTAGCTAGACCAGTACATTGACTGATTTTGCGTGGTAGCAAGACGGGCACGGTAACTCAGATTGGAACAGCAACAATACTACTCGATTGAAGAACCAACATCAACCAGCCTGACATGATGGTGAGTCTGACGTGGCAGCTAGATGGGCACTGTAACTCAGATCGGCACAATAGCAATACTGCTCGATGATGAGACTATCATGACAGTGCTAGACTTAGCCTGTCCCTTGGTCAAACGAGAGAGGAAGAAGAAAGAAGAGAGAGAAGAAAGAGAGAGAAAAGATAAGAGAGGGAGAAGCAAGAGAGGAATAGTGAGAGAGAAGAAGGAAGAAAAGCAGAGAGAGAAAGAGAAAGAGGAGAAAGGAGGTAGAAGAAGAAGAGAAGAAGGAATAGAAGAGAGGAGAAGAGAGAAGAATAGGAAGATGAAGAGAGCGAAATAGAGAAGAAGAAGAGGAAAAGAAGAGGATGAGAAGTTAGAGAAAAGGGAGAAAGAAGAGAGAAAAGAGAAGAAATAAGAGAGATAATAGAGTAGAGAGAAGTGAGAGAGAAGAGAAGAAAGAAGAGAGAGAAGAGGAAGAGATAAGAGAGGAGAAAGAAGAGAGAAAACAAAGAAGAAAGAAGATAGATGAAGAATAAGGGAAAAGAAACATGGACAACGATGGAGTTTCACCGTCCATGATAGAAGAGAGAAAAAGGGGAAAGAAGCATGGGCGGCAATGGGGTTTCGCCGTCCATGACAGGGAAGACAGAAAGAGGGAAGGAGAGAAGGAACATGGACGGCGATAGGCTCCGTCATTCATGATAAAAGAGAGATAGTAAGAGAGAAGGGGAGAAGAAACATGGACGACTGTAAGGGCCACAATTCAATTGAGCCTGATCACTCGTGGTAGTAGAGAGAAGGAAGTCGAAAGAGACAGGAGCACACAATCGACGCTACGGGTGAAGGATAGTGTCGTCCTTGTGATTTGGCCTAGTGTCGTTCATGTAACATGGAGGCAACGCCACGTACAGGTGAGGGCATTGATGTGGGTATAAGGGTTAACGCCATGTGCATGAGGAGGCAATGTCGCACATGAGCTTGGGCAGCGTCGGCTTATTGCTGGCCTAGGTAAAGAGGGGCAAAAAGAGGGGGTGTTAACGCCATGCACAGGCAAGACTAACGCCACGCATGAATGGAGGCATCGCCGCGAACATATGGAGTAATACCGTGCACGCCATGAGATAACACTGTCTGAGAATTGGACAGAGAGCGGAGAAGCCTTAGCATCGCTGTTTGGAGTAACGCCACCTGGGCTAACGCCGTGAGTGAAAGGCGGAAGATGTAATGCCGAGCATGAAGCCGGAGGAGCGCTGTGTGAATGAGTGACCAATGTCATGTGGAAAAACAGAGATGGGCATCATCACGAGCGTCACTGTTGTGTGACCATCACCCTGTGCGACCAGAGGGTAATGTCGCGTGCGGTTGACCAACCTGGTACTACCATTGATAGGGTCAGTGCCGCACCGAATTTGTCAATGCCACGCCGCGCGAGTGACATCAGCAACAACTCTTTTCCTCAACCACCCTTGTTGTCAGCCATAATGAATCTTACTTACCCACACACCTATAAATCACGCCCTTCCCCAATGCCGTGTGCCTTCCCTTTCTTTCCCCCTCAAACATTTTTTCTTTAGCGCCTAGTGCGAGTTTTGTGCTACCGTCATTGGGAAGCAGGGGCAACCTACGCGTGAGAATCCAAGAGTGAGGCTGCCGTAGGGGAGTAGGGGTCGACTTGCGTAAGGAAGTTTAGGGGAGCCTTGACCTTTAGATAAGTGGATTTAGTGCTATTCCTCCCTTAGATTTACTTGAATGGGATAAGACCAATAGAATGAATGAATGTAGAGTGGGTGAAAAAAAGAATAAATTGGAATAAATGCTTGAACATGGCCAATGAATTTTGGAAAAATGATATTGTTATTTCCTTGACAAACTTACAAGTTTGCTTGATATGATTAAGACTAAAATTATGATTTAAGTCGATCTATTAGATTGTGTATAATATGTTGATGGCATGTTAATGCTTGATGAGATTTTCCATCAACTATGCGGGCTTTTACCCTGTACTTTCCACTGACCAAAAGATGCTCGAATGGGCCCAAATCTGTTTTAAATGAAAGATATACATGCATAGTTAAATTTTTCTTTTTGTATCATGATAAAATGTCACGTGGATCAAAAGATATGGCCTAAAACGTGAGACATGTCACTGCTCATAGTTGCTGTAAATTCCAGCAATTGTGACTCTTTTTGGGAGGGCTAAACAACGTCCAAATGTCCTCAAATTACCACCGTTGGGAAGCCCTATGAATAGACTTAAAGTTACATGTTTTGAGATTTTCAAAATTTTCTCATAGATTTTGAGTTATACTCCAAAATGCATTAGTGTGTCATTGGCCACTGTTTTTCAGCAACTATTATTTGTTTAGAAATGAATTTTTGACGAAACTAATGAGGTCCGATTTCTGTGATAAGTGAAACATTGAAATTTTCTCATCTAGCTATTAATTGAAGCGTTAAAATTCCCTTGATAAGTGACAAGTATGAATGCTATATGATAATTGCCTTGCATAGGCCACAAGGTTATGTGAATGATGATCCACAACAATGTACTATGTGAAAAGTGATAAGCACCATATTGATGTGATTATTTCATAATGAAAGTTTCATGATAAGTGCCAAAATTCCATTGATGATATCCATGTGTAAATGTTATGTTACGATTCACGTAATGAATGTTTCGTGTTAATTTTCATACTGATATGATGAGAATGTGATTTATTTGTTATGAGGCATTGAATTGGCATGAGTGAATTGAATGCTCGAGAATGGAAGGAGGCCTTAATGATGATCACTACGCAATGGGACACCCATTGGTAGTGGGCATTGTATTATTACATTGATGAGAATACTGGCCACTGCTTTACTGATACTGACCACTACACGATGGGATGCCCATCGGTAGTGGAGATTGATACATGAAGGAGGTGATGTCGGCATATTCCCTAACTTGCACAATGACAAGAACTGGTTAGGGGAGAAAGGAGGGTCGCTCACGGTGATGCATGAGATGAGATATGTGACTGATGGATGTCGTGCAAGGTAAAGGCCCCCAATACGCGTTGGGGAACCTGTGTGTGAGTTGAGGGTATTACGAAGTGGATTGCCCTACTTGTCATTACCTTCCCTCCTAGGGGATGGTAGAAGTCCTGAGCAGTGAGATTGGCTTGGCGTGATGGATAGGGCTTTTACTAGCAGAAGTAGGTAAATTAAGGAGTGAGTGTGTAATGAATGAATTGAGACTGTGATTTTCTATAGTTGTAATAACTGCATGATATTGTCTATAATTGATACACGATATTGTCTCTAATTGATGCATAATACTGTCTATAATTGATGCACTGTTGCTTTGATATCTTGTTTATAATTGATGTACTGATCTGATGACCAATATACGTGACTATCGAACTGCCACTGATTATGATCTAGTTAATTGTTTATTGCACATGGGTAGACATGTTACCAAAGTATAACACTAGATCTGCTTATTGAGCTTCAAAGCTCATTCCATTATTTTCCCTCCTTATAGACTTAAAGTGATAGGTCCGGAGTTGGGAGTGCGGTTTGCAGCTAAAGATCGAAGAGGCCACTCTAAGAAGGATATTTAAATCTTGTAGGTAGCTGGGTTCTCATCCCTATTTGTATTATTTTCTTTGAACTACGTTACTCTGGGCCTTGGAGCCCTGAACTCTATTGTACTACTTCTAGGTTGTAATGTAATGAAACATCATTTCTTATGACTGAATTTGTTAACTTTTAAATTTTTAGGCTTGTCAGCATCGACTTTCCTTGGTTTGATTGATTATTAAGAATAAGGGGTTGAGTCTGCTCCTACCTGAGTAATAAATGCTACATTGGGATCACGAGCCCACGCCCAGTCGCCCTCCATCATCAGGGGTAAGGTGGTTGGGGGCGGGGTCATGACAATAGCGATAGGCATTGCCGTTCATGATAGAAGAGAGAGTAAAAGATAAGGGGAGAAGAAACATGGATGGCGATGGGTTCTGCCATCTATGATAAGAGAGAGAGAGTAGGAGAGAACATGGATAGTGATGGGTTCTGCCATCCATGATAGGAGAGAGAATAAGAGAGAACATGGATGGTGATAGGTTCTGCTATCCATGATAGGAGAGAGAATAAGAGAGAACATGGATGACGATGTGTTTTGCTGTCCATGATAGGAGAGAGAATAAGGGAGAACATGGACGACGAGGGGTTTCACCATTCATGATAGGAGAGAGAGAATAAAAGAGAACATGGATGGTGATGGGTTTCTGTCATCCGTGATAAGAGAGAGAAAAAAGAGAACATGGACGGTGATGGGTTCCACCGTCCATGACAAGAGAAAGAGAGACTGGAGACAGAAAAGAAAAGACACGTGCGACAATAAACATCGCCATGCGTGTCAGAAGGAACACAGACATGACCCAACCCGTCACTTGGGAAAAGGCCCGGTTCAGTGTCTTTATCAAAGAGTAGGGGAAGAAATGTCGTGCGCAGCAATGAGCATCGCCGTGCACAACATGGGGAAAGAGGAACTTGGACTGAGACCCGGCCCGCCATTATGTGAAGGCCCGACTCATTGTGTTCATTCCAAGAGATAAGAAAAGAAAGGGAATGTCATGTGCAGCGATGGGTAACGTCATCGATGACTGGGAGAGAGAGAAAAGATAGAATAAAGTGAGACTAGGAAAGGGGAGAGATATGAAAGAAAGTAGAGAGAAAAAAGGAAAGTGGAGAGAGTTTAGGAAGAATATTAAGAAGGAGAGGGGAGAAATTAAGAAAGAGAGAGAAGAAGATTTAGAAAGAGTAGTAAAGGAGGCATGCACGGTGCTGCCACTGCCATGCATGTCAAGAGAGAGGAAGATAGAGAGAGAGGAAAAGCATGCACGACACTACCATTACCGTGTATGTCAAGAGAGGGGATAAGAGAGAGAAGGAGATAAAGAGAAGCATGTTGACGTTGTCACTACCATGCATGTTGAGGGTGAGCAGAGAGAAAGAAAGAAAGAAAAAGAAAGAAGAAAAAGAGAGAGAAAGAAAGAAGAAGAAGAAGAGAGATAAAGAGGGCAGAAGAAGAAGAGAGAGAAAGAGAGAAGAAAAAGAGAGAGAAAGGGAAAATAAGAGAAAGAGAGTAGAGAGAGAAAGAGAGAATAGAGAAAAGGAGAGAAGAGAGAAATAAATAAGAGAGAAAGAAAGAAAGAAGAGGAGAGAGAATTACCTTAACTTAGGGTTATCGAGCCTGTTCTTCTCTCTCCTCTCTCTCTCCAAGACGTGCCCACAATCTCAATGTAAAATCTTGATTTTTATTCATCAAGTTGAAGCTTGAAGGGGGGATCCTTTTACAATGAGACATAACATGTATTTATTGGGTTAGGCCCAAAACATGAGTGGGTGCCCAAACCTTACCCTAATTGATAAAAATTAAATTTACTTGAATTAAAATAAAATCTGAAAATGGGTGCAAAATTATGATTTTGCCCTTGCTCAACAATACATGAAATCCAAACTAGTCCCTACTGCAATCATGGGACATGTTTGATTTTTTTAGGATGATTCGGGGTTTCTATGGTGCTCATTTGGTCAAAAGATGATTACTTTTTTGTTGGGCTCCGCATGACGATAATTTTGATACTAACTTCGAGCCATGGATCGTGTTTTTAGGCCATGATCATTTGACTTGAAATTTATACGAAACTTGAAAACTTCTGATCGATAGTGTGCTCATTTCTTGATGTATTTCTTTGGTTTCTTTGATGAATTGCACTAAGAATGCCATCATGATCGAGGTGCAACAAACACAACTTGATTTCATGCTCGAATGAAGATTTTTACCATCTTGAGGTTTTTGCCGGAACTTGAATTCTGGCGACTGGCATTTTGTTGTGACTTTAACATCGTCGCACGCCAAATCTAACCATTCATCATACGCGGGGTTCGGACCAGACATAACCCTGGACCTTACTCATGTAATGCAACTGGTTTTGCATCGATCTGGTACACGAACACCGTGATATACCGCTTGAGTGGGTCGTGCTACTGTTGATTTTCATGCAACCTGATCACGAATCGTCATCTTCTCTCTAGATTTTCTCCTTGCTCGGGTGTCGTCATAGGCTGTGCTATATATCAAAACGCTCGTCTTGACAAGACGAGTATGCTATCAAAATTTGGGGTTAATTAGACTCAAAATGAGGGAGATATGAGTCTTCAAAGTTGCTATGTGTGACTGTGAAAACCATTCTCCTTTAATGGAGATTGGTGCTGGGAGAGCACATGAATAGCGTGCAGCCTCTCATTTTTCAATCTTTTGCCCATAACTTTATCCATTAACGTCTGTTTAAGCCGAAACTTTACCGCTGAGGGTTTTCGATCGTGCCAGATCCAATGGCGATGGTCCCATAGCCATTTGATACACCAAGAATAGGGTTCCAGTTATAGGGTTTGTTTTAGGGTGCTAGAGATCGATACCAAAACTGTTCCTTTGTCTACACTGCCTTAGTCATGTCAGATTGCGATGAAACTTGGTAGATGGCCTTTTGGGTCCCTAAGAAGATCCTCACTCGTTCTAAGGCAATTATGAGACTATCAAGAATTCCACTGTACGTCAGGGCTTTATTGATCGACTTCTCCTTTATTCCGCATCTGGGACCCAAGGTGCTAAAGAATGTCTTCAAACAGCTTGCCCTGTTGAATGATGAGCTTCTAAAGAACGGAGAAGGACAGCATTCAAAAAATTTCCTTTGGCTTTGTTAATTTTTTCTTCCTAGCCACAGGACCATGTGAACGTCGAGGAGATATCCACGTAATGTTGTTACTAGGATGCTCAGACATTTGGATGCATTTGTCGCAAATCCATTCATGGAGACTTTGGGTGAGAAGAGACTTTTCGAGGGATCCCGTTGAAGTTCTCACCCTCAAGGGACTATTTTGTGATTTAGAGGGTTTTGTTTTTAAAGACGAATTGCTACTGGTGGGGGAGATCTCATGGAATGCTCAGCATCCACGTCAGGAGATCTTCTTAGGTTGCAACAGCTGGGGACCTTGCTTAAGGGCTTGCAGACCAAGTTGGTCAGAATCCAAGCTTTTCTGACAATCGGGTGCCTTGCTTAAACGCTTTATTCCCAATCAGTTGGGGTTTTTGTGTCTTCTAGTGGGGGACATCTCGTGGAATGCCCATCATCCATGTCAGGGACTTTTCTTTTTGCTATCGGTGGGGGACATCTCATGGAATTCCCATCATCCACATCGGGAACTTGCTTGGCTGCTGGTGGGGGACATCTCATGGAATGCCCATCATCCACGTCAGGAGCTTTTCTTTGGATAGACAGCCAAGAATCCCTTGGTGGGCGTTGTTTATTGCTACACAAGGTTTGCTTTTGACTAACAGGGTACCTTTGTGGGCCCTATCCTACCGAGTCTAGTCGGGGGCTTTTTGTTGGCCTGTCCCGAATGTTTGGTCTAGTTAAGGAGGGGTTTGATGAGGTGGCCTTGAAAGGGCTCTACCCTGATTGTTGGGCAAGTATTGACATGATTTGACAGTTTCTTTCCTTTGAGGAGTGTCTTTTGGCTTGTCATAATGACTTTCATATTTTCGGTGAAAGGAACCTCGACTTGCCATCTTGACGATTCTTTTGACTCTTGGGTCCATTTTATGCGTGGACTAAGACTGTGGAATTCTTCCTTGAAGCTCGTATTTTTTGGTCTTGATATCAGGGCATTCTAACACCAGGGATTTTTCCTTTGAATGTCTATCGAAGTCACCTACAGAGGCTAGCGCTGCATCAACCTGCTTATTAGTCTAAGCACCCATTGCTGGTTTTCACTTGGGCGGGGAAGTGGGGCTGTAGAGACGTTTTTCACCAACCTCCTTTTATTCGAGGGTCTTTTGCCCATGAACCTATGGCCATGTCCATCATTTTTCTTCCATTTTTACTCACGGTGCCCTTTCGGGTTTTCACCATGCCCAATTTTTAGTCACGAAACTTTTTTACTCATGGTTTCGTGATCATGCCCGTCCGTCATTTTTAGTCATGGGTTCCTGAATTCAAGTATACACCATGTCTGTTATTATTCTTTTGTGTGAAGGCGTGTTTAGGGTCATGCCTTCAAGACCTATGCGAAGCCTTTTAACGTCATGCGGTCAGACATGTACTATAGTTTAAGGTCATACAACTGGACCGTGGTGGTGATGAATGCCAATCTGTGAAGGCCATGAAGTGACTATTGTGGTGGTTTGACTCACTTTGGGGAGATGACACGAGGCTGCCTATGAAAGATGAATGACGTCGGTATGGAAGGTGGATGGTGGTGAACCACTAGTGGAGGGTGAGTGTGGAGGGCAAGATGGATCTCAGTTATTTATGAGCGTGGGTGGAACTCACTGGGAAATGATGGATGATAATAAGGGCAATGAATGCACTGATGAGTTGTGAAAATGGTACGCACAGAAGGGGTGTGCGCGTATGCGTGGAGGCGTGTTTAAGGTCATGCCTCCTGGATCTATGCAAAGGAGGTTAACGTCATGCGACCAGGATGTGCACTATAGTTTAAGGTCATACAGCTTGGACCATGGCTATGCAATGTAAAGTTGTGCAGCATGGACCATGCAGTTTAAGGTCGCGCAACTAGACCTTCGCTACAATTTAAGGTCGTTTTGGACCATGTAGTTTAGGGTTGTCCATCTAGACCATGGCTGTGCAGTTTAGGGTCATGCAGCACGGACCATGCAGCTTAAGGTCGTGTAACTAGACCTCCGCTACAGTTTAAGGTCGTAAAGTTTGGACCATACAGCTTATGGTCGTGCATCTAGATCACGACTGTGCAGTTTAAGGTCATGCAGCACAGGCCATGCAATTTAAGGTCGTTCAACTAGATCTTCGCGATAGTTTAAGGTCGTATAGCTTGGACCATGCAGTTTAGGGTCGTGCATCTAGACCATGGCTGTGCAATTTAGGGTCATGTAGCACGGACCATGCAGTTTAAGGTCGTGGAACTAGGCCTTTGTTACAACTTAAGGTCGTATAGTTCAGACCATGTAGTTTATGATCACGCATCTAGACCATGGTTGTGCAGTTTAGGGTCATGCAGCATATACCATGCAGTTTAAGGTCGTGTAACTAGACCTCTGCTATAGTTTAAGGTCATATAGTTTGGACCATGTAGTTTAGGTCGTGAATCTAGACCATTATGTGGGTCGCCATGTAGGTGAAGCTCCATGGGGAGTAGGTCTACGGATGGCAATCCGACTCCCTAGGGATAAAATGATTAAGGCCACACACATGCAGAGGGCTCAGATGGAGATGGTGGCCCGACGAGGGATGGTAAATGGAAGCGTACCTCACGAGGGATTAGGGGGTGAGTGTAACTCCTTGGGGGTGAAGGGTTGTGGCATGCTTGTGCTCTGGTATGGATGATAGGCCAGGGCATTGGTGTAACTCCACTGGGGTAGTGGTAAAACACTTACGACAATTTTTAGGCTCAAACATGCACGACGCTAACATGGGTGGCAGTACCATGCACGATGCTAGCCTAAGTGATAGTTGCATGAATGGTGATAGCATGGGCGGCAGTAACATGCGCGATGTTAGTATGGGTGGCAGTAACACGTGCGGCGCTGACATGGGTGGTAGTTGCATGCACGATGTTAGAGCATGCACGACGTTAGTCTGAGTTAGAGCCTCGGGCCTGACCTGACCCGGTCTTAGTTAATTTGACGTTTGATGCTTGTCTACATGGGTGACGGTGACCTGTGTTTGGGCTTCGAGCTTAAGCTCAACCCGGTCCATCCCATCATCATTTGGTCTTCAGGGTTTGGGCTGTCATTTGCAACTTGCAGGGGGTATTTTGGGGAAGCTTCTGCTATATAAGGGGTAAAACCCCATTTCACCATTTTACCTTTGGGTAGAACGACTAAGGAGATTTAGCAGTGAGAGACAGAGAGGCGTCTCGGCGAGGATTCTGGCGAGAACATAGCGCTTACGGAACTCATGGGGAATTCACATGGCATTCGCAGAGAAGCTACTAGAGGTCTTGGTGAAGGCTCTGTCGTGTTGGAGAAGTGAAGGAGGGAGGTCGGAGACCTCATCAGTTATTTGACGGAAAACACTCACGGGGCGTTCGAAAGTTTCCTGGTGATCTTCTACCATGGAGAAAGAGAGGGAAAGGTGTGATAGTGGTGGTGTGTCAGGTTTTCCGACATCGGTATAGGATTTCCCGGTGGGAGTATGGGGTTCTTGGCTAGAAATCGGGTAGTCGCAAGGCAGTGAACAGTCACTATCAGCGAATGGTCACTGAGAGGTGATGGTCGCCATCCACACGTGCGAGGGCATGTGTTAGGCCTCGTCACGGCTGACAGCTGTCAGGTGTTGTGCCCGGGATTTGAGGTGACACGTGCAAGAGATTTGAACACAAATGACATTGCTCAAAGATCACAGGTGGTGATAGTTGTGATGAACACAGCATGCGTTAGCCCTTGAAAACGCAGTCAGCGTTAGCCCCTTGAAAACACAGCCAGCGTTAGCCCCTTGAAAACACAGCTGGTGTTAGCCCTTGAAACATAGCCGACGCTAGCCCTTAAAAAACACAGCCGGTGTTAGCCCTTGACAAACATAGCCGACATTAGCCTTTAACAAGCACAGCTGGGGCTGATTTTTAATCAACACAAGCGGCGTTAGTCATGCGCGACGATAATCAATTCCTTTCACGCGTCGCGATAGGCTTGCGCCTTAGTGATTCACACACGATAGTCAACCCTTCAGGTCAGTCTAATGACTGGGTCTTCATACAGAATCCCTGACCTGAAGAACCTTTCAAGGGGAGGAGAGCTTGGCACAAGTGAATTTACTGGTGAGAGTCTGGTCAAGGGTGAACCCATTTAGTTGAAGGAACCATTATGCAAATCGGAGTGGCCCCTTAGTGTTACTTTCACCACCAACCCGGGTTGTTTTGAGGATCAGGAGGGCAACGATGGGAATGTCAGTATTGAGGAAGGGGTGGCCCTCCTCCATTGCATGCACAAGAACGTGGCTTCTGGTGAGAACTTGCCCACATTGGAGAAGAGGATGGTAAAGACGAAGGGACTGATATGGTCTCCTACTGGTCTCCGAGTGCAAGGGGAGAATAGGTATTTGAAGGGGTACCCTTCTTGGACCATTAATGTGCTGGGTTTGTATAGATGTACCCTCGAGCGTGCCTCTCTATTAGTTACAGTGCAGTGTTCAGGCAACTATTATGACTGATGCTCAAATACCATCAAGGTATTTCTAGAGACATGAGTCATGCAAGCAATACATGGCTCATCGGTCATGGCGAAGCAGGGATCTCCTTGCTAGATCTTCATTTTATCAGTGGGATCCCTCTTATAGGCATGATGTATGACGAGTTTGTGCCCCAAAACTCGGTGATTTTTGGTGGTGTCCGCCTTGGGGAAGAGGAACTGCCCACTGGTCTTCAAGAGATCTTCGAGATTTACCAATTGCTTTACTCTAAGTCCAGCAATGGTCGTGTGACCTTTGCCAAATGGTTGAAATTCTTTTATGCGAATTACCTGAGGAGGCTGATCAAGGTGTTTCAAGAAGAAAAGGGAAGGCGGCTATGAAGGGGACGCCTCCAATTTACCAATCCCAAACCAGTGACGACTGTGTATTTTTGGCCACATACCTGGCCTTGTTCCTATGAGATTTTTTTCTCCATGGAGGAGCAGATACGATCCGTCCAAGCACGTTCTATGTGGCTTGTGACATGGTGAGGGGGTGCCAGTATGCCCTTGTGCAACCAGTCCTGTGTAGGGAGCTATCTCAAGAGGGAAGACCAATAAAGGCAAGGAGGGCGGCAATGGCCTTGTCAGAGGCGAAGCTTTCCTTGAGGACTTCAATTCACTGTGTATACGAGTGGTTTGGAGCCTATTTTCCTACCACTTATATTAGAAATCTAGACGTGGGGGAGAAGATGTGCCCCTTCTTGATGAGGATTGCTGCGCAGAAGGCTGTCTTGCAAACCCTAAGGAATGCTCATAATTTGTTCGGGAACGAGACTTTAGGCATGCATCGGGTCCCCTTTCTGATCGGGGGTCATACTAATCGAGATTTTATTGATGAGATGGGTAAGGAGCTAGATGGTGCTCCTACTACCATCAAGGAGCTCATGTTTATCTTGAGTATCAGAGGTGGAGTTTTTCCTTATCGGTCCCCCTATAGTGCCAGGCTCAAAGGGTATTTCCCCCATGGGCTCGATCAGGGTTGCCCTTTCTCTGTATTCTTCGAGAAGCGCCATGCCAAAGTGAACACAGGAAAGGAGGAGCTAGGGACTCTTCATGACTCATGGCAGCCAAAGCACATTCGCACCGCATGGTTCACCTGTTTAGAAACGACAGAGCTCAGCAAATATTTGGTAACACACTTTGGCCGAAGAATCCGAGGGACCGAGGCTTATGCACTTTGATGGAGGATCACTAGCCGTGGATATTGGGAAGCAGACCACCCATGGAAAGCGGAGAACTGCAATTGGCGTTAGGATGCTAGGCGAAGGAAGGTCTTCAAGACTCCTCTTCTACGCGAGGTTTTTACCTTGGACTACCCCTAGAACTGGCGATCTCTTGGGATACCCCACGAGATAGCAGTGGATGACTCTTCTCTTCTTGCCATGGAAAAGAAGACGAGGAGCCTTTTTGATAACCTCACCTCTATCTTTCAATGGAAGGAGGGTTGAAAGGTCCCTGATCATGAAGGGCACCCTTGAATGCATTGATAGGGAGTGGCTCGCACAGCGCTCTTGCTGCAGGCTCTTCTCGTGGGAGGAATTCTGAGATGACTGCTCCTTCCCACGAAGAAGTAAAGAAAAGGAATCACGCTGCTCCCACTGGCACTCGTGCACGGCCTCATGCTGTGAGGCCCCCTCCAAAATGCAGGAGTGTCAGACTTCCTGTCATTCTAGAACCGACATATAGCTCTTCATCTTCCGACTCCTCAGATTTGTTCGCTACTCCTTTTGAGTCATCTTATGCCCTTTATCCATCATCTTCTACTTCTCTTGAGTTGTTTTCTACCTCTTCAGAGACTAAGGTAAATGACTCCGGCCCTCTGAGCCCATCGTCATTGCTTTTGGTAAAGAGGGGACACCTGAGCTTGGGGTAGTGCCCCCGATTCCAAGAGCGGCTCCTGGGTTAGATCCAGTTCCAATGGAGATTAATGGGGCTAGAGATGAAGGTCCTACAGTTTCTGCTCAAGGGGAGGAACCCAAACTTGACCGGGCCTCTGAACCTCAGGAGGTTGCTGCCTCGACTGAGACAGGGATTGTAGTCATGGGTTGTGAAGGCCCAAGGATCCCTCAGGAGGAGGAACCTATTGTTGATGAGGCATCCAAGTATCAAGAAGCTGTTGCCCCAGCTAATGAAGTTATGGGTGATGTAGACCCAAGCCATTCTCAGGGGGAAGATCTTGGGGGCTCAGAGGCAGTGGCTCTAGAGAGCGCAGATCCTAAAGATGAAGGGGCTGGGATTCTGGCTGTGGAGGATGCAGGCCATGTAGAAGAGGTCACGACTGAGACTGGAGTGGTGGTCCTAGAGGATGAAGGCTAAAGGGAGGAGGTAAGCCCTGAATTCGTCGAAGCTGAGGTGGTAGTTCAGGAGGATGAAGGGCAAGGAGAAGAAGCGACCCTAAACTTATAGAAGCCGTACTAGAGGGTGAGGGGCAAGGAGATGAGGCTGCTTTGGAGCATGCAGAGACTGAAGTGGTGGCCTCAGCGAGTGAAGGTCAAGGTGAGGAGGTTGTTCCTGACCTTATTGAGACTACTCCGAAAAGTGAGGGGCAAGGAGAAGAGGCCGCCAAGCCTACTGAGACTGTGTGGTGGCTTCAGACGTTGAGAGCCAAGGAGAAGCTAACCCTGTGAGGATTGAGCCTATTGAGGGTGAGACTATGTTTGAGGACCAGGAGTAGAAGCTGGTTCTGAGAGGGGAACCTGATGAGAACAGGACCATGAGTGAAGGGCCAGGCGAGGAGGCTACCGCTGAGGGGACCGAGCAACTGGAGACTGGGGCTCCCTCTGAATCTGAGGAGCCTGAGGCTTTGGGCTTCGAGATTGTTCAGAAGAGTTAGTGACTCATATGGCTATCATCCCTTCAAGCCCCGCTGTTCAAACTGATGCTCCCTCCATTGTGGTTGTCCTGACTGCACCATCTAGGCTTAGCTTCAGCGGGATATCTGACATGATCTTGGATATCCTTCGTGTGGGCATTCAAAAGTTAACGGAGCTTCCCTTTGCTTGTTTCAACAGAATGATGGCTCTGAAGGCAGAGATACAGAGGACAAGGGAGGAGTTTGATGGGCTTGAGGAGGAGGCGAAAGCTTGGGAAACAGAAGATGCGGTTCTAACCAAGGAAACTCCCTTTCTCTTTTTTCTTTCTTTGTATAATGACACTTGTAACAATTTTTTACTTATGAATGAAATACTTCTTTTTCTTTTCTATCTCATTCTGATGCATGACTTTAATCTTTCTCTTTGCTTCTCTGCACTTCATTTCTTGCTCTTGGTAGGCCACATTTCAAGACATTCACTGTTTCTTCCCTTTTGTGAAGGAAAACCCTATTCCTTGCTTTGTCTTGTGACCAACTACTGTGGTTTCAATGACCTTGAATGGGGGAGTGGTTGCCTCCTCCCCTCTTAACATTTGGTTGGGCAGGGGCTCATAATTAATTGTTCTCGTTATTTGATGATTCTGCTCATTGTAAATAGTCCAATCAGACGGGGCTTTGGCTTCTATTTGAGGTGCATTCACTTCAAGCTCATCATAGCTCTTAGTCTCAGGCGCGAACTCCTTTAGATGTTTTGTGGCGATACACGTAACCTCCAATTGGTTCTGGAGACTGTGAACTTCACTTCTTAATTCTACTAGGGGATCCTACTCTTGAGGGCGAGAGGGTTGTCTTTTCTCCGACTGCTCTCCTCCCATGAAATCAGGGAAGCGTAAGACCTGTAACTGACTGCCGGCCTGAGATGACCCTATCGTGGTACGAAGAGCATCCTCTTTGCTTAGGGAAACTGGGATTTGGATTACCTTTCATAGTGGTTGGTGCACCAGTTGTGCCTCCAAGAGTGCAATGGGGACACACAAGACTTTTTGATGGTCAGGTGTGTAGATGACCTTTGGGGCCGGGAGATCTATCTCCATGACTTCCTCAGTCTCAGGAGTGACTTCTGGTTCATCTTCTTGCAGAGGTGGCTCAAGACCGGAAGTAGAGGGAAAGCCTCATCTTAGGGCAAAGATGGAGTTTCCTCAAAGATGGTGGATAGCATACTGGGTTGAATGGAAGTCAGAGGGAGGATTTTGCCTTGTCTTTCCTCCTCTTTGAACATGTTTAGGAGTGTTCGCCCTATGTCCTCAACATCTTCATGAGGCAAGGGTTCTGTCTTCCTCATAGACTTGCGGTCACCATCATTTGGCTTTTAGGGTGACACCGAATCTGTGAAGAAAATACTTGACATCAACATACTGAGTTTCAACTACAGGAAACGGTCTTTTATCGGCATAGACCGTATACTGTCTCCCATCTTAACTATACTTGAAGCACTGATGCAATGTGGACAGAACCACTCCTTGGTCATGGAGCCAAGGGCGGCCAAGAAGGACGTTGTAGGAGGTGTCTGTGTCGATTACATGAAATTGACTGTAATCGTTTAATTCACCAATCCTGAGACTAAGGTGAACCGCGCTAGCCGGCTTCTCTCCTAACTGGTTGAACCCCTGGACTGTGATATGAATCGGAGTGAGATCTTCTAATCCCAATCGAGTGAGAATTCTCCTTCGAATAAGGTTGACTGCTGACCCTCCATATAGCATAATTTGATTGATGGGGCATGCATGTAACTCATCGACCATGAAGAGAGGATGGTTGTGAAATTTTAGTCCCAACTGAAGATCTTCCTCTGAGAAAGTGATCACCATACAACCACTCAAGATTATCGGGTCGACCTCAATGGGTTTCACCTCGGTCTTGTACACCTCTGGATAGGAAAGAGCCTGAACCAGAGCCATACGGTAATCCCTTGAGAGCTTGAGAGCATCATAGATTCTGAGAATGGTAGGAAGCTTCCTCAAGTGCCCTATCACATTGTATTTCACCTTTTCCTCGTCAGCCTTTGTGCTCCCGGTCCTGCCACTGGCTTGGGTGGTATAGTAGGTTGAGGAGTAGGTTTAGGTGGAGGAGGTTTGTTTTGGGCTGCTGGCTGACTTGGTTGTGCAACGGGCTTGGTTTGGATAGTCTATGTAGATTGGGTGACAAGAATGAGGCTTAGGAGGTGGTTGGGTGTATGAGCCTAGAGGCATCCCAAGGAACTTGAGGATGGGGGAATTATCTCGGGTATTTGTGCGAGGAAGCATCCCAGATAACTTGAGGATGGGTGGATTGTCTGGGATATTTGGGTGAGGAGGGAGTGGTGGACCAGGAAACTTCATGACCTTTGGCCTCTGAGGTGGAGGTTGCAGCGTCTTCCCCGATCTCAGGATCATTTGCCCTGTGCTGGGTGATGCTTTCAAGATTTGCACCATATGACAGGTCTTCTTGAGAATAGAAGCGCTGTCTTCTTGATTCTCTAAACCTCTGCTCAAAGTCGGGCTCAGAAGGCCACTAGGGTTTCTTTGGTTTTGACTTCCTGCACCTCCCAAGAGAAGAGGATGGCTCTAACTTGGCTCGAGCCACTAGGGCGTCAGCAACTGTTAAGAATCCATCCGCCTAGGCTAGAGTCTTTCTCAGCTGCCTCCTGTGCGACCTGCTTATATTGGTTCCCTCGAGTTCATCTTCAAAGGCCTCAAAGTCTTGACATTCTCGGATTGTACCTACAATAGATACCGAAGAGGAAGGAGAAGAAGAAGAAGAGGGGTTAGTATGTGAGGGACCTTTAAGATCATCCCCCTCATCGCACCAATTTGGGTAGCTTTTTACATCATCACCGGAGCCGGACGTGTGTAGGGGATCTTTTAGGTCTTCGCCCAGCTTAGATCGTTTGGGGTACTTTTAGTGTCATCACCCTTATTGGAAGTGCCCCGAGTAAAATTTGGCCTAGGGATGTCCTCTTGATGAGATGAGGTAGTAAGGACGATCGTGCCGGGGATGAAGCCCTGTAAGGTCGGTAATGGAGTAAGAGGCCTGAGCAATTCTTGCTCGACCAATGGTTGAGGAATATTGTTTTTTCGGTGAGCAGCCCTTGGTGCCCATCTCCTCTTGGTTTCATTTGCCATCTTGTTAGGTTTGTGAGCATCCCTAGCCTGACGAATAGCCTCTCCCTTTAAGGACTTGAGTCTGCTCCACCCATGATAGACTCTCCATGGCTGAGAAGTCAAAGGTTCAGCAAGATTGGAGGCATCATCATGGGAGACCTGTACTGGGATGTCCTCCTGGCTGAGAGTAATATCTTGAGGGTGTTCTTCTATAATGACGTAAGCAATGTGACCTCTCTGCACTTTCTTGGTGACTATGGCTTCGAACCCATAGCATTCACTCAGCTTGTGGTCCCATATCTTGTGATACGGGCACCAATGATTCTCAGTTCCCTAAGCAAGGAACCTGGGCTGCCTCAACGGCTTTTGTGTGACAAGTCCTTGTTGGAGCATCATACTAAATAGAGCATAAAGGAGATCTGATGGTAGCTCATCAAAAGAGTGTGGGCCTTCGTCTTCCTCTTATACTATCACCGCGTGAGAGGCTTTAGCTGTCCCGAATGCTTTCTTAAGTTCTTCGAGCTTTATCTGACCCTTCTGAATCAGAGCCTTGATGAAGTCTTTAAGTGTGTAACATTCCTCTATGGGGTGGCTTATCCTCTTATGATAAGCACAGCAATTTGCTTGCATATCGAGACCAGCTTGATCAAGAAACTTGATCTCATGTAGCTCAATCATATTATGCTAGTGCGTGAACACATTCCTTTTTGAAAGGATAGACCTTGTTCTTATGCTTGACCCAATAGTCATCTCAATTAAAGTTTACAGGTGGGGGTACCTAGTTGTATGACTGTTGCTGCTTGCCTCCCTGAGGCTTTGTCTATGTCTTTGTTGTGCCTACCCCTTTGGAGAAGTCCAAAGTTTGAGCTGCAGCCTTTTACGAACTCTAATGGTGATGACCACACTAATTACCCCTTTCTGTTGATTGTCCTGGGCGTTGGTCTGAGAATTACCATTACCCCGGTTGTTTCCTGAGCTCGAAGACTGTTTGATGTGACCCACCATGGTGCCGTGACAGGCTCTCTATGCGAACTAACTTAGAGATTAGCTTTGACATAGAGGTCGGATTGGAGGCCTCAACATGTAGGGCAATCTCGTGTCACATGTTTCATACACAAGTCTAGACCGCTTCTTTCTCTAACATAGGATTGGTGTGGTAAGCAGCCAAATCCGTCCATCTTGCTATGAAGTAGTCCACTGGCTTGTCTGGCTCCTAGGTCAAGGTGAGAAGCTTAACGGTTTGGACCTCTCTCTCAACTTCATAGAAGCACTGGTAGAGCATTTGTTCCATCTCTTCCCAAGTGTGTACTACATTTGGGGGAAGCCGAGCATACCACTGAAAGTCTGAGCCATCAAGAGTTTCAACAAGCTGATGGAGGAGGAGTCTCCCATCAGTTGTTGTCTCTAGACGTGCCACTTGGAAATCAGTGATTTGCTGGTGCGGGGATGTTGTACCATTGAACAGGGAAAGCTTCCCCTTTTGGTAATCCTAGGGAAACAGAACCAGATCAATGTATGAGGGGTACGACTTTTGGTAAAGTGTTGTCCCCTGCATTCTTGAGATCTGTCTGTTCTTCAAGCTATGGGTCACCATGGTGTCGATGTCTGCCAGTGAAACTCCTTGAGGGACAGAATTGTCTTGCGAGGATGGTGGGGGAGTCTAATTTGGAGCTGCGTCTCTCGAGCGATGGGAATTTGCCTCATGATAGGACAAATTGGCTAAGGATCGTATGCTTTCCATGTGGTCAATCTTCCCCATCATTGCTCGTATCATGTGTTTGAACCTATTCATGCGTTCTTTTTTGATGTCGTTAGTTTTATTCACGACCATGACACTGACCATTGTTTGAACACATTTTTCTACACCTTAAGTCCCCGATGCGGAATAAAAGAGAAGTTGGTTAATAAAGCCCTGATATACAGTGGAATTCCTGATAGTCTAAGAATTGCCTCAATGGGTTAGAATGTTCTTAACCATTTTAAAAAGCCACCTGCCAAGTTTTGTCGCAATCCCACATGTTTAAGGCAGTGTAGGCAAAGAAACAATTTCAGAAAAATTAGCCTTTAGCACCCTGAAATGGAACCCGTAACTAGAACTCTATTTTCAGTATGTCAAGTCACTATGGGACCACTACCATTGGATCCAACACAGTAAAAAACACCTAAGGGTCAAGTTTCAGCTTACACAAACGTTCCAGGACAAAGTTATGGGTGAAACATTAAAAAGGGGTAGGACACATGCTATT
Organism: Amborella trichopoda; assembly: GCF_000471905.2. The sequence goes on along the minus strand of NW_006496628.1, from coordinate 1,879,940 downwards.
CCTGGGCGGCCTCCCTGTACCAATAAAGGAGATTGGTTTTCACAGTCAAGAGTAGAAACTTTGAAGACCTGTATCTTACTCATTTTTAATCGGATCGTGCTCAAATTTGGTAAGCGTATTCATCTCATCAAGACGAGCGTTTTGATATCTGGTACGCCCTATGACAATGCTCGAGCGGTAGAGAGAAATTGGCAATTCATGATGACAATTGCAGAAAATTCAGCAGCGAGATGCCTCACTCGAGTAGCTAAATCACGACGCTCGCATAACGGATCAATGCGAGACTAGTTCCATCGCGTGTGTAAGGTATGTGGCTACATCTGAACCAAATCTCGCACGTGATGGATGGTTGGATTTCATATATGAAGGCGCCAAAGATGCTGCAGATTCTGGCCACTAAAGTTTAAGATCCGGCCAAAAACCCAAGATGACAAAATCTTCGTCTGGGCACATAATCGAGCTGCGTTTATTGTAACGCAATCATAACAGCATGCTCAGTGCAATTCAATGAAGAAACTAAAGAAAAACATCAAGAAATGAGTGCACTATCGATCATAAGTTTTCAAGATCCGTGCAAATTTTGAGTCGCATGATTGTGGCCTAAACACATGATCCTTGGTTCGAAGTTAGTACTAAATCGATCGTCATGCCGTGCCCAATGAGAAAGTATCATCTTTTGGTGAAACGGGCGTCAAAGCAACCCAAATCAGCCATGGAAGATCACGCACGTTCTAAGGCAGCAACAAGGACTGTTTCATAATTTTATGTATTGTTTGACAGGGGTAAGACTGTCATTTTGGCCCATTTTTAGATTTTTTTTAATTCAAATAAATTGTAATTATCAGTAATTAGGGTTAATTTTGGGCATCCACCCATGTTTGGGCAAAAGTCTATATATATCACATGATATCATTACACAAAGGACCCCACTTGACTTAATAAAATTTCGATCTTTCTTCATTGTTGGGTTATGTTTTGGAAGAGAGAGGGAGGAAGAAATATTTGGGTCGGTACCCCTGGGCTTAATGTAAATATCTTTCTCTCTTCTCTCTCTTCTCTCTATTATTTTCCTCTCTTTCTCTCTCTTCTCTCTCTTCTTTCCCTCTCTTTCTCTCTCTTCTCTCTCTTCTTTCCCTCTCTTTCTCTCTCTTCTCTCTCTTCTCTTTCTCTCTCTTCTCTTTCTCTCTCCTCTTTAAAGGATGCTAAAACCCCATCACCGTCCGTGTTTCACTCTTTCTTTTTTCTTATTCTCTCTTTCCTTCCCTTGTGGTTTCGTATGACTACGACCCTCCTCTTCCATCTTCCCTATGGTCCCTCATGACCCCAACTTTCTCCTCTCCATCCTTGTGGTTCAGCACGACCACAATTTCTCTTTTTTCTTATTCTTTTATCCCCTACATGTCCACCTACCCCCTGTGGACCCTCGAGTCCGCCTCCTCCTTTTTCTGGTAGTCCCTCATGTTAACCTCCCTTTTTCTTCTTTTCCTGTGTACCTACACATCATCCCCTTTATGCACCCTTGCGTTCCCTTTTTCCTTCTCACGATCCGTGGTCCCACGCAACCATCATTCCCAAAACCTTTCTTCCCTAACGCCGCGCATGAACTCTTCCCTTACTGTCGCTTGTGCAATCTTCCCTTACTTCCGCTTGTGCATGTAATCTTCCCTTACTACCGTTTGTACAACCTTCCTTACCATCGTCTGTGCAACCAACTCATCACCGTCTGTGCAACCAACCCATTGCTATCTGTGAGACCAACTCATCGGCATTTGTGAAAACAACCCATTGCCCTGTGCAACCAACCCATTGTTGTGTGCCTCTTCTTCCCTCTCCTCAACCCACCGAACCTTCTTCACCTCCAGGCCCTTGATCACAGCCAGCTGTGCATAACACCTTGCCTTCCATGTATCTCTTCAATTCTCTCCCATCTTCATGACCTCCTTCCTGCTGTCCATAAACTCCTTCCTATTTGCCACTTCACTGCCACCTATCTGCCATCCCTTTCACATATCTCCATCATTTTCATCACATGTCCCTGTTGTCTGCCATTCCCTCCCCTCTCTTCTCTCGCCATCCCACTCAATTGCGACCAAGCCCCAACCTGGTTGCTGCACCCATCGATCCTCCAACCAACAGCATCACCTTAACTCTCACCTCCCAATCTCTCTTTTTCATTCTTCTTCCTCTCCCCTTCAATCAACCACCTAGTTTCCACCGCGTGCAATCAGGCCTCTCGTTGTCCCCGTCTCTCTCATTCTTTGTCTCCATGCATCAGATAGCAGCTGGTTGCTGCCCTCTTCTTACAATTCTCGCCCATCTCTCTTCTTTCTTCCTGTGACCACGATCACTTGCTACTACCCCCTTCTCTCAACCTCTGTTGTTGCCCCCTTATGTCATCTCTGCCTCTCTCCACCTCTGTTGTAGTCATCTCCGCCTCTCTCCACCTTGCTGCTCCACTAATGGCAATTCTCTTACCTCCATCTCCATGCCATCTTGGCCACTCTGTTGCACTTACCTCCACCATCTCGTAGCTGCCCTTTTCCCGCCTGCAACTTCCATCCTCCTCTCGCCTCGACCTTCCTAAGCCTCATGCTCTCCTCTCGCTCCAACCTTCCGCAGCCTCATATCTCACCCATGACCACCACCATTTCGTCTTAGCCTCCTTTCCCTACTCTCTCAAGCCTGCCATTCTCTGCAACAGCTCTCTCTCTCTAAAAAACCCACGAGCGAAATCCCCACTCTCCCTTTTTTTTTTGTTGTAAAATTCATGACTTTCATTTTCATTCAATCCACTCAAAGTTTAGTCCACCTCACTTCATTTCATTCCACCTCAAGCCTCCTTCTCACTCTTAAGTAACTTTACCTTTTTCTTTAATTATTAGCTAAAACAATACCCTCTCATTCATATAAAAACCCAATACCCCAACTCCCATTCTCTCTCACACCCAATAGCCCAACACCCTACTCTCTCTCTCTCTCTCTCTATTTTAATTATTTTATTTTATTAAACCACTGTTTGAACGTATTTTTCAACACCTTGGTCCCTGGTAGGAAGCAAGTCAATAAAGCCTACAAAATAGTGGAAATTCCTGATAGTCTCATAATGATACCAGAATTGATCAAGATCTTTAATAGCACTTCAAAAGACAACTTGCTAAGTTTCATCGCAATCAGACATGTCTAAGGCAGTGAACACAAAGAAACAATTTCGACAAAACGGTCTCTAACACCTTGAAATGGACCCCATAATTAGAGTTATATTTTTTGTGTATCAAACAACTGTGGAACAACCACCATTGAATCCGGCACGGTCGAAAACTCCTATAGGTCATGTTTTGGCTTAATCGGGCACTCCATGACAAAGTTATGTGTAAAAGACTTAAAAGGGGTAGGCCGCACACTAATCTCATGCGACCTCACTGCACCAAAACACCATTGAAGGTGGTTGTTTTTACAGTCACGAGCAGTCACTTTCAAGGCTGATATCTCACTCGTTCTGAGTCAGATCGTGCTCAAATTTTTTGAGGGTGTATGTCACGTTGAGACGAGCGTTTCGATATGTGATACACCCCAAGACGATGTCCAAGCAAGGAGAAAAGCTAGGGAGATTGACGATCCCTGAAGAAGTTGCAAAAACTTCAACAGCAATACGCCGTGCTTGATAGACCAAATCACGACGCTCACGCAATGAATCGATGCGAAACCAACTCCATTGTGTGCGTATGGTCAAGGGCTATCACTGGGCCGAACCCCATACATGATGGGTGGTCAGATTTCATGCATGAAGTCGACAAAGTAACTGAAATTTCGGCCACCAGATTCCAGATTCTGGCTAAAACTCAAAAGTTGCGAAATCTTTGCGCAGGCTCCAAATCGTGCTCTATTTGTTGCCACGTGATCGTAACAACATGCTCAGTGTGATTCAATGAGGAAATAACAAAGAAACATCAAGGAACGAGCACATGATCGATCCGAAGTTATCAAGATTCATCCACTATTCAAGTCTCATGATTATGCCTCAAAAACATGATTCATGGCTCGAAGTTGGTATTAAAACGATCTCTATGCCGAGCCCTATAAGGAAAAAATAATATTTCGATAAAACGGGTATTAGAACAACCTCGGGTCAGCCACGCAAGATCACGTAAGATCTCAAGTAGCAACAGGGACAGTTTTGGGATTCCACCCATTGTTAGGCATGAGCAAAACAATCCTTTTGCACCCATGTTTAGAATTTCTTTAAATTCAATTAAATTGTAATTATCTTCAATTTTAGGTATCTTTTTGGCATCCACCCATGTTTGGGCCCAATTTTATATAAGCATGCAAACCAAAATTGTAAAGGGCTCCGATTCATTCATGAGATCATTCAATAAAAATTTCCATTCTTGCATGAGCCTGTGAGTACGTCTTGGAGAGAGAGAGAGGAGAGAGAAGAAAAGGGCTGGTACCCTTCGAGAAGGTAACTTTCTCTTTCCTCCCCACTTTCTCTCTCCTCTCCTCTTTCTCTCTCCTCTCCTCTTTCTCTCCTCCTCTCATTTTTCTCTCTTCCCACATCACAACTGGTGTAAGCCTAACGCCAGTTGGTTCTCCTCTCTCTCATTCCCAGTGTCGACTCGTTCTCGTCTCTTTCATTCTCAGTGTTGGGTGGGGTTCTCTCTCCTCTTCCTTCATTCCCAACATCGGGTGAGGTTTTGTCTCCTCTTCCTTCATTCTCAGCACTGAGTGGGGTTTTTTCTCTCCTCTTCTTCCTTCATCCCAACACTTGATGGGGTTTTCTCTCTCCTCTTCCTTCATCCTAACATCGGGTGGGGTTCTCTCTCTCCTTTTCCTTCATTCCCAACGTCATGTGGGGTTTTCTCTCTCCTCTTCCTCCTTTATCCCCATTGTGCTCTTAAAATCCGAAGCAACACAACAACCACCTCGAAGAGTATTTCAAAATCTAGTTGTTATAAATATAGAGGAGGCTCCTCAACCTAGTGACCAACTGAAAGTTTTACTTTTCCCTGATCTCTCAAGAGGAAAGCAGTTGATCAAGAGCAACTTTCTTCGCCTCAAGGGCAAGATCCCCTAGAAAACCCACGAAAGGGAGGACCTCCTCATTAAGAAGAAGCAAACCCACGAAAGGAAGGCCCTCCTCATGAAGAAGAAGCGAAATCCCTTGGAGAGTCAGCTTTAATTCATTTAACGAGTGAGAGGATGGTTACAATACAAAAGACAAAGCAGAGCTGCTCCAAGAAGTTAGCGTCAGTCCATTCGACGTGTATGTCAAAGATACAATTCAGATATCTCACCTAACATGTACATCTAACATACAACATGGGATTCATTCTACCTGCATATCAAACATACAAGGTGGGTTGCCCTGGTAAGGAACTGGCCTATGACGAAAAGCATGCCCTATTCACAGTGGATGCCCTTCCATAGAACAACATGGACCTCACTGTTGTGCTAGATGACTTGGCTTCCAACAGGTATCACAAGCCATGCCACATCCTTCTCCACTTTTTGCCAGCTCATGGACAACGTCGCGAGTAAATCATCGCCGAATGCCATAAACCCCGCACATGACTTACAGTCGCATGCGAGCATCATTCTTCGCATCGTGATAAGCCACACATGCTGATCAGTGTCGATTGAAGCCAGCACCACCTGGGTCCTCCAGAGGTCAGCGTCGGTTGCGTGCTTAACCCCTAGCACTGACTGCTTTCCTTCAAGGTTAGCGCCGGTTGTCTCTACGTCAATTTCATTTCTGTTAGCGCTTGCCCTGTTGCGACTATTCGCCTCTCGAGACTCCTCATTTTTCAAAGCTTAAGTTTCCACACCCCTTAATGGTCACCCGATTTCCAAGGGTAACGGTTCGTCTTCGACAACCGTACGCATTCCTCACGACGGTTCACCTCCTATAATCGTACGACCCACCTCCTATGACCGTTCGTTTTCTGCCAGAACTTTTGCTATACGGCCGGAAAGCTACTATGTTTTTTGCCCTGAGCGTCACTAGAACCTCACCGAAAACTCCTGCAAACTTCCCTTAAGTTCTCGAAAAACCTCGACAACACCACGAACAGTGTCGAAATGTTACCACAACCTCTGATAAACCCCTTAAAAGATTCTCAGAAAACTCTCAAGACATGCAAAAATACTCACTGTTATGTTTCTCGCTTCTTCTACCAGAAAAAAATTACAACCAGAACCTCTTTTGTTTCCCGAAAACATCCCCAAAGAACTCTCCTTTCCATGCTCCTTTCTTTGCAACTTCAACGAATTCTTGGCGAAGTCTGACCGCTGAAGGTCTTCCCTACAAAAACCGTCGGAATCCCACTGTCTGCCAAAGAACCTTCCCTGTAAAACTTTTGTTGAAGTCTCACTGCTAATTGGAACTTCAACTGGGCACCCTCTCTTCATTGTAACAGAAAAAAATTTCTTTAAGTTTTTTTTTACCCTTGGTGAAGAGTGAGGAAAGAGGGGATTTTACCTTCTTATATAAACTACACTACCCTCAAATGTCCCTCACAAACTGGGAATTCTAGTCGCATCGAAAGGAAGCCAAGCGATGATGAGCCGGGTCGGGCTTTGAATAGAGGCCCGAGGTAACTCTCATCAATTCATGCCCAGCGCCGGGTGAGATTCGAATCCCTTTAGCGCCGATTGATTTAGTGCCGAGTGGATTCTAAACAAACCTAACGCCGGTCGCTCTACTCCGGGGGACTTTCAAACCACCTTAGTACCTACTGACTTAGCGCCGGTCGTGTTCAAATAATTTCAAGGCTCGCGCCAACTGAGTTTTTTTTAGTAACCCAGCACCGGTTGTGTTTTTGAGAGCTCAACACTAGTTGGACATTTGCAAGAAACCATGATCACTGCACCCAGCACCGGCTATATTATAAACAGCATATTGTCACCTACTCCAGGCTGAAGCCATGATGTGCCATCTCTAGTGGACTTACACCCAGGCCATTGCACCCAAATCGAGACCTCCCCAATGGAGACAGGAAGTTGTTCCTCATTCTTTAGTAAGAGTCACACCCATACTGTAGCCCATTATCACCAATAGAGTTAGGATCATTTTTATCTATCCAATGCCCAGTGGGTCTGTCTCACACTAAGCTAACTCATCCCTAGAAAGTTAGTCTCATCTTTCACGTTAAAGCATATGCTTACTTGCTTAAACCCTAGTGTGGTTCGCCTCTGATGGTCATCCTTCATCAGGTCACCATTTCCCTCTGAGCCCTCTACTTCTGTATGGCCTTAACTATTTCATCCCTAGGGGGTAAGATTACCATCCATAGACTTATTCCCTACAGAGCGCCATCTACTTGACGACCCACACTATGGTCTAGATGCACGGCCCTAAACTCCATGGTCCAGACTATATGACCTTAAACTAGCGGAGGTCTAGTTGCACGACCTTAAACTTCATGGTCCTAGTTGCATGACTTTAAATTCTGTAGTCACGGTCCGAACTGTATGACCTTAAACTATAGCAATGGTCTAGATGCACAACCTTAAACTCCATGGTCCGAACTATATGACCTTAAACTGTAAGGGAGGTCTAGTTGCACAACCTTAAACTGCATGGTCCTAGTTGCATGACTTTAAACTGCATAATCATGCTCCAGTTGTATGACCTTAAACTATAGTGCACGTCCTAGCCGCATCACGATAAAAGGCTCAGTACCATGGTCCAAACTATATGACCTTAAACTGTAGTGGAGGTCCCACTGTATGACCTTAACCCATAGTGCATGTCCTAGCTGCATGACGATAAAAGGCTCAGAACCATGGTCCGAACCATATGACCTTAAATTGTAGCATAGGTCTAGTTGTGTGGCCTTAAACTCCATGGTCCTAGTTGCATGACTTTAAACTGCATAACCATGGTTCAGCTGTATGACCTTAGACCATAGTGCACATCCTAGCCTCATGACGATAAAAGGCTCTACACCATGGTCCGAACTATATGACCTTAAACTTTAGCAGAGATCTAGTTGTACTACCTTAAACTGCACGATCCTAGTATGACTTTAAACTACATAACTGTGGACCAGCTGTATGACCTTAAACCATAGGGCACGTCATGCTGACATGACAATAAACTGCTTCGCACAGGTCCAGGAGGTATGATCATAAACTTACCCCCACATACTCCCACATGCCTTTACCTGCACCTTCACGCACGCCTTCCCTAGTCTACCAGTTAGTGTGCACATGCCACCTTCATTACCTCTCCACTGAGTTCATTCATTTCATCACCGTTCCTCATTCCCTAGTGAGTTCACCCACGCTCACAAAATGGCAAACCATCCTGCCATCTATAATCATTGTAAGTTAGTGGGTCACCATCATCCACTCACATTTCATACATCATCCATCTTTCATATGTAGCCTCGAGCCATCTCTCCAAGTGAGTCAAACCACCACCATACTCACTCCATGGCCTCCACAGACTGCCGTCCATCACCATCATGGTCCAAGTGTACGACCTGAAACCATAGTACACGTCCAGGCCGCATGACGTTAAACTGTTTCGTACAAGTCCGGAAGGCATGACCTTAAACATGCCTTAAAAAAAAAAAGAAGGAATGACGGTCATGGTGTATACCTTAACAAAGGAATGCTATGACTAAAAATGGCGGATGGGCATGGTCACGAAACTATGAATAAAAGAGTTTCGTGAATAAAAACCCGGGCACGGTGAATACCTGAAAGGGCATCGTGAGTAAAAATGGACAAAAAGGGTGGAAATGGCCGAAAGGACATGGGTAAAAGAGCCCCTAGAATAAAAAGAAGTTGGTGAAAACCATCTCTACGGTGCCACTATCCAAGTTCAGGCGAAACTCTACAAAGGACGCTTGGACCTATGAACAGGTAAATGTAGCACTCGTCTCAACAGGCGGCTTAAGCCAGCACTCCCTTCATCATCAAGACGTCTAACAGGGTGTAGACATTAAAATCCTCCCTCATGTTCCTTCTTCAGTCTTGGGTGAACAGCTAGCCTAGTCGACATCCTTCTATAGTTCTGGGCGAATAGGGGGCCTAGTCGACATCCTTCTTTAGTCTTGGGTGAACAGGTAGCCCAGTTGACTTCCTTCTTCAGTCCTAGATAAACAGGTAGCCTAGTCGACATCCTTCTTCAAGGCTGGGTGACAATATAGCCCAGTCATTATCCTTTCTTCAAGGAACTTCTCCCCATGCATGAAATGTGTATGCCTTCTCCTTCTCTTATGGACCTTCTCCCCATGCATGAACTGTGCATGCCCTCTCCTTCTCCTATTATGGACCTCTCTCTCCATAAGGCTAGGTGACAAAGTAGCCCAGTCGTCATTCTTCCAAGGAAGGAAACTGACAAAGCCAGGGCATAACCTGCTAGAGATGTCAGCTTCCCTGGCTGGCACGACCAGACCTTCGGGATCGGCTAATAGAAGCTGCCCCCGATTGGACTGGATAGACGAGACCCATAGTGGTACTCTGATCGTCAAAAGAAAACATGGTGTAGTAGCAAACAAATGGCGCCAATTTGTCTCTTCTCCCTCTAAAGTCTCCACAGACGGCCCTGCGAACAATGCATCTGTACGTCTGAGCAGCCTAGTTACACCATTACGTGAATCTCCTCGACGTTCACGTGGTCCTGTGACTAGGAAGAAAAAAAGTAAAATGTGAAGGAAACATTTTGAATGATTGTCCTTCTCACTTCTCTTGAAGCACAACATTCTGTGGGGCAAGATGTTTGAACGTATTTTTCAGCACCTTGGTCCCTTGTAAGAAGCAGATCAATAAAGCCTACAAAACAGTGGAAATTCTAGATAGTCTTAGAATGAACCTAGAATTGGTCAAGATCTTCAACAGCAGTTCAAAAGACCACCTGCCAAGTTTCATCACAATCAGACATGTCTAAGGCAGTGAACACAAAGAAACAATTTCAGAAAAATCGGTCTCTAAAACCTTGAAATGGACCCCATAAGTAGAGCTATAATTTTCGTGCATCAAATAGTTGTGGGACCACCATCATTAAATCCGGAATGGTCAAAAACCCCTATGGGTCAAGTTTTGGCTTAATTGAGCACTCCAAGATAAAGTTATAGGTAAAAAACTAAAAAGGGATAGGCCACACACTATTCCCATGCAGCCTCATAGCATCACTTTTGAGGATCATATCTCACTCGTTCTGAGTCAGATCGCGCTCAAATTTTGTGAAAGTGTTTGTCTCGTAGAGACGAGAGTTTCAATATGTGGTATGCCATGAGACAATGTTCGAACAAGTAGAAAAGATAAAGAGCAGTTGCTGATTCGTGAAGAAGTTGTAGAAAATTCAGCATCAACATGCCTCGCTTGATGGACCAAATCACGATGCTCACGAAACGGATCGATACGAAACCAATTCCATTGTGTTCGTAAGGTCTAGAGCTATCATTTGACTTAACCCCATACATAATGGACGGTCAGATTTGATTCACAAATCCAATGAAGTAACTGAAATTTCGGATGCCGGATTCCAGATTCTAGATAAAACTCAAATGTTGTGAAATCTTCGTTGAGGCTCCAAAATCACGTTCCATTTCCTGATGGCATGCTCAATGTGATTCAATGAGTGCACAATCGATCCGAAGTTTGTCATATTCATCCAAGATTCAAGTCTCATGAACATGCCTCAAAAACATGATTCATTGCTCGAAGTTGGTATCAAAATGATCATCATGCTGAGACCTACAAGAAAACAATAATATTTCGATCAAATGGGCATCAGAACAACCTCCGGTCAGCCACAGAAGATCACACAAGATCTCGGGCAACAACAGGGACAGTTCTGAAAATCCACACATTGTTAGGCAGGGGCAAAACAGCCCATTTGCACTCATTTTTAGAATTTTTTTAAATTCAATTAAATTGTAATTATCATCAATGTTAGGTAGTTTTTTGGCATCCGCCCATGTTTGGGCCCAATTCTATATAAGCATGCAAACCTGAATTGTAAAGGGCTCTCGGTTCATTCGTGAGATCATTCAATAGAAATTTTCTTTCTCGCTTGAGCATGAGAGTATGTCTTAGAGAGGGAGGAGAGAGAAGAAAAGGGTCGGTACCCTTCAAGGTGGTAACTTTCTCTTTCCTCTCATTTCTCTCTTTGCCCCATCACAACTAATGCAAGACTAACACCGGTTGGTTCTCAACTCTCTCATTCCCAGTGTCGGTTGGTTCTCCTCACTCTCATTCCCAACACCGGGTGGGGTTTTCTCTCCTCTTCCTTCATTCTCAGCGATGGGTGGGGTTCTCTCTCCTCTTCTTTCATTTTCAGTGCCGAGTGTGGTTTTCTCTCTCCTCTTCTTCCTTCATCCCAATGTCAGGTGGGGTTTTCTCTCTCTTACTCCTTCATCCCAACAACGAGTGGGGTTCTCTCTCTCCTCTTCCTTCATTTCCAACCTTGGGTGGGTTTTTCTCTCTCCTCTTCCTCCTTTATCCCAATGTCAAGTGGGGTTTCTCTCTCCTCTCTTCCTTAACAATCGGTGAACCTTAGCACCAGTTGGATTTCCCTCTTTTCTCTCATCACAGTCGGTGAAGCCCAGAGCCGAAAGGATTCATCTCTCTTCTATTACAGTCGGCGAAGCTTAGAGCTAGTAAGATTTGTCTCTCTTCTATTGCAGTCGGTGAAGCCTAGTGCCGGCTCGATCTCTCTCCCTTGCTTCTCTCCAATTGCAACCGGCGTAAGCCTAGCGCCAGGTGGTTCTCTTCCCATTCTCTCTTCTCATTAGATACAGTCGGTGAAGCCTAACACCGGCTGCTTTCTCTCTTCTCTTTTGAAACAGTCTTTAGCGCCGACTGTATCTTCCTTCCCTCTCTCTTTTATCCCCTCGTCTCTTCTCCCTCCCTCTGTCTGTCCCCTTCTTCTCTTACCTCATTCATTCCCCCATAACCACCACTCTTCTATTCTTTCATCTGACAAAGAGGGATTGAGGTTAGCCTCTCATGGAAGTCTTGTCGTCTAACCATAATGTTGGCGTGCCACGATTACTTGGCCCGCTTTATTGCCAAGACAGATTGACCATCGGGCTTAGGTAGTCGGTATTGGTGATGATGCCTAGTAGTGATCCCATGAGCCGGTCCTAGTATCGAGCCCATTTTTCTACCACATCAGGAAAATTAATCGCTAGCTTGATCCTCTCGTTCAGTAGAACTCTTCTCTCCCCCGTCTTTCTTCTCTTCTTCTTTTTGAATGCGCATGCTTGTGTAACACCATCAAAGAGTAAAAGGGTGAGGTCTGACCCACCCATCTTATAGCCTTTGCCATATATGTATGTGATTGCAAAAAACAAGAGGAATGCGACCCAAGGAAGGCAATTCCGAACCAGTTTCATTACTGGGGGGCTTTCTTCGTGATCTAAGAGGGCGTCCACCGAGCTAGCCCGAGAAAGTCCGAAACCACCTTTAAAATTCCTCTCTCACCGGTTGGTAACATCTGCCCCCGTTCTCGATCAAGGTTCCCTAGAGAGCGATCTCAGAAGCGTTCCAAGTCTTCCCTCGAAACCCGAGATGCGTGTCGCCTGATCATCCAGGATCTAGAGGACGAGATCGAGGCACCTAACCAACCACCTCATGTTATTTCTTCTACCCCCTTCTTTTAATTTTATTCCATTTCATCCCCTTCCCATCATTTTATTTTATTTCACTCACTCACCTTACTTTCCCATGTTTTATGCTATATTTCACTTATTTTATCCTACCCTACCTTACTGTATTTTATTTTATTACCTCATATTATTTTATTTTATTTCTTTTTCATCCCTTTATTTTATTTTACCTCACTCCATTTTAGTTTAATTTATTTATTTTATTTCGTTCCATTCCAATTATATCTTCTAACATTAATTTAATTTCATTCATTATTTCACTTTCATCTCTTTTAGACGACCTAGCGAGAGTCAAGCTAGTCTTCACCTCTCCTCTTTCTCTTCTTTGCTTTTTGACCAGAAGGCAGCCTAAGCCTTGTGCTGCTGTACCGGTCTGTCGTCGAGCAGTATTGCTGTCGTGCACGTCTGAGTTATCGTGCCCATCTTACTGCCACGTCCGACTAGCCATTGCGCCAGACTAGCTATAGTGTCAATTCTATCGTCGAGCAGTATTGTCGCCATGCCAGTCTGAGTTACCGTGCCCGTCTTGCTGCCATGTCAGACTAGCCTTCATGCCATGCTGGTCGATGTTGATTCTATCATCGAGTGGTATTGCCACCGTGCCGATCTGAGTTACTGTGCCCCTCTTGCTACCACGTCAAGTCAATCACCGTACTGGTCTAGCCACTGTGCCAACCTAGCCTCCTGGTCGAACTTCTTCTCTCATTTTCACTTCTTTTATCTCTTTATAGCAAGGCGGGATCTTATGACCCACACCTCTATATTTTTTATGTGTGTGTGTTTGCAAGAAAGGAGAAAGAAGTCAACAGAGGTGATTCCAAACCGGCCGCAAGCCAGGGGGCATTCCAACATGATCAAGAGGGCGCCCACGTGAGATAGCCCGAGCGTGTTACAGACCCATGTGAGGTAAGTCCCACCTCATGACCTTAATTCCTCTCTCACCTATTGGTACTCCTGCCCATGTCTTCTTTACATGGTTCCCTAGAAAGTGATCTAAGGTCTTGAGTCCATCTCGAACCTGGAACCATGCCACCAAGTCAACCTGACCCGGAGGGCAAGATCAAGGCACCTAACCAACCGTTTCATCGGGAAGGTTAGTCTCAGGTGCAATTGAAGGCTTCTGAACTTTGCGGGTCGCGCACAACAGATTGATCAGTCAGGGATCAGCATGCCCCGACTGAACTCAAATCTTAAATGCGGAGCGTGTGAGGACCGGTTCTTGACGGTCTTGGGACCGTGGTTGCTGAGTGGTATGGTCATCTTCTACAACCTGACAACTGTGCAGGATTCTCGCACCTCCTCTTCAGGTTCTATCATCTGAAGCAGGTAGAAGGGGTTCTTATGAAGAGGGTCATCAAAGCTGGCTACCCCGACTATTTGAGTGGCTTCTCTAGTCAGGATTTGTAGACCCCTGTCATGCTTGGCTTTGAAGCTTTGATGGACCTCATGTCAAAACTGCGATTAGGACTGCGACTAACCAGTTTTCTAAGGTGAGCAAGAATCGTCGGCATCAGATGAAGCAATGGGTGTGGACAAAAATTGGGGTCAACCTGGGCCAGGGAGGACAAAGGACTTGATCTCCCATTGGGTCTTTGCCCCGAGCTCTATTATGGGCTCCAGAGACATGATCGAGCCAATGGGGGTGACTCAAGATGGTACTCTTGGAGAAGGTCTTTGAGTACCAGGGCTCGAGGCACTCTCCCGAATGAGAAGGGGCAAGCGAGAGAGGGATCCACTCATGACGGTGTCTGAATCGAGAGCAAGTGGTAGTTATGGAAGGAGGCCCATGTGCATCCCTTGAAGAAGGATCACGGGTGACTTGGGGGTCAACCCGGGCTCAAACAACCGTTTTGGCCACAGGAGGTCGAGAACAGCGAGCAGGTGTCTGTAAGGGAATAGGAGGAAGACTGCCTCTTACAGAGTGCGCTAGTGTGTGCTAAGAGGGAGGATGGGGCGTCATCCCCCGTGTACTCGGGTTGACGCAGCAACAATGTCGCCCCAAGTGGTGGTATGCACATGCATGCGTACAGGTTTTTGCCAAAGGAGGCCTGATCCTGGACACTGACGCGAGGCAATATAAGGGTTGCTCTGAGGTGTGGCTCGAGTGGATGACCTTCGAGTCTTAGTGTGTGTGTGAGAGGCAGAGGCCCCAAGGTCTTTGCCTCGATGTGTTGAGCCTCTAAACATAGAGACCCAAGGTGGTATAGGAATATGGGGGATAGCCTTGAGGCGATCCACAGGAGCAACAAGAACTTGCTTTCCTTTTGCAGCTAGGGACTGGGCAGCCTTTTAGCATACCTTAGCAATACGATTGATAAGTAACTTGCCGATAATAGGGTGCATGCTATGAGTGGGGGAGTGCCACCCATGCAAAGTGCTTTGATGGGGATTCCACTAAAGCTTGGAGATGGGGAGTTAGGGACCTTTAAGTCCCTTCTCACACTTATCTAGGTCAAGAGCTGGGAGCTAGGCATTGGGCCTTCACTCAGCAAGAAGGTTGAAAACGAAGCTGGAGGAGCTTTTTCTCAAGGGGAACTCACGAATGCGGGGATGAGAAAATCCCCGATTCGGATAAATGGGTTAGAGAACCCATGAAGCTATGTTAGTGCAATGCAGAAAAACAAAGGAGAAACTAGCCAAACAAGAACGATTCGACCAAGGGGTAATGTATCCTCAATGGATTCGCTAAGCTGGTTAGATGCCTCGATCTAGGTGCCAGGTCAGGATGACCTGGTGGCACTTATCTTGGGTTTCGAGGAGAACCCGAAACTTTAGACCGCTCTCTTGGGAACCTTATTAAGAAACAAGGGCAGGTACACCAACAGGTGTGAGAGGAATTTGATGTTAAGCTGTACATACCTCACCTGAGTCCGTGACTCACTCAGGCTGACTCACGTGGGTACCTTCTTAGATCACGATAGAAAGCCCCGCAGTCATACAAGTGGTTCAAAATCGCCTCCCTTGACATGTACTCTCTTGTTTATGCAATCACACACACATTGTTAATTTACAAGACTAGTGGGCCAATGGACCCCACCTTGTCTTGGGATGAATGCACACAGACGTGCACATTCAAAGGAAGAAAGGGATGAATTTGACGATAGAGAATAGGGTGATTGAGAGAAAAAGAAGGAAGAAATAGAATGTGGAAAGAAAAGAGAATAATGGCAAGTTTGACAGGGTGGCTAGAATAACACAGTAGTTAGACTAGTATAGTGATTGATTTTGTGTGGTAGCAAGATGAGCAAGGTAACTCAGATCGACATGACGGCAATACTACTCGACGGCAGAACCAACACTGACTAGCCTGACATGAAGGTGATTCTAACATGGCAGCAAGACGAGCACGATAACTCAAACCGACATGACGACAATACTACTCGATGACGAGACTACCATGATAGTGCTAGACTTAGCATGTTCCTTCGTCAAAGGAGAAAGGAAGAAGAAAAAAGAGAGAGAAGGAAGAGAGAGAGAAAAGAGAAGGGAGGAAGAAGCAAGAGAAGAATAGTGAGAGAGAAGAAGGAAGAAAAGAAGAGAGAGAAAGAGAGAGGAGAAGGGAGGTAGAAGAAGAGAAGAATAGCATAGAAGAGAGGAGAAGATAGAAGAAGAAGAGGAGATGAAGAGAGAGAAACATAGAAGAAGCAGAGGAAAAGAAGAGGATGAGAAGTGAGAGACAAGGAGGAGAAAGAAGAGAGAGAAGAGAGAAGAAAGAACAGAGAGAAGAGTAGAGAGAAGTGAGAGACAAGAGAGAAGAAAGAAGAGAGAAGAGAGAAGAGAGGAGAAAGAAGAGAGAAAAGAAAGAAGAAAGAAGATACATGAAGAATAAGAGAAAAGAAACATGGACGACGATGGAGTTTCGCGGTCCATGACATAAGAGAGAAAAAGGGGAAAGAAGCATGGGCGGCGAAGGGGTTCCATCATCCATGATAAGGGAGAGAAAAAGAGGGAAGGGGAGAAGGAATATGGATAGCGATGGGCTCCACCGTTCATGACAGAAGAGTGAGAGTAAGAGAGAAGGGGAGAAGAAACATGGACGGCGATGGGTTCCGTCATCCATGATAAGAGAGAGAGAATAAAAGAGAACATAGATGGTGATGGGTTCTGCCGTCCATGACAAGAGAGAGAATAAAAGAGAACACGGACGATGATAGGTTCTGCCATCCATGACAAGAGGGGGAGAGACAGGAGAGAGAAAAGAAAAGGCATGCATGACAATAGACATTGTCGTACGTGTCAAAAGGGACTCAAACACGACCCAGCCCGCCAATTAGGAAAAGGCCCAATTCAGTGTCCTTATCAGAGAATAGGGAAAGAAATGTCGTACGCTGCGAAGAGCACCGCATTGCACAACATGGGGAGAGAGGAACTTAGACAAAGGCCCGGCCTGCCACTCGATTTAAGGCGTGGCTGACTGTGTTCATTCCAGGAGATAAGAAAAGAAAGGGAATGTCATGTGCAGCGATGGGTAACACCGTGCATGACTGAGAGAGAGAGAAAAGATAGAATAGAGTGAGACTAAGAAAGGAGAGAGATAGGAAAGAAAGTAGAGAGAGAAGAAAAGAAAGCAAAGAGAGTTTAGAAAAGAAGATAAAGGAGAGGGAGAAAATTAGGAAAGAGAGATAAGAGATTAAGAAAGAGAGAGAAGAAGATTTGGAAAGAGAAGAAAAGGAGGCATGCACAGTGCTGCCACTGTCGTGCATGTCAAGAGAGAGAAAGAGAGAGGAAAAGCACGCATGGTGCTGCCATTACTGTGCATGTCAAGAGAGGGAACAAGAGAGAGAAGAAGATAAAGAGAAGCATGCACGATAATGCCACTGCCGTGCATGTTGAAGGTGAGTAGAGAGAGAGTAGAGAAAGAGAGAAGAAGAAGAAGAGAGAGAAAGAGAGAAAATAAGAAGAGAGGTAAAGAGGGAAGAAGAAGAGAGAGAAAGAGATAATAAGAAGAAGAGAGAGAGAGGGATAATAAGAGAAAGAGAGAAGAGAGAGAAAGAAAGAAAGAAGAGGAGAGAGAAGAGGAGGAGAGACAATTACCTTGACTTAGAGGTATCAAGCCCGTTCTTCTCTCTCCTCTCTTTCTCTTCAAGACGTGTTCACAATCTCAATGTAAAATCTTAAAGGGAGGTCCTTTTATAATTACACATAACATGCATTTATAGGGTTGGGCTCAAAACATGGGTGGATGCCCAAAACGTACCCTAATCGATGAAAAATACAATTTACTGAATTAAAATAAAATCTGAAAATGGGTGAAAAATTACGATTTTGCCCTTGCCCAACAATACACGAAACTCCAAAATAGTCCCTGCTGCAACCATGGAACGTGTTTGATTTTCTTAGGTTGATTCTTGGTTGCTCTGATGCTTGTTTTGGCAAAATATTATTACTTTCTCGTTGGGCTCATAGGTGTACAGATTTGGATATATATTAGTTAATTAAAATTATGATTATTGAGATTATCTCAATCCCTACAATCTTGGGATCAGTGCAAATAAGTTGTATATGTTCTCCGTTGCACTAACATATGATTCTCCAAAAATTTAACATCATATAAGAGTCATTAATGTTGATGCTCTAGTTGCGGATCTAGAGAGAGTTGCTGCCTTGCTAAGATCGCCATAGAGAGAAAGGGTTGCTACTCATCAACAACTCACTGCTGCCTTCCTTATATAGCATGCAAACGTATTTGTTTTCAAACTCACTAATGCCTTTCTCAAAGAAGCTCATGGAGTGAGACAGAGTTGCTGCCTTCTTTCTTATTTCTACTTGAGCCATATATATGTGTGTGTGTGTGGAAGATACTACAAAATGCCAATAGGCGACAATGAACAGCGATTTCTTCTACCCTCATCACCGCTCAAAGTTCATCGCATGGTCACGATTGTCTGGTAGTGTTTTATTTTTCATTTTTTTTCTACAAATCGGAAGGACCTGATCTTTGAAACGTATGTTCATAAAAAATAGGTGAATCTATGAAAAATATGAAAAAAATATTTTACATGAAAATAATTGACCAAAATATCCTTAAAAAGTTTTGGGGGTACTTTGATCAATTTTTTTTAAGAATTATTTTTTTTATATTTTTATTAGGTGCACCTCACTAAGATGTAGACACGCTCTGATTTGTAGAAAACAAATAAAAAATAAAATACTATCGGATAATTATGACCGTGTGATGAACTTTGGATGGTGATGAGGGTAGGCAAAATCATTGTTCATTTTTTGCCTATAGGTGTTGGAAAGACTTTAATGCAACGGTTGTATAGTAGTATAATGCAACCACACCTCTAGAAAACTATATTTTTGGCATTCGTATGACCCCAAAATTTGCACACACATTCTCTTCATCCTTATAATCAATCACAAAAAAAAAAAAAAAATTCAATTTGTATCCTAGATATGGTCAAAATTAGTACACATCAAACAATGAATCTTGTCCATCCATTTGGTGAATTTCAAAATCTAGGCCTTAACAAATTCAAAATCACTTTTTCATTTTTAGTATTATTAATCTAATGATGATAACACTATATAAAAATTTTGGGAATAAAAAAATCCTTCTGAGGCCTATATCTAACCATCTCAATAAAATGGACGGCTTATATTAATTGGGTTAGAATGAAACTTTCTAGAGTATTTTTTCAAAAAAAAAAAATTTGTGAT
>NW_006496628.1:1832625-1859829 GCF_000471905.2 Amborella trichopoda | reverse complement strand
AAAAGACCTTTGCTTTACAATGGCTACTGAAACCCAATACTGCATCTTTTCGCGAATTATCACAAAAAAAAGCCAGAAGTAACCACAACATTACCTTTACCATACTTTTAACTTCAAACCCAAACCAATTCCTAATCTTGCTTTTATTACATCTCCTGAAAAACTTACAACATAACCATGAGAAGAAGAACCGTTGGATGGACCTAAACGATCAATATGTGCTCGCATCATGCCAACACGGCATACGGATTTCATTTGTTATATGATCCAAAAAGAAGTTACGACCACTTCACCCATGATACAAGGCTCTTCAACAGGTTCTCATTACCCTCTTTCAAATTTTGATTCATATGCCAAATTCTCTACACCACATTTTTCCTTTCTCCAAGCTATATCCTCTCAAGAAGAACCCAGGTCCCTTACCCAGGCAATTAAGTTTCCCCATAGGGAAAAGGTAATGGAAGTTGAGATTCATGCATTACAACAAAACAATTCTTGGACACTGCAGCCCCTGCCTCTTGGTACCCATTCAATGCATGTGGGTATGCAAGATAAAATACAAGGCCAATGAAACTATTGAACGGTACAAAGCTCGTCTTGAGGCCAAACGATATACACAGGTCAAAAGACTTGACCATCATGAGACATTTGCGCCGGTTGCTTCACTGTGCAATGTGCATTTGCTCTTGCATCTATCTTAAGATGACCCCTATATCAGCTCGACGTGCACAATGCTTTTTTGCATGACGAATGGCTACCTAGGAAGTTTACATGCAGATTCCACCAGGGTTTACTCAACAGTGGGAGACTCGAGTTTATCAACTTATATAAGGGCTCAAGCAAGCATCTCGGCAATGGTTCGATAAGTTTTCTTCCACTTTACAATTTGTTGGTTATATTCAGTTTGTTGCAGATTATTCACTATTCACCTTAACTGTTGGCAAGACTTTCATTGTTCTCCTGGTTTATGTTGATGATATTAGCATCACTGAGTACAACAACTGCTTCATTTTGTTGTTTAAATGGTTTCTTCACTCCAAATTTCATATCAAGGATTTGAGAGTCTTAAAATAGTTTTTGGGCATAGAAGTCATCCATTCCCAAAGAGGAATATCTATTAATCAAAGAAAATATATTATTGATATTTTGGTAGAAGCTGAACTCACAGGTGCCAAAGCAGTTGCTTTTATCATGGAACAACACCTTCGGCTTACTACCACTGACGGCAACCTCCTTCATGATCTTGATTGGTATCGATATCTAGTGGGACGACTAATTTATCTCACTATCACAAGACCCGATACATTATATCCAATCCACATCCTTAGCCAACTTATGCATAGTCATTGGCGACTTCACTACATTGCTGCTTTTCGAGTACTTCGTTATCTCAAAGGCACGCCATCATTTGGATTTCTTTTACCATCCAATTCCTCCCTCTAGGTAGTAGCTCACTATGATTCAGATTGGGTCATTTGCCTCATGACCCGACGATCAACTACCAGTTATTTTATTTCCCTTGGTGCTTATCCACTTTCATGGTGTGAACTCGCAAGGCTCAAAACCTTACTTCAGGACCTTGGTGTATCCCACCCTCATCCAATGCGTCTATACTGCAACTACGAGGCTGCTCTCCACATTGCTGCTAACCCTGTATTTCACGAATGAACTAAGCATATAAAAATCAATTATCATCATATCCGAGAAAAAAACCGTTCGGGAATTGTTAAAACCTCTCACATCTCTACTAAGCATCAAGTCACAAACATTCTCACTAAAGAGTTAAGTCGCAAGCAATTTCAATTTCTTCAAAGCAAGTTGGGCGTCTTCACGTGCCCACTTGAGGGGGAGTATTGAGCGATTGGTTAGAGATTTAATAGGATATCACAACTGTATAGATTTGGATATATATATATTAGTTAGTTTGTTGTACATTTTAATTAGAATTATCTCAATCCCTACAATCTTGGGATCATTGTAACTAAGTTGTATATGTACCATGTTGCACTACTCAATAAAAACATACGATTCTTCATAAATTTAACACTATTTTTCTTAGGCCCCTTTTCTTTTCTCTCTAGAACTAACAATGTTTTCTCTCTCCAAACTGATAGCATCATTCTTCATCTGGTTGTTTACCTATAAATATTACAAGTACTTCTCTCTCTAGAGAAGCGACAAAAAGGTCCCTCAACATCTCTTTTAAAATTGTATTCTTCTCATCACTTTCCAAACTTTCTTCCTCAACTTGTCATAGTAAAACTCTCCGATGATAATTATCTACTATAAAAAGGCCACACTATTCCTACTACCAGAGGCCAAGGAATCATGGGTACCTTGATCGCTCTATACCAGAGCCCTCTAAGTTTCTTCTTTCTGATAAAAATGTTCTTGAGCCAAATCATGTAAAGCGGGATGCTCATGATCATCTCCTGATAATGTGGATCAACTCTTTGTTACCTAAAATTCTCGCACAGGTCATTGACATCTCTATAACCAAAGATATGTAGTCTACCTTTCATGATTCCTATACACAACAATTAGAGGTGCAATTGATGCACCTTTATATAGAGCTTCAAAATTACACACGTGGGACACAATCTATCCAAGATTATTTAAACAAGATGAAATACCTCTTTAATCAATTGGTAATCAAACAACATCCAGTCATTGACAAAAAGTCGGCTATGTTTGACTTGGGCTTAGTGAGGAATGCAAAATGTTTGTCATTTCAATCATGGCTTAGCCACCTCTATCATCATATATAGCTCTTCATCCTCCTTGAATATAGCTCTTCAATCTTTCACCTATTGGAAACAATTCCCACTCACGAGGTTCTCTATGCCTCCTCTCAAATGCCTAAAGGAAGAGGAAACTGATGAGGTCGTAGAAGAGCAAAAGGATAAGATTTGACAATCTGGTGGCCCCCAAAGTTGTCCACCATTTTATGCAGATTGAAGTTGTGAGATTAGGGATCTAAGAATTGCTTTAAACATGTTTGCAAGAACTTTGGCTATAATTTTATAAAGGCTACCTAGTAGACTTATAAGCCTAAGATCATTCAGATGTTGAATGGTATCTTTTTTAGAGATCAACACTATGAAGGTGAGTTCATGAATTTGGAAATTTTACCTTGAGAATAGAAAACCGACAGAAGTTCAGCCAAATTAAACTGCCTAGATCCCAAAAATGAAGAAAAATTTCCATAAAAGAGTCGTTAAGCCTTGGAGCCTTACTCCCTTGAAGGTAAAAAATTGCTTATGTTATCTCCTGTAGTTCGAAAGGCCGCTTATGCTATAAAGCTTGGTGAGGAGTGAGTTTTTTAAAAGAAAATTGGTACATTGAGAAGTTGGGTGTTTAACTGTGAAATAGACCCTCTGAAAATGTTGGACTATAGCTTCCTCAAAAGCTAATAGATTACTATTGTCTACCCCTAATATACTGAGGCATTGAATAAAATTGTCTCCTCTTAGCATTGGCAATCATATGGAAGAGTTTCACATTTCTATCCCCTCTCTCTCAACTATAACACTCTAGATCGCTGCTTCCAAATAAAATTTCATCCTTTAGTAGATGTTCTTGGAGTGAGATATTAAGTCCAATTTTCTATAATTTCAACTCTGAAGAAAAGACATGGTGTTGTTTCTTAAGAGTGTCAAGGTGCTAAAGTTGCTCCAATAAGGAATCAATCATGTCTGACACATTCCCAAGGGAATTGTGGTGCCAATATTTAAGTTTATATTTTAATAATCTCAATTTTTATCTAATATTACCACAAAATCCCACAACACTTCAGCAACAGCCCATTCGTCTTTTACTATGTCAAACAATTGCTTTTCCTTCAATCACATATTTTCGAATCTAAAAGGACATATGGGCCACAAGACAGAAAGTCCATTCGTAGCAGTAGAGGGATATAATCTAAAAGCTTTTGGGAGACCTTTACAATTAAGATAAAGAAAAGTTGTCTCCCAAGTAGGATAGCAAATTTATTGTTACAATGAAGAAAACTCTTCCTTGTTGATAGGTCTTTTTTGTTTTCTGTTATTATCTGATAATAAATTTTTTTTTTCTGTCTAGTTTGAATTATTCAGAGTTTTTATTAGCTTTCCTAATTTTTTGGAGTTTACCTATTCTCTTGGAATGTAACCGTTGCACTACAGCCTATTTAAGAGGTTTGAGAATAATAAAATGGTATGTGGATTACTACCTTTACACTTTTGTGTTAATCTTGGAGGTACATGTTCCCTCGAAGTAACCTACTGGAGGTGCCAGATCCCTCGAAGTAACCTATTGCATTTTTATTTCTCTTGGGCTAGCATTTAGACTCAAAATATAGCTTGATTATGCCAAAGTGGTATCAGAGCCTGACAATGCATCAATGAGTGGAGCAGATAGAGAAGATAATGGACTCACTCTCAACCAACCAGAAAAAGGATGTCTTGAACTAAATAACTGAGATGCTTAACAAGCTCAGTGCTTGTGTGGACCAAATAGCAAATGAAAATGCTAAGGTTGTTGAAAATTTTGCAACCCACACGCATGGACGTCTAAACGACTTCCAGCATGTCGGTTCTACCAGCTTCCATACACCAAAACCTGTGAAGTTGGATTTTCCTCGCTTTGATGGTAGAGAAGAGCGAACCAGCTAGTTGTGCAAGGCTGAAATATTCCTTCAACTTCTTAAGATAGAAGTGGCTGATCGTGTCTCCTTGGCATCCTTTCATCTTGAGGGCGACACACAATCGTGGTATTAATTGCTGAAACAAGAGATGGTTTCCATCTCTTGGGATGAATTCAATGATGGGCTTCACTCTCGGTATGGTCCAAATCATCTCTATGATATTTCGGGACTGTACAAGACTATCAAACCAGTTTTGAAAAGTTGCTTGCCAAGGCTGGACCTCTACCTCAAACATGGCAGGTGAGTTGTTTCATTAGTGGTTTACGGGATACAATTGGCACTAATGCTCAAGCTAGCAGGCCGACCGACTACTCTGTCATCAGTTATTGGGTTGGCAAGTCTGTACGAAGCAAGAGACCTCTGACACCAAAAGGCAACTCTGCATGTTCCAAAGGTTGGCTATCAACCTCGCAATACATCTACCACGAGCTCAGCCACGACGCCAGTGAAGAAGATAATGACAGAGGAGTTGAACGACCGAAGACACAAGGGGTCCTGTTTTAGATGCAATGAAAAGTTTGGGTCGGGGCATCACTGCAAGAAGTTGATCCAAATTCAGGCGAGCCTAGAGGACAACGATGAAGATGTGGAAATGGAAATAGAAGATAGTAGCGGTGGGAAAGATGAGGACGTACCTGAGATATCTTTGCATGCAATTGTTGGAACACGTGCAACAAAAACTATGCGAGTTTATGGAAATCTGCATTACAGGCAGTCACTGTACTCATTGATTATAAAAGCACGCACAACTTTGTGAGTGAAACATTGAGTATGTCATTAAAACCTATCTCAAGTGGCAGACTGGAAGTGATAGTGGCTTCAGGGGAGAGACTAACCAGCCCCAGGTAAAAGTACTCACATTCAATTAAATTTACAAGGAGTTCCTATATTTGTAGGCTTTAATTTTTACAATTGGAGGGCTATGATGTTGTTTAAGGGACTCAGTGATTAAGAACACTAGGATCCATTGTGTGGGATTTTTCCAAAAGAAAGTGACACTATAAGGCTTATCAGTTCCAAAAAGTAAGGTTGTTTGCAACCTACAATTGCAACATGCAGCTAAGAAGGAATCTTGCTACAATTGTTTTTAATAAGGGTTCCCCAAGTATAACCAGCTTATCCTCTTATGCCCACACAAGTGCAACAGCTTCTTAATGAGTATAAGGACGTGTTGGCCGAGCCCAAAGGCCTTCCTCCTAGGCGTACACAAGACCACATGATCCCACTGCAGCAATGGTGTCAATCCATATCGATATCCTCATTTTCAGAAAACGAAATAGAGAAATTGGTGGCTAAGCTCTTCTAGTGTGAATCGACCAAGTAACAGTCCCTACTCTTTCCCTGTTATATTGGTAAAGAAACACGATGGGTCTTGGTGAATGTGTATTGATTACAAGGCCTTAAATCAAATCAAAATCAAAGATAAGTTCCCCATCCTTGTGATCAATGAGATTTTAGATGAATTGAATGGTGCACAGTTGTTTTCAAAGATAGATCTTCATTCCGGTTACCATCAAATATGGTTACACTCAAGTAACGTGGAAAAGACTGCTTTTTGAACTCACCAAGGCCACTACAAGTTCTTGGTAATGCCATTCGGCCTCACCAACGTACCTTCATCTTTTTAAGCTCTTATGAATGAGGTGTTCAAGATTTATTTGAGAAAATTTGTTTTAGTTTTCTTTGATGACATTTTAATCTATGGTAAATCATGGGCTGAACATATGCAACATTTAGAGAATGTATTTTCAGTTTTGAAGTCTAACCAGTTATATGTAAAGCTAGAAAAATATCAGTTCGGGCAAAGGGAAGTTAAGTACCTAGGCCATATAATTTCAAGCGCAGGTGTGACTGTAGATACGAAAAAAATTCAAGGAATGCTGAGCTGGCCTAAACCTCAGTCATCGAAAGTTCTATGTGGGTTTTTAGGATTAACTAGCTAAATTTATTCAAACTTATGGTAAGATAGCTAGTCCTCTCACACAGATGTTGAAGAAATACTCCTTCCAATGGAGTTCCTCTGCTGAGGACTCAAGGAAGCTATGACACGCGTGCTGGTCTTGGCCCTAGCTGATTTTGCTAGAAATTCATTGTAGAGTGCAATGCCTTCGGATCAGGAATTGATGTTGTTTTGATGCAAGAAAGACTTATTACTTTTTATAGTCATGCTCTCCAAAGGAAGAATATGTTGATGTCTACCTACGAAAATGAGATCTTAGCTCTTGTCTTGGCAGTTAAAAAAAGGCGGCCTTATTTGCTAGGCAGTCAATTCATTGTACGCACAGACCAGTAAATCTTTAAGCATCAGTTGGCTCAAAAAATTACAACAATTGCTTAGCAAATGTAGCTTTACAACCTGATGGGATTTGATTTTGTTGTTGAATACAAAAGAGGAAATGAAAATACAGTTGTTGACACCCACTCAAGGAGAAACAAAAAGGAAGATAATTTATGAGAGTCTGGTGTTATCTCGGCCACAACCTAACTGGGTTTTCAAGTCACTACCTAACTGGAGAAACAAAAGGTGGCTTTACAAACCAATTCATCTCTCCAACAGCTGGGTACAGTTGGTTAAGGAAGGAAAATTCGTGTGCCCATGGAGATTTCAAGGTAATATCTTTTTTTTCAAAGATAAGATTTACCTAGCAGAAGACTCACTTTTCATTGCAGATATAATTGAGCAATTCCACAGTAGCACGCATGAAGGTTTCCTTAAAACTCTCCACCTAATCGAATCTAACTTCTACTGGAAAGGACTGAAAAAGAGAATTAAAGAGTTTATTAAAAACTGTTATATTTGCCAACGACACAAAGTAGAGCAGCTCGCACCAACAGGCCTTCTACAACCACTCCCTATAGTAAGGCAAGTATGGGAGGATATAGCCATGGACTTCATCGATGGGTTGCCACTTTCTAAAGGTAAATCCACCAGTTTCATTGTTGTAGACCGGCTCTCAAAATATACGCATTTCATTGCAATTTCTCATCCATACATTGCTGCTGAGGTCGCTCAAGTCTTCTTCGATCACATTTTTCGATTGCATGTGATACCTCGTTCTATTGTATGTGACAAGGACCCAACTTTCATCAGCGCATTTTGGAAATCGCTATTTCAGTTAAATGGCACATCCTTTAACTTCAGTTCTGCTTACCACCCCCAAACGGATCGTCAAAACGAGGTCGTAAATCACACATTGGAAATATATCTCCGATGTTTCACAAGCTCTCAGCCTAAGAATTGGGTTGTCGTTAACATGAGTAGAATTTTGCTATAACACAAGTTGGCATGCAACGACTGGTTGAACAACCTTCAAAGTGGTGTATGAGCAGCCTCCTCTCTCTCTTAGCTTATGTCTGAATAATAGCTAAGGTTGCAGACGTAGAGCAAGAGCTGATGGAGAGAGATGCAGCTATCAAAGAAATCCGTGAGAAAATCAGGGAAGCCCAAGCAAGAATGAAAAACGTTTATGACTCCAAGCATAGAGAAAGGGAATTTTCAGTCGGAGATATGGTGTATTTGAAGTTGCAGCCGTATAGGCAACTGTCTGTGTCCATGAGAAAGAACTTTAAATTATCTGCAAGGTATTATGGTCTTTTCAAGGTTCTACAACTCATAAGGGCAGTGGCTTATAAATTAGAATTTCCGATTGGTTCAAACATTCATCTAGCATTCCAAGTTTCTCTCATAAAGAAAAAGATTGGAGATAATTATAGTGTTCAACCACAGTTACCTATGGTAAGTATTGATGAGGATAAGATCGTTCCAACACCACAAGTTGTTCTTGATCGGTGGGTTTGGAGGAAGAAGTAAAAAGTTTTGATCCATTGGCAAGGCTCGTCACCAGCTGACGCAACTTGGGAAGATAGGGAGATGATCAAAGAACAATTTCCAGATATCACCATTGAGGACAAAGGTGAAATTTAAGGGGGAGGGAGATGTTACAACCACGAAAAATCTTCCTTGTTGATAGGCCTTTTTTGTTATATATTATTATCTGATAATAAATTTTTTGTTTTCTGTCTAGTTTGAATTATGCAGAGTTGTTATTAGTTTTCCTAATTTGATGGATTTTACCTATTATCTTGGAATGTAACCGTTGCCATACAACCTATTTAAGAGCCTTGAGAACAATAAAATAGTACGTGGATTATTACCTTTACACTTTTGTGTCAATCTTGGTGGTACAGATTCCCTCAAAGTAACCTAGTGGAGGTGCAGACTCCCTCAAAGTAACCTACGGCATTCTTATTTCTCTTGGGCCAGCATTTAGACTCAAGATAGAGAGAGGAAAGCAAACAAAATATAGCTTGGTTGTGCCATTTGTCATTTGCTCTTACTGAAGCATATAATCTTTTTACTTTTGATACAACCAATTGGATCAAAATAAAAGTTCATAAATTTTAAATTTTAAAGGGGAAGAGATTATGATATTCTCTTAATCCCAATAAGCAATCCCAAAGAAGAAAACAATTGAATTTGCACCTTAAAACAGATCAAAAGGAGTAGATGAGATTTCTGCCTTTAAAAACTCAAAATCAATTTATTTTGGACAATGAAAAAGCCATATACAAAATTTTGGATAAAGAAAGATATCACTCTAAAGCCTAGATCTAAAAATTACTTTCTATGGTGCATTTTCAAAAAAATTGTTTTTCTTTTTCTGTTTTTATATTGCTCAAGTGAATATTATTTAAGAAGTGAGATCCAACAAATGCCCCAAACATGATTTTTTAAGGTGGGTTTTATTATATTATAATAAATGATTGCACGAAATCACTCCCTTGAGTGTGTGTGCACAGGCACATGTAAGGTTCTAGGATACATCACACTAATAGTAAATAGAGAATTTCCCACTCTAAAATTTTTTATAGCAAAAGGCAAACAAAAGTTTTTTAAAAAAAAACATTTAACAACAAAAGGCCGTTACCAATATAAAACTTACATTAAAAATAACTTGTTTTAAATTTTTGAAATGTTATATTTGTAATTTTAAATTACTCTTAAATTTCAATAAAGTCAAAGAAATTTTTTAAATTCAAAATTATTCGAGGGATTTCAAAAGGACCAAAACAGGAAGTATCCTCAACATCAATTTAAAGCACGAAACAATTCCCACTCTCGACCACCTATTTAATAGAGGGACCTGGTTTATATGTGGCCAAGCCCACATATGTCGAAATGCGGGCCTCATAGTAAATCTATTTTTTAGATGGATTAAAGACTTAATTTTTAAGGACATGTAATCTCTTACATGAAGATCAGGAATATGAAAAAATAAATAAATTTTAAAAATTAGAAATAATAATTCTAGAAAGAAAACATTTGGACCACTAGTTTCTATTGTTTTTAGATGAAACACCTACTTGCATCCATTTTTTAAGATGGATGCTTTATACTTTTTGGACCGCATATGTAGAAATGCAGTCCAGCCAGCATGAAACATTTTTTCTTAATAGAGGGGACCAAATCTTTTGAAATTGATTACAAAGTGAAACCAAGAAAAAAAAATTGTCACAAACATCCCACTAGGAATTTTGCAGGAAAGCAAATATACAATTTGGTACAATGCTCGACAAATACCCAAAATGGTACCCATTTATATTCATTGCAATTTAAAATGCGCGCCTAGATCCAATATTCTCAGAAATAGCAATACCCCTTTTTCAAAAAATAAGCTATAACCATGTCTTTTTAAATTTAATTATTATTTAATTATAGGTAGGATTTATAAGGTATCGATGCTAAACCACCGAAGCAAAGGTCACCTCCAATTCCTACCATAGTTCAGGTGCCAGAAACTTCCATGGTCACATGAAAATTTATCCTCACTTATGAAATTTAAAATTGTAAATATGATGCATATTGTAAGCGAAAAGTTTATATAAAGCCGAGGATCTGAATAATCAAATTAGAGCCTACCTCAAAAATTTTACTAGAAGAGGTTGTTTTGATGCCCAAACATCCTCAAATTGATCACTTGACATCAAGATGTATGGACAAGAGAAAAAAATGGATTTTAAGCTTTGAAAATAGTATATTTTGAATCGTATTTTTGGAACGTCAATTTTCAAGATTTTCAAGTTTTCATAAATCTTTCAATCTACACTAGTTTTGAAGCTTTAAACTTTTAAGATAAATAAAGATGAAAATATATTTTAAGGCTATCACAAAGATTTTCACTATAAGGTAGGCTCTAATTTGATTGTTTAGAGCCTAGGCTCTATACAAATTGCACCCTATTTATAAACACGCTTTAAAATCTTAAAAATGAACATTCCAAATAATGTATTACAAAATACACTATTTCTAGGGACTGAAACCCATTTTTATATCTATACAGCTTAAGTTTGAAGTAACCACTTGGGTGGTTTTTAGTCTCAGAACAACCATTTTCAGTGGATATTTTGAGAAGTGCCTTATTTTTATTGTAATATAAAAGATTGTATACTATTATACTGTTTATTTTTTGTATATGCAAGTCACACTCAGTTTTAAACATTAGATGTGAAATTCAATAAATGAAATTGTCACAACATTTAATAAATTGTACTTTAGACTTTGTACCCAAACAATGACGCATCCTCAACCACCCAATTTCAAATCTAACAGGCAATATGATTGTGACCTCTTTATATCAAAAGTAAATAGTCTCATTGTATATCCATAGTATAAAGTGTCATTATAAATTTTTTCCTTCAGCATTTCCTAAATCTCCCCCTTGTTATTTATGACAACCATTTCAGTTTCATAGTAGTAATGCCTCGCGCTTGTTGGAGCCAGAAGAACATATGGGAAAGTATATAATGAGACCATTTACCTTTGGTACAAGATGGTTATAATTAATGTTGACCATTGGATGTGAAATTGAGTGGCTGCATTTGTCGCATTGACTAAGCTCAAAGTTCAAAATAAGTTTTCTTGAACTTTGTGACACACCCAAGCTATCAGATTTCACATCAAATGGTTGTAAGTAATTGTGAGATGGAGAGAGA
Source organism: Amborella trichopoda (assembly GCF_000471905.2). The sequence goes on along the minus strand of NW_006496628.1, from coordinate 1,848,152 downwards.
TTGAGGAAAGCGTCGCACATTGAATCACAGAGGGTTGGGCAAAGCAGAAATGTGCAACCAAAGTTTTATGTGATCACCACATACCAATAAAGCTGAGGGAGAAGTTCTATAGGACAGTTGTAAGACCTATCTAGCTTTATGGGGCAGAATGTTTGACGGACAATAAACAACATATCATAAGATGAGTATAGCGGAGATGAGGATGTTATGATGAATGAGTGACAACCAAGAAGGGATAGAATTCGAAATGAATACATTCAGAAAAACTTAAGTGTGGCTCCAATAGGTAATAAGATTAGAGGAAGTAAACTTAGATTGGATGGCCATGTGCAACACAAACCCCAATATATTACCGATTATGTAGTGCAAGTTGGTTCAAGTGGAAGGCTCAAAAAGGGCAAGAGGACATGGCTAGAAGTAGTGAGAAAAGATATGGGAACTCAAACCTCACTGACAGTATGGCCTTGATAGAGCAGAACGGCAGACTAGAATTCACATAGCCAACTCCAAATAGTTGGTAAAAGACACTAATGATGATGATCCACCTCCCCATTTAACTCCATTGTTAGCCCTACACAAATATGTCTGATTGAAAGAAGACCAGAATTGCCCACTTCCCCGATCCCAAACTAACTCAGGCAATTCCAAGTCCGATGAAATGCACACAGTTGACTCATGAGATGGAGAAGGTGAGGAAAGATGCCACGGAAAACAACAATCTCTATTTTAACAAAAAAAAAAAGGACATTCTACCATTGCTTTTAGTACTTGAATTTTATTTGTTTGTACTAAAATGTTTTATTTGAAATACTCCCAAGTCTCTCATATGCTTTTTGGTTGGGAACTTGAAATTGAGTAACAGAGTTATAAATTATTGCAAAACAGCAGGTGAATGGAAATTTGGGACTTCATGGCCAGAACTTGACAATGGCAAATGAAACCCATTCAACCCAAGATTATCTTATGATTTTTAATCCAAGTTCCTCTTCTAGGATTAGAAGTTTCCAATAGATTTCTTATCCTGCAATATAGACTTCTCTTCCTATACTGCAGATTCTACATTTCCTTTCAAAAGAATGAATATGATTATTCCTAACAAAAAAAAAGAAAAAAATAAAGCAAAGGATACCACATAGGGCCTATGTTTGGCATATGAACACACCATCCATGCCTAGGTGAACGCCACCACCCATCATTCAGTGAATACCTCAGACTATGTAAACATATTACCATGCATCCACTGCAAGTATGGCATAATAACATTGAAAAATATTGCTCAAGAAAAATAGTTCTTCCAACATATCAAACAAACCAAGTTGCTCTACATTATTAAAAACTCATTTTGAGAACGAAAAGAAGCTAACACTTGACAGCTATCTACAGATTCCTTACTGTCAATTTTTTTTGCAGTTTTGGCACAAGAAACTACTTAACAGCGTGCCAAGATATCCAAAGAGTTGAGACCCCTCTATTCCTCATCTTCTGTTTCCTTGTCATCCTCATTCGCTTCTCTGTAGTGCCACCCCTCCTCTTCACCATTGTCACAATCCTCTTCTTTCACCTCACTATGTTCTTCATCAACAAAGCCTTTGCTGGTATGGGGCTTTGCTACTGGATTTCTGTTAAGAATGACTGTGCCCATACCTTTCCTCTGTGTAGTTTTAGCAGGTGGGGTTTTCGAAGCCAACTTCACTTTACTTCATTTTGTACTGTTTCCATTACCGCTCTTCAATGCATTATATGCATCAGGGTCACTCCCTTCATCTACTTCATTTTCAGCATTGACATTATGCTTTCCATTCTCTTCTGAATTATGGCCAGGGTGCTTTCTCTTGAGATGGAGATTGAGCTTGTACTTGTGAATGTAGGACTTATCACATCCTTCATATGGGCAATTGTAGGGGCAATCAGAAGATGCAGAACCACAAACTAGAGCTGGAGTCTTGGGTGTGTTATGAGGCTTCTCAGCTTGTGGAGTAAGCTTAACATCAGTGGACAGGTTCTGCATGATATTTAAAATCATAAAACATAAACTAACAATAAGCATATGCTATTGCTACCAAAGAAGAAAATAAATAGGAATAAGCACAAGATATCAGTGGATTACTGCTGAGTCAATCCAACTCTGAGGCTATGGTTAGTCTGTATGCATTAAGAGTATAGGGTGGAACCAGGAGTGCTTGCTTGAAAGTGAGTTTGGTGGTAAATGACTGGAAGACCCTTACATTAGAAATCTCCCAATATCTTTTACTGAGATGGAAAATGTATGCCACAACTGCTGGAGATGGGATTTTGACTTTCATTTAAACCCATGGATCCGGATCTTTAGAAAGGAAAGAAACCCAACTTCTGAAAGCTGCATCGAATAGTAGATTTTTGGTGACTTGCTGCTTGGCAAACATGATGTAGGGTTAGAAATGGGATTGCGCATTGAAGCTCGCAGAAATATTTCTTTGGAAAACTCCACAAGGCACTATGGCTTGGATACTCAACAAGCAAAATCTCAAGTGATTTGAATTAGTGCACTAAATCAGTTGAATCTATCTAAAAATAGGCATGACACAAACAACCTGAAAGTTGATCCTATTGAATGGATCAAATGACATATGGATCGCTTTTAGAAATACTGGCCAGTTAAAATCGGAACTGGCTGGTTAGACCGCAGCCGCTAGCGTCCTGAGTCCATTTAGGGGCGGTTTTAGGGTTCTAAGGACCTAGGGTATCACCCCATAAAATGTCCTGACCAAACCTAGCCAGTTAGGGGTCGAACCAGCCGTATTTTTTTCTAACCATTAGTTTAGATGTAACCAGACTAGTTTTTGTTAAAACGGCATTTTTTTGGCAAGAAAGGGGGCAAAATGACATAATGGCCGTTGTTTGAAATGGAGCACGTTATTTGCAGCAGGACCCGTGAATCAAATTTCTTTGCTTTTTATATTCGATTTCCTTGCCATTTTTTGGCCTTTTTGGTGCTTTAGTGCTGTAAACCATTATTGATTGTCTATAAAACAACAAAATTTGAATCAGAGATAAAAAAAAACAATAGTTCTTGTGGATTGAAGTAGCGAATTTTCTCACCTTTTAAAATTTCCACCATTTCATCAATTTCTTCTTGAATCGGTAACGATTATTCATGAAATGTGATGGTTTTGAATCATAGTCGAATTGATTATCATATCATTGTTTCAATTTGTTCAAAAAACAATATATAGGGAGTTGATTTTGGCCCGAAAATTTGCTCGAAGAGCCTGTGTTCGAGCTGCTCGAAGAACCCTAATTCGATCTGTTATTTCGTATTTCATCTTCAATAGGTAACGAATATTGATGATAGTTCAGGGTTTTGAATTATAGTTGAATTGGTTAGCATATACCTGATTCAATTTGTTCAAAGAATAATGTATTGGGGGTTGATTTTTACCCGAAAAGTTTCATGAAGAACCTGTGTTCGAGCTACTTGAAGAACCCTTGTTCATCCGCCCTTTCATCAATTACATCTTCAATACGTAAAAGTTCTGGATGGAAATTGGGGGTTTTGAATCATAATCAAATTGCTTACCATATACATGTTTCAATTTGTTCAAAAAGCAAGATATTGCGGATTGATTTTGGCCTAAAAATTTAATGCTCGAAGAACTTGTGTTCAATCAAAAAAATAGATTTTGGATCAATTTACTGGTCTTTTCTTATCAAATTGATCATGGATTTTGATCATCAAGGCTTCATCTTTCATACAAAATAGGTATGTCGATTTATAATCGGGTAAATGTTTTTATATGAATTTATTTCTTGGTCGATGTCATAAAAATTACATAGGTCTAAATTTTCTGTGATTTTTAAAGTAAATAAAAATACCAAATATTTTTTTATTAGATTTGGTGAGTTTGAAAGATGATGGAAGCCATTACAAAGCTTATGTGCTGAATTTGTTCGATTTTCTAAACATTGAGGATAGTTTTTTGCTTGAAATGTTGCTTGATTTTAGGGTCTTTTGAGAAACTAATCTTTCAAGAAAAAAATTAATTTTACTTAATATTATTAAGTTAATAAATTTATTTTTTATGATGAATATGGGAAGTGTCTTTCTATTTTGCTTATCAAAATTATTGTTTTTTATAAAATTATGTTTTTATGATAAAAATATGTTTTTTTTATGAATATGACAAAAAAAATCGATTCTTCTTTTTTAAATGTTAAATTTTTTTCTAACAAACAAAAAAGAATAATGATCCTATGGAACACTGCCGCACCTTGTAGCATAGGACCCTTAACGCTCACAGTCAGATCTACATCTCAATCTTGATCAGAAATGGTTTCACCGGCTAACCCCTTCCTAAAACCGGCCATGGCGGGTCATTTGTGTCTCAAAACCTCCCTTTCTCTTGCTGCTCTTAGTCCTCGCCCCTTTTTCTCTCCCTCTCCCTAGCCCACTGGTTTCCTCGCTCTCTCCCATCTTGCTCAGTCTTTAGAATTTCCTTCTGTCCAAGCGGCCCCGAGATAATTTTGGAGGACAAAAAGAGACGATGCTGCGAAAAACACCTGTTTCTCTCTCACAAGGTCACAAGGTCACAAGGTCACAGAGAAAGGCTAAAGAACAAAAAACAGGTATGCTATATCTCTGTATTTCTCAATCTCTCTATCTATAATCGCTCTCTATATTTGTATCTATATATCTCACTTTTATTGGGGGTAGGTATTTCTCAATCTCTCTCAGTATTTCTCAATCTCTCTATATTTGTATCTATATTTCTTGTTTTTATTGGGGGTAGGTATTTCTGTATGGTATCTCTCAATCTCTAAATCTCTCTCTATAAAATTGTATCTTTGTATCTCATTTTTATTGGGGCAGTGTTTCTCAATCTCTCTTTGTATTTCTCAGTCTCTCTCTCTAGGGAATTTTAGGGCCTTTTCAGTAGAGTTTTCATCATCTGATGCAAAAAGAAGGTTAGAGATGGTTGGAGAAGAAGATTGTGGTCTCTGTGGGTGTGGAGGAGGTGAAAAAGGGCACCACTTCTAGTTTTCAATGGATCAAAGATCGCTATAGCAAAACCAACTGCCCCAATAAATAGAGTGGAGTCTTGGGCCACCCCATTTTCTCAATCATTTGTTTATTTAATGGATCATCATCTTTTCATATGATTAGAGAGCATTGGATTTTTATTTTTTTTTGTGTAAATGGGTGGTTCTGTCTCTTTGGATTGTTTTGTTTTTGCTTTTCATTTACATGGTCATTTCTCTTTCTTTTTATTGCTTTCTTAGGTGAAATTTTTGGTTCTCTTTTAGCTTTTCTTGTTTCTCTGTTATGTGAGAGACTGTTGTTTTCTTTATCCTTTTCTGTAAAAAAATTTTGCTTCTTTTATGTGAGAGACTGTTGTCTCTCCAATCAAACCCAGTAAACTCAAAAATCAAGTATGTCTTTGAACATTAACTATTGTCTCATTTCCATTTTTCATGTTTATTTAGGGTTTTTTAGCTTATTAATAATGCCATTTCCATTTTTCATGCCTGTACTTTGTTTGGCTGCATATGATTTCCAGTTCAAAAAAAAATATCGCAGTAGTGTTTACTCTGAATTATTTGAGTTGCAGCGAATCACTTAGAAAAAACACAAAAAAATTCAAAATGAGCTTGTATTTGAATTATTTGGGGGTTGGTTTTTTGTTATTTACAATTATTTATGCCTATTTGCAACAAAAAGGGAAAAAAAAATGAAAATCATTGTTTTATTTCCATAACAATTATTTTGTGATTTAAACAGTAAATCATCAAGTAATTTTTTTATGTGACTGATTACTTAAGCACTATTGATTGCAAATTGGAACTTTCTCTATGAAAATTTACTATTACGGTGGTATTCTCTATCAAAAGTTATGGTTTCTTTGTTCAGATTGACTTTATAGTGGAATTCTCAGTTGCTTTGTTTGCTATTGTTAAGACTCTAAATTTTCGTGGATTTGAATATCTTATTGCAATTTTTTTAAGAGCATGACTAGTTTTGTAATTTGATGAATTACTATTTTTTTAAGACCATAGTATGGTTGTGTCCTTGATTTTGTAGTATGATGAATTACTTATGAGTGGGAGAGCCAAAATGCATTTGGAGTTTCATCCTTCTCTTTCAATCATTTTTCACATATTTGTTTAGGTGTTAGATCTTTCTTGTTTTAATATGTAATTGAGGTGATTAATTTTTTGTATTTTTTTGGTTGTGTAACGTTTGTTGAGGTTTGGCTTTTGGTTTCTCTGTCTCTCTCTTGATGTATGGCAAATGCCTTTTCTTATGTATTCAAGTGTGTGATATCTGCAGGTAAGTTCTGAGGTCAACAAAGAAGAGTCTTAGAGGTAAATACTCAATATACACCTGGCTAAAGAAGATTTTAAGTACTACTAGTGTCATCAAGAGAGAGAACTACAAGAAAATATGCACTGGCTCAATATGGTTTAGAAGACTATTGTAGAATATTTGGATATTTTGTTGTCAAGTTTCACTCGATCGGTGGATGAGAAAGCAATTGGGCATTGTTTTAGCGCAAGTTGCAGCTTTGGAGGAGAAGATTGAAGCCATTTTAACTGACTTCGAGCTCATATTCTCATTGTCATCTTTCTTTTCTTTGCTTGTATTGTGTGTTGTGAATAACTGTTGTATGTCCTATACAACTTCCAAATATTAATGAAATGGGAATGTTTTGCCACTTGTTTGCTTACTAACACTACTTCGTTTTTTTTTTCCAAATATTAAGTGCTCATTGTCAATGACTTCGGTCCAATCGAGAATGTCCAATGACAATATGTAGAGAGAGAGACCGTCCACACTCATGATACTTGAGAGTGGAGGCCAAGATATACACATCTAATTTCAACATGTAATTCTCATTCTCTATGGTTTTTCTACAGACTGGTATCGCAACACCAAAAATATTGCTACTGCTTTTTACAAGTGTTAAGCAGCCCACAAAGAGGTTGCCCTATACAAAAACCCGCAAAAGGGCTAAAAAAATGTTTTACATCCAAAATACAAATAAAAAGTTTAAATATAAAAAATAGGGGACCATATGCTTAAATACGTGCTAAAAAAAATCCCATGTTTGTTGTCTTGTGTTGCTCCTCTTTATGGAGAACATCGGATGCTACGCTGGGCTCTCCCAATGAGTAATTCCATAAGAAAAGTGGGACTCATCCACAAGGGTCGGAACAAAATGTTGTAGTTGCATCAAACTGCATGTCAATAGCAAAAAATAATCACCAAGCAATATATAATAGGTTATCACTAAGAGGTTCTAAATGTCATGGCCAAAATAAATCATAGATATATACAAAAGAAATGATCATATGAAACAAAATATATTTAACTAGCTTGCATGTATGTCATTGGGAAGAGTACCATAATAGTAAAAGCTTACCTAAAAGGCACCATTATAATCTTAAATCTAGCATTTGAGGACTGACATGTGGTCATGGCATCTATCGCTGAAATCTATAAAGTTAGAAAAAAAAAACTTGTCATACATGTCGTGAGAGTAAGAAAAATAGTAGATAAATAGAGTATAAGGTAATCAATATTTTATCCCTGCAAGGTGCGAATCAATACTTTTTGACAATGACTAAGTGCATGAATTATGTTCTACTTTATTGCACATATGACATGTTCTTCCACGACTTCTTTTCTGATGGTGCTTTAATTCTTATGATTGAAGGGCAGCCCTTTGTTACTGCCAGTAATGGGTTTTGCAATATAATATCACTTGTTGAACAATCTAGATTTATTTCACTTGTTGTCGTAGCTACTCCCATGTTACTTTCTTGCCCATAGTGCAAATTTGTGTTGCATTTTCATTACTTTCCTCATGGATAGCTCTTTGCCTCAATTCTTGAAATCCTAACAACACCATATAAAAAAAATGTGTAGCTGTAGCCCCAATCTTTGCAATGTAATTGCTTCGCGATTTAAATAGTTGAATCGTGAGAATAGAGAATCCATAGAATTTCCCATCACTCCTTTTTTATGCTCACTTAAAAAGCCCATTTCTTGGCATTCCTTATCCATCGCCTCAAAATGTATTCAGATGGGATTTCTTGAACATGCTCACGGTGCAAAATGGCTAACATATTCTACAAAGGTACTTAGAAAACTTTAAACAATTTATAGCTACAAGTTGCTTCAGTTTTAGAGACATCAAATATAACTATATATTCTTTGCTATTTTTTTCATATGCGGTCAACTTGTATATGTTAATTGACCCATCCTCCTCAATTTTATTTACCACAATTGATATCACTTCATCCAGTTCCTTTTGAAACTTAACGAACATTGCCCTGGTATAAGCATCTACTGCTTATTTCTCTATAGGTAGTCTTGTGTTCAAAATTGGTGTAGAATAAGAAGTGAGTTGATCTAAATAGAATTCGTCGTTGCACCGGCGATCATGGGCTTCTTCATATTTAAGAACAAATTCTTGCAGGGTAGTTTATGAGTTAAAAAACCTATGAAAAAAATAGTTCATGCTTTCACTTCGCTGGGTAGTAGAGCAATTTGCAAAGAATGTACCACGCAAGTAGACTAGTATCCATTGATGTCAAATATCATATAATGATGCTAACCATTATTTTCCATTGATGTCGAATATCATATAATGATTCTAACCAATTATAATGATGCTAACCACCTTAAGCTCATACTTATCAATAAGCAATCCCCATGAACTCTCGAACTCTTCAATTGTTTCGGTCCAAGTAATACAATTGAGGAACTCCCTTACAAAAGTAGGATGTTTTGCACAAATGCTACCCAACTTCTCATTGACCTTGTTTAAGATGTGCCATTTGCAAAATTTGTGGACAGTGTTCGGGAATATATGAGCAATAGCTCCTTGCATGGCCTTGTCTTGGTTGGTAATTATTGTAATTGGATGTTTGCCATGCATGGCTAAAAGCCATGTCTCAAATAGCCAAACAAATGACGATTCGGTTTCATCTCCTAAAAGTACACACCCAAATAAGGTAGAATTTGTGTGGTGGTTAATTTCAGTAAAAGGGGCATAAGGCATTTTAAACCTATTAGTCTTATAGGTTGTATAAATAATGAATACATCCCCAAAACATTGATATGCATTCCTTGACCTAGCATCAACCCAAAAAATATTTGCTAAATGACCATCGTCAGTTACATCTATTGCATAAAAGAAGGATTTTCACTTTGCATGCGCTTTCAATAATTTCAGAGCAATTGAGCATCATAGTCAAGGGTTTTCCTTTTAAGCTTTCTAAACTCATTTCTACAATCACGATCCATTAAACCTAAATAACAGTATCCACCAGATTCTACTCTAAAGACATTCATAATCTTATTAATAGGAATCTCGGCTTTATGAAAAGTATCTATAATACTTCTCTTACATTCAAAAACATCCCGATGTGATAGGAGACAACGACCTTATTTGGGCTCACAAATTCATGATTGTGGTCTCTCTCAAACCATTTAACAATCCCCTTATCAATGTCTTTTTTACATATTTTCATCATTGCTTTGCAACCAACTCTTGTGTCTGGTACCTTTCGAGTAGGTTTTTCAATATCAACTTTCATTGAATGAAATCCTTCTCTTAAACATAAAAATCTACGAGAGCGCACGACTCTGTCATGTTGTGTTTTTTTTGTATTTCCCATGCGCATGCTAAATCCCATTCGCTTTGCATATTCATTATATAATAATTTTGCTTCTTTTTCAGATGAAAATTCCGTACCCACAAATGGTTCACAACCAATATTTCCTTCATTTGCATTAGGGCTTACATCTTCCACACTGCAAGTGTTTATAACATTGACCTCCTTAGAACTATCATTATTGCTCCCTTTTACATGTGATTCCACTAGTGTATGTAGACCTTTTATAGGTGCCTGTTGTCATTCAAATGATTGGTCAAACTTCAACACAAACAAATAAATATTGGTGCAGTTTTGAATCACTCGTTACCTAGATAACACTATCAATTTCTTCCGCATTGGCATTATACCATAAGGGATGATCCTCAATGGTTACCTCCATGGTTAGGAGGAAATCTTAAAGCATTTTTGGTGTTTATTTCTGGATCAGCAACATGGAATGAGAATGACACAATGAAGTGTAATAGAAAAATTTAGACTTTAGATACAATTGGCAAACTCGATCAATTTAACTAGAAAAACATGTATCATGTGTCATACTCTAACATGTATCAATTCAACTAGAAAAACATGTATAGAAACAATACATGTAGACCTACGATTTCTGAGCTATGAAAAAGAGAGAGTGAAAGAGAGAGAAAGTGAAAGAGAGAAATGTAAAACTGGTAGAGAGAGCGAAAGAGAAACATGTAGCTTGAGTATTACATTTCTTTATGGCTGTATATTTCTTTATCCCCTTCAACCTACAATAAACAAAAAAAAAAATACCAGAATATAGTTGATACATAAAAACTTCAACCAGACAGAGATATTGCAAAACAGAGAGAAACAGAGAGACTGATTGTAAAACAATTTAAATTACCTTCTATAGATTCCCTAACATACAACGATCTTGTAGATATAGCCATCTACAACTCGTGCCTATACTAAAATTAGGCAAATTATGCAAGAATTCTAGTCGATTATGTAAAATTACATCTCCCAAAGTTCTACGTGTTATTATTCTACATCTCCCAAGCAAAAGTAGAGAGAGAGTAACAGGGGAGAAAGTTGCAGTTAGAATATTGAATATCCTAAAAGCTTTTAATATAAAAAAGTAAACAGAACTAGAAAAGGATAAAGAAAACAACAGTCTCTCACATAATAGAGAAACAAGAAGAGCTAAAAGAGAGTCAGAAATTTCACCAAAGAAAGTAATAAAAAGAGAGAGAAATAACCATGTATATGAAAACCAAACACAAAACAATCCAAAGAGATAGAACCACCCATTTACACAAAAAAAATAAAAATCCAATACTCTCTAATCATATGAAAAGACGATGATCCATTAAACAAATAAATGAGTGAGAAAATGGGGTGGCGCAAGACTCCACTCTATTTATTGGGGCAGTTGGTTTTGCTACAGTGATCTTTGATCCATTGAAATCCAGAAGTGGTGCCCTCTTTCACCTCCTCCACACCCACAGAGACTACAATGTTCTTCTCCAACCACTCTAACCTTCTTCTTTGCATCAGATGATGAAAACTCTACAGAAAAATCCCTAAAATTCCGTATAGAGAGATTGATAAATACAAAGAGAGATTGAGAAACACTACCCCAATAAAAATGAGATACAAAGATACAATTTCAATAGAGAGAGAATGAGACATACCAACCCCAAAAAAAGAGATAAATAGAGAGATTGAGAGATGCCTTACAGAAATACCTACCCCCAATAAAAACAAGAAATAAAGATACAAATATAGAGAGATTGAGAAGTATAGAGAGAGATTGAGAAATACCTACCCCCAATAAAAGTGAGATACAGAGATACAAATATAAAGAGAGATTCATAGATAGAGAGATTTAGAAATACAGAGATATAGCATACTTGTTTTTCGTTCTTCAACCTTTTTTTGAGACCTTGTGACCTTGCAAGAGAGAAAGAGGTGTTATTCGCAATATCGTCTCGTTTTGTCCTCCAAAATTATCTTGGGGCCACTTGGATAGGAAGAAATTAGAAAGACAGAGCAAGATGGGAGAGAGGGAGAAGAAAGACAAGAGGAAACCAATGGGCTAGGGAGAGGTAGAGAAAAAGGGGCGAGGACCGAGAGTAGCAAGAGCGCGGGAGTTTTTGAGACACAAATAACCTGCAGTGGCCGGTTTTAGGAAGGCGTTAGCCTGCGAAACCATTTCTAATCCCAAGATTGAGATATAGATCTAACGGTGATCCTTAGGGATCCTAGGCTAGTAGGTGTGGCAGGGTCCCATTGGATCATTACTTAATATAGAAATAAGTGCATGACCATTACTCAATAAAAAAATAAGTGCATGATAATAAGTGCATGATCAATCTAAGTGCATGATATAGTTGTGTTTGTAATAATGGAAATGAGATTGTAATTAAAATTGTTGTAATAATAGAATTGAGCTTGTAATTGTGTAATGGAAATGGAAGTAGAGCTATTCATAAATTTCAAACTTTTTTATTATCAAAAAAATTTGATCTTGCTTTTAAATAACTATCTTGGATTCTGATATTTACTTAGGATAAATAATGCTCAATTCCTTCCTACCATTTTCTTTTTTTGTCATAACGACTGCTGATATAGCAGTTTACTTTACTGCTCAATTGATGACTATAATCATGAATTGTTAATATGATTACTTCAAAACTTTGTTGGAATAGAGAAACAAAGAAAATACATTGGAAAAATACAACAGTACCCTGACCACTCTCATTACTACTAGCCATTGTTAGTTGGACTTTGTAACTCCATCAATTAAATTACTGTTAAATTATAAATTGTCTTACATATCTCCATAATATTCATATTATTAATTTTTGTAAAAAGTTGTTTCAATTTTTTTTTGTAACATCAATGTAGGTAATAACGTAATATACACTTAATCTAAGTTTTTATTTTTTAAATTTTAAATTTTTAAGTTTTTATTTTTTTGTAACATCAATGTAGGTAATAACGTAATATACACTTAATCTAAGTTTTTTAAATTTTTTACTTTCTTTTTTTTTAAAAAAAGATCCACCGGACCAGTTATTCCGATTAACAACTCGATTAGTCCAATGCTAATTCTAAACGCTCCCAACACTACCTTATCAAATTTGGCTTTTGAGAAAAGCTACAGATTTTGATTTCTCCTTTGGTTCAATAAACTGGGATGAAGCCGATAAATTACTTTTTGATAAAGAAAACTACTGTACAAATACCTTGAGATCATAAAAAATGAAGCTTAACAGACCAAAAATTTACTTGAAAATGATGAAAGTTGGGTCAATGTTACGGTAGTTTCATAAATCATATTTTTTATCATCATTGGAAAATTCTTAAATTTTATTGGATCATGATGGTCAAAAATAATTTTATCCACAAGTCCCCATTTGATTGGTTCAATTTCCCAATCATCGTGACTAAGGAAAAATACAAATTTTGGGTTATTATTAGCTTCATAAATAAGATTCCCTTCATACCTGGTTAGTATTCTGGTAATAACTTTTTCAGGCTTGTTTATCCTATTTTCAATATGCTCATGGAAAACGTCATATGGAAGTTCTAGTTTTAGTTTTTCATAAAGGAAGATTCTTTTAATTCTTTCAAAAATAAGATCTCTGGATTGACTATCCAGGTGTTCTGAAATCTTTAGATAATTATTTATCTTTTCATATGAAAATTCTGTTTCCCAGTCCATTTGTTTAATAATCTGGAAAGACAGGTTTTGCAGTTCTCTGATTTTTACTGACTGTTTTACTAACAGATCAGAAAATTTTCCCATGTTTTTTCTAAGTTGTGTTTTTGTTTTGTGAAATATGGGATTTCCATAGATAATTTAATTCATGATAAAACTCATAAGAGATATCTGGGTTTCTGTAAAAATCTGCAACTTGTGTAATTTGGGATAAGCATAATTGCTCTTGTAATCTCAAAATATCTTTAAAAGATAATCGTTGAGCATCTGGTACTTGAGAAAAATGTTGATGCTGTTGAGAGGCTTGTCTAGGCTCTCTAAACTGAATGTTCCTTGGTCTAGGGATCCCTTCCGATATTGATGCCTTCCTCTTCTCACAGTGAAATGGAAGAAGAAAAGGTTCACTCAGATGAATATAAGACAACGTGCAAAATGGTTGAAGCCTCACATATGGTCACAGTTGAAGAGGAATAGTCTCAAGTTGTCCCCATAAGTGAAGTATCCCTAGACATGTTCCCTATCATCTTTGATATGCTCGTACAACTGTAGACACCCAATTTTAAATCTGGCAAATTCTATGATTTTTTTAACCCTTAAGACCACACTTAACCTAGTAAACCCAAATCCATAGTTCACATAGCCTACCTTGTGATCCGAAAGCAGTTTGCCTGCCCAGAATCCTACAAAAACCCTGTTTTGACCCAGATTTCTATAAATGCCCTATTTTACGAAAACAATGATTAAAAATAAGAAAAAAAATCCATTTTGACCCACATTTTTGTTGAGAGATTCACAAGAAGCTGCGGAAGATACCCAATTGAAAAAACTCAATTTTAAAATTTTTTGGTTTGGGCGACACACCCCGTGCCGCTCAGATCCGGGATCCACAAAAGTTGGACCTTTTGACCAGGGATTTCCTTGTTACGCATGCTTATCATTCCCAATGAATTTTGCCCCCCCTTTTAGCATCTTTTCGAACCATTTAGTGGTGGACGGAGAGAGAAACTGGAAGAGGCTTGAGACGATAGAAAAAACCCTAGAGATAGAGATTAGAAACCTGAGAGTGCTACAGGAGATAGAGATCTGAGAGAAAAAACTCATAGAGAAAACCCTAGCTTCTTGTGACTCTAACCCCAAAACAAAAGAAAACCTAGACCTAGGGCACAACCACCATCAATCTACTAGAGACTTGCTGATCGACATTTGGATCAAAAGGGCAAGAGGAACTGGTTCTGATACGGGCGAGCCTCAGAACGCTCGGGAATCCCGGGCCAACTAGCCCGGTCCAATATTTGCTCTTCTCTTCTTCCTTTTCTTCTTTTACTGTTCTCATATCATTTCTATTTTATTTTGATCTAAATATTATTTTTAAAATCGGGTTTTGAAATGATTTGGTTCACATGGCTCCGCCACAGATCTGAGATTAGATTTGCTCATTTCTGAGCAAATCTAATCTCGGACTTGAATTTGATTGTTCTCACTTTCTCTAACAATTGTTTTCCATTTCATTTTTATTAGTTTAAAGTGTTAGATTAGAGTGATATACATTCACATATCGCTACGATATTTCATGGTAAACAGTTTAGCGCCCACCGTGGGGCATCATCGAGCGTGATCCGAGCATCAAAATTTCCAAAATCTCATAATCTTTTGAAACTTTCCAAGAATGTTCTAGGTACCATTTTTTGACGGTTCCCAAAGTTTCAGGTCAAAATAAAATATTTAAAAATATAAAAACATTAGTTTTCTATTAGATCTGCTGTCACTTTTCATCGAAAAACATTTTATTTTCTATTTCTCCAAGTTTACAGTAAGATTATTTCATCAAGATCTACAAGAAACAAATAAAAAATAAAAAAAAAGGTTTTTGGGCGACACTAGGCATGCTGCCTTACACATGTTGTGCCGCCCAGGCAACGCGGACTGTGCCGTCCAGGTCCAGGGCAACACGCTCTTTGGTTCCCCCTGTCGACCAATTCAGAATTTTTTTGAAATTTTTCTGGCTGGATCTTGGGTCACTTTTGTGTTTATTCCCAAAGTTACAGAGCAAAATAAAATTTTTAAAAATAACAAAAAAATATTTTGCTTGATACATGCCTGTTCTATCTGTTGTTCTTCTGTTTCACTTTGGTTTAATTTTATTTCATCAAAAATTCTGATTTTTTTGCTCCTGAAAGTTTCAAT
>NW_006496628.1:1809353-1832603 GCF_000471905.2 Amborella trichopoda | reverse complement strand
TTGTTTTTGGGTGACACAACCCGTGTCGTCCTATCATAGAGGTCTTAGAAAATTCTTGGAACCCCACATGACTGTTCTAGGGACTTTTGGCTCCCTGTTGACCAAGTTTTGACTTAAAATAAATTTTTTAAAAATATAAAAAAATTATTTTGCTTTATATAGGTATGTCCTGCTCCTGACTTTTTCTTTTTTATTTTAGTTTATTAATTTTGGTTGAAACTATTTTTCCATGCTTTCACCACGCTTAGTCTAACTGTATGTCATCAAAGTTAAAAAAGATAAAAATTTAAAGATATATATATTTGTATATATCGAGGGCTGCTTGCACCCTCCCTGAACCGTGTCCCGTTCGAGTCACCCTCAACTCAGGCCAAGCTTGACATAGCACTGACTGTGCCTTGTTTCATTGTTCTGACTTTACCTTCTTAGGGGTTTCTTACCCCTCTATCTATATTGTGCCTCGAGCGAGTTTGGCCTCGAAGCGCACATCGCTAAGCACGATCAGTGCTGACCGCCCACTTATTTTCTTTCTTTGCATTGTGTGTTTGTGTGCTTGACATTATTTTCATGTCTGTGCTTCTTTGCACACTCTAGCACACACTGACCAAGAATCTTGAAAACCAGAAAACAAATTTTTCGAAAACCGCCAAAATCGGCGTTAACGGCGTGAGGGGAACCTAGCATTGAGAGTCAAGGCGGTTGGGATTCGCATAACTTTAACTGTGAGCACCCCTCCGTAATCCTTTGCCTCAAATCAACTCCACATATAGTAGGACCTGGCTAACATCCTATAGCAGGAGGCCGTGACCTATGTGGGGATCTATATCAGCCTAGCTGCATTTCAATAGTTAGGAACCCACTCTCAAGCCGAGCCTACCCATAATCAGACTAGGTCAAAAAATTTTGTCTGCTTCTGGGTCCAAGTTTAGGCTTATACCCAGCTTAGCCCAGGTCCGAACCAGGTTTTGCCTTGGTCTGAACTTAGGCTCCCTCTTGGTCAGAGCCGAACGCTCGTTCCTAGCTCATCTTTGATCCATTCTAGATCCACAGCTGGTCTGATCATTAAAACTCTCTGGGTCCAAGTCTAGGCTTGTACCCAGCCTAGCCCAAGTCTGAACCAAGTTCACACCTAGGTCTGAACCAAGTTCACACCTAGGTCTGAACCTAGGCCAGCTAGGTCCAAGCAGAAGGCTCGTTCCAAGTTCAATCTTGATCCAGTCCGGGTCCACATCCGATATGAGTTTCAAAACCCTCTAGGTCCAAGCCCAGGCTTGCACCCAGCTCGGTCTAGCTCCAAACCAGGCTCACACCCCGGTCCAAACCTAGAACCACCCTTGGTCTGAGGTGAGACTCATGCACCATCTAGTCTAGATCTTAGTCTAGGTTCTAGCATAGGTCTAAGCATAGAGTTACCTCTAGAGCTAGACTAGGTTTACCTTAGTTCAGGGTCTAAACCAAAACTTGTTGAGTTTAGCAAGTCTAGGTTCCAATCCAGTCTTAGCCTAGATCTTAGTCAAAGTCTTGCCCCTAGAATCAGGACTAGGTCTGCCCTAAGTTTTCAAGTCTAGTTCTTACCTAAGTCTAGATTCTAGAACCCTGCTGAAAGAATCACCATGTCAGTCACTTAAGACGACAATGGTGATTGCTCCACAACTGACTCTAAACCAAACCTTCCAAAACCTAAGGACCAATATGTTGCAATTCCTTGGAGCTATCAATAGACCTCAGGCCAATCCATTATCCAACGCCCAAGTCTTCAGTTGGAAGAAGAGTCTCAAGGGTCCACTCCTATTCCCGAAATCGGTGATATCCAAAAAGCGAATTCAGCCCGAAAAACTCGGAATAGTTAGGGTGTCTGACCAGGCGTCGTCCTATAGAGGATTTTAGATAGCCAAAGTAGAAGTCGAGTGAGGGAAGAAATTCATGCAGCATCTAATGCCAATTCCCACAACTCGAACCGAGATAACTTTGGGGTGCTGCGGTCTCAAGACCAAGACCCACCTAGGTCTAGGGGATCCAACCCTACCTTGAGTCACTATTCAATCGGTCCCTCTAAGTCATCCGGTCCAACAAACCGTGCAATTTCCACGACCAGTGGCGACACCCATGGGTCAGTATGCCCCTCAGGTGCAAGTGTATCAAACCGCCCCTGTGACTACAACTCATCCATCATGGGCCCAAGCAGGCCAACATCTATCCCAAGTCTCGACTCATCAGTCTATGCTTGGGAACCCACCAATCAATGGACCTACTCTCATGACGAATACCCAATAAGAAGACACCTTAAAAGTAATACAAGCTATGCTTCTAAGGATGGGTATGCATGAAATCCTACCCCCAAAGGCATATGTTCATGAGACCCTTGGAGGCATGGAAGACCTTCCCCCTGGGTTTGTCATCCTAGAGTTTAAAAACAAATTCAATGGGAAGAGTGACCCAAATATTCACGTCAATGCGTACCTCCTCTCCGTCCGAACCTTGTGAGACAGGCCTCACCAGTTGAAGGCCATGTTTTCACAAACTTTGACCGGTGAGGCTTTAAACTGGCATCAGAGAATAATGACCGCTCAAGCACACATAACTCCAGACAAAATGTTCAACCAGTTCATCTCTCATTACCATGGGTCGACACCGAGATTTCTTTCCCTAAGCGAGCTCAGTGCAACCAAACAAAACCCAGGAGAATCATTCGAGGATTTTATCAGTCGATTCAGCGAGGCGACGATGAGGGTCATCGAATGTCCACTTACAGACTCAGCTAAAATCTTCATGGCCTTAGAAAATGCAGCTCTAAAATACAAGACCTTCGTTAGCTAGGGACTTATCCCCCACTCTTTCGATTCCATGATCGAGCGGGTGGCATGACATAAAAGCGCGAGAGGGACACCCCTCAGTACTAGACCCGATAACAAACCCATCATGACTCCCCAAAATAAAAATAAGAGCAACGACAAGGGGAAAGCTTCTGGTCAGGTTAACGAACTTGTCATTAAAGGATCGGTTCAGGGTTCAGCCACCGAGCACAATAATAGGAATCAAAATCGAAGGGGTCAGCCTAGAGCTAACGCTCAAAATAACAATCGAAGGTGAGATGACAACTTCACTCCTCTTAAAGACCCGTTAGGAAAAGTGCTGGAGTTACTCTTGAAGAAAAACATGCTTCAACTCCCGCCACCATCTGAACCACCATTTGAGGTTAAGGATAAGAACAGATGGTGTAAGTGGCATAGAAACCATGCCCATGATACCCAAAACTATTTCTACTTGAAGCGGGTGATTCAAGGGTTGATTAATAGGGGTGACTCAACTGTCGAACCTAGAAATCAACCTATTGAAGAACCTAATTGAAAGATGGGTATCTTCACAAATCCGCTCCCCAAAAATATAGCCACAACGACCAAAGAAACGGGAGCTTCGAGTAACTCAAAGGAGCATGTTATCATTCACATGATTGAAAACAGAGACGAAGAAAATGATCCCAGCCCATTACTCTCACTAGGGCTGACCCTATTGAGCTCCAGGCTAGCGAAGTTGATTCTTTAACCCGAAGAGGTCGAGTATTCAAATCCATGCAATTGATGACGAACACTCTTGATGAAAGAATGGGAGCCACTTCAACAACCAAACGACTAGCAGGGGTTGCGGATCATGAACTTAATAAAAGAACTCAAGGATCCGCAACCACCTATGATCTACCGACTCATCTCGGGAGGATCCAGGCTCAAATCTCCATCTTGGAGATACTTGCGAATTCGCCGGCACATAGAGCGCAAATTGAAAAGGTTCTTGCTAAGACCCACATCACGAGCAACACACAACCAGATGAGCTGTGCGAGATGATCAACCAACTAATGACACCAACGCCAATAATATTCACGGACGATGACATCCCAGCTAATGTCAATCGCTTTCATGTACAGCCTCTTCATATCACTATTTTCATGAAAGGATATGAGATAAGGAGAGTGCTGGTTAATAATGGGGCATCCCTGAATGCCCTATGAAAACTATGAAACAGATAAGCAAAGCCCAGATGACTTCGAACCGTGTCAGTTAACCATCGTTGCATATGATGGGACCTAGAGGCGGGCTGAGGGCATATTGCCTCTCACACTCAATATTGGCCCCACCATTCAGCCGGTAAAGTTTTATGTCTTGGACATAAAAGCTTCTTTCAACATGTTGTTAGGAAGACCCTGGCTCCATGAAAACCTTATGGTCACCTCCACGCTCCACCAATGCCTCAAATTTCCAATGAAAAATGGCATCGCGAAGGTATCGTTGAACCCCCTGATTTTCTCAATCCTAGCTTACATAATGGGAAGCTAGCCGTAGGGGTCGAGCTTGGAGAAATCCCACTCGCTTCCTTCGAGCAAGCTGATTGTGCCACCTTACGCCTAGAGGCTGGCGATCCTGTTCCTCAAACTTTGCAAACATCTGCATCAATAGAGGACATTATCCAATGTAAACATGGATATGGTTTCGGGTCTCTCGAAACTTGGCACATGCTCTTCTCCCAAGGCTTCCAATCAGGCCAAGGCTTGGGGAGTCATAGGCAAGGCGTAACGGAGACGATTTCTGAATCACCACAAGCCAAAATTGAAAACAAAGATCGAAGAGGACTCAGATGTTCTCTCACTTTATTTCAAATCCGGATGAAGCCTTCAAGCTATCCAAGCTTTGTATCTGGAGGCATTCAAAGCATCGATCCTCTCAATGCCCGTCCTTCAAAATGGCCAAAGGTGATCCTTGATTCCCCAACAGGGAATAACTCTTCTTCCACATCTCAGCACACACAAAGACTAGGAATTGAAGACCTACTTGCTGACTTGGATCTGAAGGAGCTAAGCACAGTTGGCTCTAACACAGCCAAGGGTTCTCATCCACCAACACCAACCTAGGGACGGCATCGGTCGATCATTCCTTTATCTCGAGAATCGCTGGAAGCATACCAGTCACACCTTCACGTCCCGGTGCCAAAAAATGGATAGGCGCGGGTTGGCCATCTAACCCCACTACACGTCTGGTCCGCAACATTTCTCTTGCGAGTCTCATAAGGGATACCTCTTGCAATATTTCAAAAATTTGTGAAAATTCAAAACATGATAAAGTTGATAATAATGAAAAAGAATTTTCCAAAACTGCAAACACTCAAGATAGCCCAATAACGGTGCATAATACCCGAGACGATGAATTGGACGACCAAGATGAAGATCAAGAGAGTCAAGAGTCTGAAGAAATCTTTCAACTTGAGGAACTTACTTCCCATGTTGAGCAATTCAAGAATAGGTTCGATGGTGACCCAACGGCTATCATCGAAGAGACGATTGATGTAAACCTAGGAACTGCGAAGGACTTAAGGTTAACCAAGATTGAAACCTCATTTTCTTCTAAGGAGCGGGAAAATGTAGTTTCCTTTCTCAAGGAATATCGCGATGTCTTCACCTGGTCATATGATGATATGTCGGGGCTAGGTCCCACATTGGTGCAACATCACCTAATATTCAACAAAGGGGCAAAGTCTGTAAGGCACAAAAGACCCACCTCGAGCCCAAAATCAAAGAAGAAATCAACAAACTGCTGAAGGAGAGGTTCATTACTCTCGTCGACTATTCAGAATGATTGGCCAACATAGTGTTCATACCCAAGAAAGACGGGAGGATACGAGTGTGTGTCGATTACAAAGACCACAATAAGGCATGTCTCAAAGACAATTTTCCATTACCAAACATAGATGCCTTGGTTGACAACATTGTGAGTCATGAGATACTGTCATTCATGGACGGCTTCTCGGGCTACAACCAAATTCTCATGGAAGAAGAAGACCAAATCAAGACGTCATTCATAATGCAATGGGGAACCTACTATTACAAAGTCATGCCCTTCGGTCGCAAAAACACAGGAGCAACTTATCAACGAGCAATGACTAGCATCTTCCACTATCTAACGTATACCATTATGGAGGCCTATGTCGACGACATTCTAGTCAAGTCAAAGACCAGATCTGATCATCTCACTAACCTGAGAAACATTTTTGAGAAATTCCGAAAACATCAAATCAAACTCTACAAAAGTGTGTCTTTGGAGTTGAATCCAGCAAATTACTAGGCTTTATAATGAGCCAAAGAGGCATCGAGGTGGACCTATCCAAAATACGAGCCATCACTGAAATGCCTCCTCCCTGGAACATTAGAGGAATCTGTGGGATTCAAGGCTACATACAAGCCATAAGGCATTTCATTTCACAACTGACGGATAAGTGCGCACCATTCAATAGACTCCTTAAGAAGGACACCTCATTCATATGAGACAATGAATGCCAAGAAGCATTCAATCAAATCAAGGAGTACCTCACAAAACCTCCCATCCTTAATCCTCCTAGTCCAGATAAACCCATGTTCCTATACATGTCAATGAAAGACAAGACCATGCGAGTAATGTTAGGACAATCTAACGACCATGGAAAAGAACAAACGATATACTATATCAGCAAAACCATGGTCGATTATGAGACAAGATACACGGATGTGGAGAAATACTGCTTAACACTTGTGTGGGTCATGTAGAAAGTAAGACATTATGTCTTATCTCATTCTGTCAAGCTCATATAAAAAATTGACCCACTCAAGCACCTATTGGAGAGGCTAGTCCTCAACGGTCATTTTGTGAAATGGAGAATGCTATTGAGTGAGTTCGAGATCGAATATGTCACACAAAATCAGCCAAAGGACAAGCCACTGCTGACCACTTAGCTGAACATGCACTGGCAGATAACATTCCTGTCAACATAGATCTCCCGGATGAGAACCTCTTCACAATTGAATACACAATTTGGGAGTTATACTTCGACGGTGCAAAGAATGAGTATGGGAGGTGTAGGAGTTATATTATGTTCACCCGAGAAGATTTTAATGTCAACAACCATCAGGTTGAATTTCCCATGTACCAATAACGTTGCTGAATATGAAGCCTTGATAGCCGGGCTTGAGAATGCCTTGGGAATGAAATCTAGCAAATACGAGTAATTGGTGACTCATTGCTCGTCATAAACCAAGTTCAAGGTATTTGTAGGGTGAAAGAAGAAAATCTCAAACCCTATCAAGAAAAGGTGGAAAAGATGATTCCATATTTTAAAAAAATCACCTTTCAGCATGTAACTAGGGAAAATAATCGTTTCGCCCACACCCTTGCAACCCTTGCTTCAATAGTCGATATTCCTCCAGAAATCACCACGCTGCCATTCTACATCAGGAACAAACATGACCCTTCCCCATCGAGGATTGAAAAAGAAATAGGACAAGAAAATGACAATGATGGGGAAGTATCTCTCGTGGATTTAGATGTGTTTTCTAAGGAAAAGCCATGGTTCCACGATGTTTTATTCCTGTTGAAAGATGGATTGTACCCTAAAGGAGCCACCAAACTAGACAAAGAAGCCCTTTAAAGGTTTTCGATGGGATTATTGGTAAGGGGTGACCTCCTGTTCAAGAAATCCTTTGATAACATCATTCTACGGTGCCTCGATCAGCCAAAAATTGACCAAGTACTAATGGAGTTGCATAATAAAGGAGGTCATTCTGGGGCAGCCGACTTAGCCCAAAAAATCAAGCGTCAAGGCTACTGGATTAGCATGGCTGAAGATTGCTGGAAGTTTGTTAAGAGGTGTCCCAAATATCAACTCTATGGAGACCTCATCCATGCACCGTTCGTATCACTCAACTCAACACCGCCCGTATGGCCCTTCGCCATGTGGGGTCTTGATATCATCGGAATGATATCACCAAAAGCCTCAAACGGCCACCGTTTTATATTAACGGCTACAAAATACTTCACCAAATGAGTAGAGGTCGCATCATTCGTTAAAATTGAAGGCCAACATGTTGACCGTTTCATAAAGAACAATATCATATTCAGATTCGGTGTTCCTGAGTTAAGCATCACTGACAATGGATCCAATCTCATAAATGAAAAGGTCACTAAGGTGTGCAAAAGGTTTGGGATAACACAAAAATTCTCCACACCTTACTACCCTCAAGGAAACATATAAGCAAAAGTCACAAATAAATGACTTCTCAGAATCATAAACAAAATGATAAAAAGTGGGAAAGATTAGCACGGAAAGCTAAATGATGCCATATGGGCCTAGTGGACAACCGAGAAGACTCCTATTAGCATGACCCCATACTCATTTGTATATGGTATAGAAGCAGTGCTGCCCATCGAAGTTGAGATACCATCTCTCCGAATCCTTATTCATAAAAATTCAAATGAGGAACAAAAGGTCGAAGCACGAATCGTTGCCTTCATTAATTTGGATGAAAAATGACTATGAGATACACATAATATCGTTCCTTACCAGTGTAGAACTGAGAGGGCATACCAAAGAAAAGTTGTTCCTCTACAAGTTAGAGAAGGAGACATGGTACTAAAGAAAATCTTCCACACTCTTGCAAATCCACACCCTTTAAGCAAGTTCAAACCTAGTTGGGAGGGGCCATTCGTGGTTACCCGAGTGCATGCAGGCAATTCTTATAAGGTCAAAAATCAAGAGGGGTACGAACTCAACAACCCCATTAATGCAATATATCTCAGAAAATACTACTTGTAACAAGCTAAAAAACGTGGTGAAAACCTGAAAAGGCATCACAAAGAAAAATAAAAAAAATAAAAAAAATAAAAAACAAAAAAATGGGGGGCATTCCGAGAATATGGGGGGCAATGTATCACAGAAAATACTACTCGTAACGGGCTCAAAAACATAGTGAAAACCTGAAAAGGCATCACAAAGAAAAAAAAAAAAAAAAGTAAAAAAACAAAAAAATTGGAAGTGGTGAAAATCTGAAAAATTAAAAGGAATAAAAAGATCTCCAAGAAGGAGCTTTCGATGCAAAACACTCAAGTACAAACAAGTACTTGCAAGTTCCAATAATACTGCACAAGTAGACCCTAAGGATGAAGACTCCTCCTAAACCCTGCAGGTTGGAGGGTGACATGAATGGAAAACCGAAGTGATTTCAACGAACCCTGAAAAACATTGAGACCCTCCAAGATGGAAGCCCAGCAAGAATCCAGAGGACTCATGGATCAGCGAATAACAGAATGAAATCTCCAAAGGTGAAAAGACAACTTCGAGACCTTTTGAGTTCTCACGATCCCACAAGGAAATCCTTTCATCATCTTTGGGTAAAAACTTGATAAAGAAAATGACCACCAAAGGAGCCACAGGTGGCGAAACTGTAAGGTCTGTCCCTTTTGAAAATGCTTTTCAAATTCACTTTTAAATCATCCATGTTTAAAGACAAAACCCTTTTTAGAAAGGACTTCCTCCATCACTACAAGAGGCTAAACTATTAGTCAATCTGGCCTCATTCTTGAAGCCAACTTCCTATGCCTGTTATGAAGGCTTAAAACTAGCCAGGCACTCCATGGTTGTAGGAGTATAACTACCAACTACCACATATCAGAGATGGGTGAACCTTGTCAATGACAAAATTGGCTAGTCTGGGAGCATTTTTCTCTCGACTAGATCCCCTGAGGCAAGCTCATCCCTGTGTGTGCTTATAATGACCCAATAGCGACAAATTCTAGATAAAAGACCCTACAAACTAAGGGGCTGAGTTTATAAAAATTCAGTTTGAAAAGATGTGTGCAAAGATATCCCGCCACACTTCAATAAATCAATTTCACACGTACAAGTTAAAAGACCCCCAACAGGGGCAATAAAATAATAATAAACGAAAAGAAAAAAAGAGATCAACCAGAACAGAAAACAAACTTTTGGGTATCTCTAAAATTTGATTTTATTCATCCATTAAAATGGACTTAGTACAAGCATTCACGCCATTGAACTTGGTCCTATGACCCAAATTCCTATTGTCTTAACAAACTCCAACAAAAAAATAAAAAATAAAACTACTGAAAAATAACGCTCATCATGAGCTCAACTTACTCATGCCAATAAAGAAAAACATTAAAAAAAAAACAAAAAAAAAACTTTTGGTTGACAGTACACCTCCTGCAGCCCACCCAATTAAAAAAAAAAAAAAAAAAAAGACACACACACAAACACAAACAAACAAACATTTTTTTTTTTTTGCCGGCACACTCAGTGTCACCACTCCATAAGAAAAAAATAAATAAATAAAAAATTTTTTTTGGCCACACACCATGTGCCTCCCACCCCATAAAAAAAATAAATAAATAAATAAAATTTGGCTGCACATCCCGTGCCGCCCACCTCATAAATAAATAAATAAATAAATAAAAATATTTTGGCAGCACACACTGTGCTACCCTGGCGACACACCCTGTGCGGCCTACCCCATAAAAATAAAACAAAAAAAAAAAAGAAGAATTTTTTTTTTGGGAGTACGACACACCTAGTGCTGCCCTGGCGACACGCGCGTGTATGATCTCAAGACATTTTAATAATAAAAAATCATGTTTTATTATAAAATGACTTTTTGAAATAAACTGCTTTCAATTGATTTTGAAGCACAACGGTTTTGGATATCCTGTCAGATGCTCCATGGTGACATGAGCCTAAACTGCTAACCAACTTTCAAAAATAACAATTTCAAAAGTAAACAAATAAAAAATAAAAAAGACAACGCTCCTCTGTGGCATAAGCCTAAACTGCCAACCAATTTCCCGCATATTTCACTCGGTGGCATGAGCCTAAACTGCCAACCAAAGTCTGATCCAGGGCATAACCATCCTGTTTCAATAGAAAAAAGTCAAACTCGTGCGACATTAAAGAGCCAAGACATGAAAAACGTCAAACTTATGCGACGTTAAAGAGCCAAGATAGGAAAAACATCAAACTCGTGCAACATTAAAGAGCCGAGATAGGTAACGTCTAACCCCGTATGACATAAAATGTCGGATGTGTTCAAGGCACAACCACCCTGTTCAATGTGTTCAGGGCACAACCACCCTGTTCAAGCATTTAGCCCTGCATAACGCGAAAGGTACGGGTATATCCAGTTCAACGTCAAACTCGTGCGGTGTAAAAGAGCTGAGATAGATAACGTCTAGCCCTGTATGACGTAAAATGTAGCATGTATTCAGGGCACAACCACCCTATTCAATGTTGTTCAGGGAACAACCACCCTGTTCAATGTTTTCAAGGCACAACCACCCTATTCAATGTTGTTCAGGGAACAACCACCCTGTTCAATGTTTTCAAGGCACAACCACCTTGTTCAAACATCTATACATGTATGATGTAAAAGGGTCGGGTTTATGGTCCATCACTGTATGACATTAAACTGCTTAGAGGGCTCTATGGTTGCAGGAGTTAAAACTGCTAACCAACCTTGTTTTTCAAAATATCTTTCTCTTTTCAAAATTTTCACTCTATGTCTTGTGATTTCAAAAACTTTAATTCCTTTATTAACATAGTAGCATGTCCCTGCTCCGAGTTCTATTTCAAATCTCCCCTTACTTTCAAAATTTCTAAAAGTATTTTAAAACGAAGGAGCTTAAACACTCGTATATGATGAATACCGCATTGCCACGATTGTTGCGTTGTTGCCTCATCTCTCACTTCAGATTCGGCCAGACAAGTCTCTTCCTATAGAAAGCCTTTCCCTATGGACAACCTTAGGAAACACTAAGGAGATCAAAGAAAAAGCTAGGGTTAAAAATTGAAATTGTGAAAACCCCTGAAGTTAAGTGGCGTGGCCAAAAAATCCAACTCGAGTATCATGCTTATGTAACTCATCGACATCTCATGTCGAAAACCTTAGGAAGAAAATGCCCTAGGTGGGTGAGCTTGGTGAGCGCAAGGACTTGGAGGGATAGTTGTTATGCCCCCTAACCATGTGACTTCAGGATGAAATTTAAAATGTCTGCTTTATCTTTGATGTTCACTTGCCCCCCAAAGGACAGGGAACGTCAGAGTGTCTACTTCTTTGCCACTCACCTATCCTCCGAAGGATAGAGAGTGCCAAAGAGGGGCAACTGTAGAAACCCCATTTTAAATCTGGTAGATTTTGTGGTTTTCTGAACGCTTAAGACCACACTTAACCTAGTAAACCCAAATCCATAGTTCACATAGCTTACCTTGTGATCCGGGAGTAGTTTGTCTGCCCGAAACCCTATAGAAACCCTATTTTGACCCAGATTTCTGTAAATGCCCTGTTTTACCAAACAAATCATTAAAAATAAAAAAATATATATATTTTGATCCAAATTTTCTCTGAGACCTTCACAAGATGCTGAGGAAGACACCTGAATTAAAAAACTCAATTTCAAAAATTTTTTATTTGGGTGACACGACCCGTGCCGCTCGGGCTACATGCCTCGTGCCGCCTAGATTCGGGATCCTCAAAACTTGGACCTTTTGACTAGGGATTTCCTTGTTACACATGCTTATCATTCCCAACGAATTTGGTCCCCTCTTTTAACATCTTTTCGGGACCATTTAGTGGGGGATACAGAGAGAAACTGAAAGAGGCTTGAGACGAGAGAAAAAAACTAAAGATAGAGATTAGAAACCTGAGAGTGCTGCAAAAGATAGAGATCTGAGAGACAAAACTCAGAGAGAAAACCCTAGCTTCCTGAGACTCTAACCCCAAAGAAAAAGAAAACCTAGACCTAAGGCACAACCACCCTAGATCTACCAGAGGCTTTCTAATTGACATCTGGACCAGAAGGGCAAGAGGAACCAGTTCTGATACGGGCAAGCCTCAGAAGGCTGGGGAATCCTTGACCAACAGGCGCGGTCCAGTATTTTCTCTTCTCTTCTTCCTTTTCTTCTTTTACTATTCTCATATCATTTCTATTTTATTTGAACTAAATGTTGTTTTTAAAATGGTGTTTTGAAATACTTTGGATCACGCTGGCTTCGCCACAGATCTGAGAGAAGATCTGCTAGTTTCTGGGCAGATCTGACCTCAGATCTGAATTCGATTGTTTTCACTTTCTCTACCACGTGTTTTCCATTTCATTTTTATCAGTTTAAAGTGTCAGATCAGAGTGATTTACATTCACGGATCACTTTGATTTTTCACGGTAAACAACAACAAGAGATGATTCAATATTGCTCACCTAAGAACACGAAGCACTTGAAGGAGTATAAAGATTTGTGGTACCCATATCATTAGATGATGGGGCATGATTTGTTTCAGTATTGGGGATTCATAACCATTCTACAATAGTTTATGAGAAATGGTGAGGTGGTCATTGATAACACCCCACCACCATGGCAAAAAGTTGCTCAAGAGTTTGAAGCCTTGTTCCATAAGCTAGTTGAAGAAGATCATGTCGAGACTGTGATGGCTTCTTCGTATTATTTCTGCACACCTATATCCATTTTATTTGTTTTTGCTCATGATACACTCGACTGTGATGATACTTTTCCAAGTTGACAACCACACGTTCAGAGAGAGAGAGAGAGAGAGAGAGAGATGTTAATCAGAAGTAAGAGCTCTTATAACTAGTTTCATTACGACATTGGTTTCCTATGCTTAGATGATCGATTTTTGTGCTTCAATCTTTTCCCAGCATGTCATTTGTTTTGCTTTTTGTTTTACTTGAGATTGACTTGTTAAAGGGCAGTTGTCCCCTTTTCCATGTTTTTGAATATCTTGTTTTCTGTCATTGTCTATGTTCTTCTATTGCAAGATGAACTATAGAGTGCTTGGCACTTTTGAATCCAGCCGGATAGTTTTAGGATAGCTCTTATTAGCGCTTGTGATTCTTGGCTAATGAGTGCCCTTCTCAACATCTATGATTCCCTCATGCTCTCAAAGGATTACCATATGGCTTTGGTTCAGGCTCTTTTTAATCCAAACATGTACGAGATCAAAGTGGAATCCATTGAGGTGGACCCAGCGATTTTAGGTGGATGTTTGCCAATCACCTTTTCAAAAGACGATCTGCAATTAGGAGAAGCGTTTCACTATCCCCTTCTCTTTGTGACTGACGAATTACATGCATGTCCAATCAACCGAATTATGTTGGATGCAGGGTCAGCAGTCAACCTTATCCCAAGGAGAATCCTCACCCGATTGGGATTAGGGTCTGAAGACCTCACTTCGACACACATCGCAGTTCAGGGCTTCAACGAGTCATGAGAGACGCCGCTGGCACAGTCCGCCTTCGTCTTAAGATTGGTGATCTGAACGATTACGCTCCGTTTCATGTAATCGACACCGACACTTCCTAAAATATCCTCCTCGATCGGCCATGGCTCCATGACCAAGGGGTGGTTCCATCAACACTGCTTAGCACAGGTCTAAGAGGCCTGACCTTAAATATGCCCCACCAAATATGTGCACATGCCCTTTATGCGCATCTTCATGCACGTCTTTCCTAACCAACCTGTTCGTGTGCTCATCATCTTCACTGACTCCCCAGTGAGTCCACCTTTCTTCATTACCATCATCTATCAATCCCCAGTGAGTCTTACCCATGCTCATAGGATGGCGAGCCATTACGCCATCCATACTCGTCATCAGTTAGTGGGTCACCACTTTCCATCTTCCTTTCATACATTACCTATCTTTCATAGGTAGCCTCATGCCATCTCCCCAAAGTGAGTCAAACTACCACCACCATAGACTGTCATTCATCTACACCACGGTCCAGCTGTATGACCTTAAACTATAGTGCACGTCCTGACCGCATGACAATAAAATGCTTTGCATATGTCCCGAAGGCATGACCCTAAACACGCATTCACAAAAAAAAAAAATGGGCATGGTGTACACCTGGACAAGGGAACACCATGAGTAAAAATGATGGATGGGCATGGTCACGAAACCATGAGTAAAAGAGTTTCTTGAAAATAAGAAAACCCAAGCACAGTGAAAACCCGAAAGGGCATTGTGAGAAAAAATGGAAGAAAAGGGTGGACATGGCCAAAAAGGTCATGGGTAAAAGAGCCTAAATAAAAAGGAAGGTGGTGAAAACCGTCTCTACGACGTCGCTTCCCAAGTTCAAGTGAAAATCCGCAAAGGACGTTTGGACCAATAAGCAGGTTGATGCAGCACTCGCCTTAACAGGCGGCTTCAGCCCACACTCAAAAAGAAAAATCCCTGATGTCACAATACCAAGACTCAAAAATATGAGCTTCAAGGAAAGATTTCGACAACTTGAGTCCATTTACAAGAAGGACCCGATGAGCATAAGATTTTCCAAGAAAACAAGACAAGTCTCATGAAAAAGAGCATCATTCCCAGGAGGTTACTAATGCACTCCAAAATATTGAAGACGCCCTAAGAAAGCTAAGTCAGCCATGACTTTGGTGCGATAATCAGGATCAAAAGTTATCTTGATTGTCGAAACTGCACAACAGTGGTACCCAAAGCTGGTCACCTCGATAAACTGAGGTACCCTACTCGCCAAGGAATAACTAGTGCACAAAGCAGACAGCGCCGACAAAAGGCCCTTCAGCACACCATTCACAAAATCCTCGAAATGTGGCTCAACACCAGAGGATACAAACAAACCCAGACTAAATGGGAACAATGTCCTTTGACATGGCACTCAATTGCTATATGGGCTTGATTTGTTCAACGAGGTCCGTACAAAATCCTCAGCTGTCATAATCACAACCAGTCCCTTGAGGGTGAGGACTTTGACAGGATCCCTAAAAAAAGTCTCTTCTCCCCCTAAAAGTCTCCATGGACGGACCTGTAAACAATGCATCCTAACATCTGAGCATCCTAGTTGTAACGTTGTGTGAATCTCCTCGGCATTCACATGGCCCTGTGGCTACCAAGCAAAAAGTAATAAAGCCGAAGGAAATTTTCCAAATGTTGTCCTTATCGCTTCCCTCAAAGCACAACATTCGGTGGGGCAAGCTGTTTGAAAACATTTTTCATCACCTTGGTCCTTGATGCGGAATAAAGAGGAAAGCCTGACTAAACAGTGGAATTCTCAACAGTCTCAGAATATCCCCAGTACTGGTCAAGATCTTCATAAGCACTCCAAAGGTCACCTGCCGAGTTTCGACGCATTCTGACATTTATAAGGCAATAAACACATATAAAAAAGGGAAAATTGACCTCTAGCACTTTGAAACGGGCCCTTATAACTAAAACTATATTCTCGGTGTATCAAACAGCTGTGGGACCACTGTCATTGGATTTGGAACGGTCAAAAACCCCTATGGGTCAAGTTTTGGCTTAATCGAACACTTCAGGACAAAGTTATGAGCAAAACATTGAAACAGGAGGAGCCACACACTATTCTCATGTGGCCACCCTGCACCAAAACACCATTAAAGGTGATTGTTCTCACAGTCACAGGAAGTGACTTTCAGGGCCCATATCTCACTCGTTCTAAGTCAAATTGTGCTCAAATTTTGTGAGTGTGTTCGTCTCGTCCAGACGAGCGTTTCGATATGTGGTATGCCCCTTGATGACATCCAAGTAGGGAGAAAAGCTAGAAATAATTTGCTAATTCGTGAAGAAGTTGCAGAAAATTTTGCAGCGACACGCCTCGCTCGAGTGGCCAAATCAGGGCGCTCGTGTATCAGATAAATGCGAAGCTAATTTCATCATGTGCGTAAGGTCCAGAGCTACCATTGGTCCAAACCCCGTACATGATGGAAGGTTGGATTTTGAACATGAAGGCGCCGAAGTGACTGTAAATTCTGGCTGTCGAATTCTAGAGTCCGACCAAAACCCAAAAGTTGTGAAATCTTTGTTCGGGCTCCAAAATCGCGTCCTGCTTATTGCCACGTGATAGTGACGGCATGCTCAATGCATTATAACAAAGAAATCATGGAAAAACATTAAGGAACGAGCGCCCTATCGATCCAAAGTTTCTAAGATTCATTCAAATTTCAAGTCTCATGATCGTGGCCTAAAGACACGATTCATGGCTCGAAGTTGGTATTAAATTGATCGCCATGCCGAGCCCTAATAGAAAACAATCATCTTTTGATCAAACGAGCATCAAAGCAACCCCGAATTAGTCATGGAAGATCACACAAGTTCTCGGGTAGCAGCAGGGACTGTTTTGAAATTCTTTCTATTGTTAGGCAGGGGCAAAACAGTCCTTTTGCACCCTATTTTCTTAATTTTTTTCAATTCAATTAAATTGTAATTATCATTAATTTAGCTAGTTTTTTGGGTATCCACCCATGTTTGGTCCCAATTCTATATAAACATGCAAAGCCTAATTGTAAAAAACTTTTGATTCATTCTTCAAAAATTCAATAAAGCTTTCAATTCTTGCTTAAGTTCGTGGGTGCATCTTGAAGAAAGAGAGTGTAGAGAGAATAAAACGGTTGATATCCCTCGGTAAGGTGATTTTCTCTCTCTTTCACTCTCCTCTTTCTCTCTCATCTATATCTCTCTTTCTCTCTCCTCTTTTGTCTCTCATCTCTATCTCTCTCTTTCTCTCTGCTCTTTTATCTCATCTTTATCTCTCTTTCTTCTTCCTCTTTTCTCTCTCATCAATATCTCTTTCTCTTTCTTTCTCTCTCTTCTTTTCTCTCTCATCTCTTCCTTTCTCTTTCCTGCTTTCATCTTTATCTCTTTCTCTCTCTTCCTCCTCTAGTCTATCATATCTCTCTTTCCCTGCTCTTCTTTCTCTTCTCTAGTCACTGATGGCGGACCTCTTGTTGGGTGTGATGTCTTCCTGTTTCTGAGGCAGAAAGAGTGAGTCGGGCCTTGACCTAGATGGCAGACAAGGCCTCTATCAAATGTGTGGCAAACGGCGAAGTCCATTGCCGTACATGTTCTCTCTTTCGTCTCTCTTGTGTCCCAGACAACGAAGTCCATTGCCGTCTGTGCTCTATCTCTTTCTTCTTCTTCTAACACAGCCAGAGAAGGCTTAGCACCGCCTGTGTCTTCTCTCTCCTCTTCTTCTAACCCAGACGGTGAAGTCCTTTGCAGCCTGTCTTCTCTCTCCTCTTCTTCTAACACAACCGGTGAAGGCTTAGTGCCGCCTATGTCTTATCATTCATCTTCTTCTAACATAGTCAATGAAGGCTTAACGTCGCCTGTGTCTTCTCTCCCCTTCCTTTTGTCACAGTCGGTGGAAGCGCAATATTGCCTGTGTCTTTTCTTTCTTCTCCATATTCGTTATAGTCGACGGGGACACAGTGCCATCTAAGTTTTCTCTCTCCTTCTCTCAATGTCGTATGTGTCTGTCTTTACCTTTTCTTTTCCTTCTATCCTCTCTCACGCTCTTCTTCTCCTTTCCTTTTCTTTCTCCCCTTCCTTCTATTCTCTTCTTCTTCTCTTATCCTTTCTTCTTTTCTCTCTCTTTCCGATCTTTATTCTTTCTTTTACTCTTTTGTTTGACCAAGAGAGGTCGAGACTAGCCTTCCATGGTAGTCATGTCGTTTAGCCGTGATACCGTTGTGTCGGTCAAAGTTACATAGCTCTCTTTATCCCCACAACAGGCTGGCCATTGTGTCTAGCTAGTTAGTATTGGTATTGTCGTCTAGTAGTAATTCTTTAAGCCGGCCTGAGTTACCAAGCCCATTTTACTGCCACGTCAGGTTAATTCCTTACTAGTTTAGTCACTGGGTCCGTCTCACTGTTTGGTCAAATTCTGCTAACCCCAATATTTATTCTCTCATTCTTCTCTTCCTCTTTTTGAATGTGCACACCCATGTACGTTACTCAAAGGCAAGGTGGGGTCCCTTGACCCACTTGTCTTGTAACATTTGCCATACGTGTGTGATTGCAGAAATAGGAGAGCACAGGTCAAGGGAGGCAAATTCGAACCAATTTTATGACTGGGGGGCCGTCTTCGTGATCTAAGAGGGCATCCACACGAGCTAGCCTGAGAAAGTCCCAAACCCACCTTAAATTCCTCTATCATCGGTTGGTCTACCTGCCTTTGTTTTTTTAGCAAGGTTCCCGAGAGAGTGATCTCAAGCCTCGAGTTCCCTTGAAACTCGAGACACTTGCTGCCTGATCATCTAGATCCAGAGGGCGTGATCGAGGAACCTAACTACTGTCATGTAGAGATCATTGATATTGTCACAAAAAAGTGTTGGTGGTTGAGGAAGAGGTACCCCAATATCTCAAAGAATAAAAGAAAGTCACATCAATTCTACAGCAATGGATGCTATAGATCTGTATTCTGCTTCAGCAGTTGAATGAGCCACAATTGATTGTTTATAAGCACTCCAAGATATGCAATTGGAACCAAGATAGGTGCAGAAACCAGTGGTTAAACGGAGAGTGTTTAGAAACCCATCTCAGTCTGCATCAGAGAAAGCATATAACTCAAGAGAACTATCATATACCACAAGATTATGTAACACTGAGATAACGAAGAATCCGCTTCACTGCCTAAAAATGTGCAATTGTAGGGCATGCATAAATTGACATATTATATTAACACTTTGGGAAAGGTCACGTCGTGTTATGATAATGTATTGAAAGTGCACCAATAATGCTCCAACAAAGAGATGGATTAGGAAATAGATCAGAATTCTCTTGAATATTATTCTTTATTGCCATTGGTGTTGAAATAGGTTTAGCACCAAGAATTTGAGTATGATCAAGAAGATCCCGGGCATATTTGCTTTGAGATAGAAAAATTCCACTTGAAAAATAAGATACCTCTATGCCAAGAAAGTAATGAAGAGGTCGAAGATCTTTCATTGCAAACTCCCTTCCAAGTTGGGAAATGAACAATTTTAGAAGATCTGAATTATCACCAGCAACAATATTATCATCAACATAAAGGAGAAGGATAATAGTGCCTTGAGTAGTGCGAGAAAAAAATAGAAATGAATCAGTTATGCTGTAATAAAACCACAATGATAATAAATAGGTATTAAATTGATCAAACCAGGCCCGTGGCTTGCTTGATACCATATAAATCTCTTTTTAATTTGCAGACATGATTTGGATATTGTGAGCTCATAATTCAGGAGGTTGTTCCATAAATATAGGTTCCTTAATAAAGCTCTGCAGGAAAATATTTTTCACATCAAGTTGTTTGATAGGCCAGTGGCGCACAATAGCTATGGTGAGCACAATCCGAATACTAGCGGGCTTAATAACATGACTGAATGCTTTAGAGAAATCAATTCCAGCAAGTTGATTGTATCCTTTAGCAACTGGTCTGGCCTTAAGTCTCTCTAGACTACCATCAGACTTTAATTTAGTTTTATAGACCTAACGATAACCAACAATATTTATACTTGGCAGACGTGGAACTAGCTCCCAAGTTGAGCTAACATGTAGGGCTTCAATTTCTTCTTCCATTGCACGATGACAAACGGGATGACTCAAGGCAAACTTAATAGTTTTAGGTTCAAAAGGGATAGCTGCAAAAGTAGGAGCACTTGAGATTGTTGTCACGGATGGGAGAAACCGAGGTCTTCGAGTACCATCTTGAGATCTTGTGACCATGTGATGATGAAAATGCTCAGAGGCTGGTAAAAAATTAGATTGGTTGGGTCCTTGTGTGACAACATTTTCATCACCATGATTGTGTGTTGCATTATCCTGGATATCTTCAATTGTTGTTGCAGTGGTGATATCTTCTTTTGTAAGAGAAGTTGGAGAGCTATCATTGGTCATGGGCAAAGCAAGACTTGAGGGACCAGATACATCAAGGGCATCACATATTGGTGGTTTATGTGTAGGTGATGAATCAGAAGAAGAATGAGTCGGCGTGTTGAGCTCATGATACTCTAACCATTTTATATTAGTGGACAACTCCCCCTGAACCTGAGCACTACCAAACAAAGAATTGAGGTTAGCATAAGGATATATATTTTCATCAAATACAACATTTCTAGAGATATAGACTCGCCCTGTGGGTGAATGCAAACATCGATAGCCCTTATGTATTCTACATCTTGTACCTCCGCTACTAGTTGTTAGATTCATAACATTCTAGTGGCATCCACATTATGGCATGAGCACCATTTTTGTGCTTTCTGAGATCAAGGAAGCACCAAAATAGTGCATGAATCTCTACAAACCTAGTGGGCATCGCTAAATACATTTAAGTTCATAGCCGTTTAGTATGGGCATTTTGGGTATAAAAAAAGCCTAAAGATATCCTACTCCTTTGGGAATACATCATCTATATACTCGCTCAAGTAATACTTATTTTAGGATTAGTTTTTTGACATCAAATTTTGGGATATAATCTCTTTACTGCATAGATTGACGTCAATAAAAAAAATTTCTTAGTTGCACTCTCTACACATTTAGAAAAAATAATCTTCTCAAGATTGAATAAAAACCATTCAATTTTGAGAAGGCGAGATCTAAGTTTAAAAAACTCAAATATTCTTTTTTTGGTGAATAAACATCTAGTGATTCTTTGGTAGTTGCCAAACTTTTAGAGATTGAAAAAAATGCTCCAAAGTGGGTCATCTGACCTAGGAAGTAGTAACAAAAAATACTCCTAAGAGAACATATATACACACTCTAAAGGAATAGGGGCAAACTTTCTGTGTACCTAAATTACAAAAGAGAATATTTTTGTGATTGGAAAAGGAGAATATTACTGGAAAATTTCCCCTGGTCTTTGTCTTGCCATATTATTAGAGAAGGGAAAGAGAATACTATGGTAGATTGTCATTAAGACTCACGACTGGATTTTTTATACTGTCATGCAATTTTAGCAAGAACTACCCATCATCGGGCAATCAAAACTCATATAAATTAAAGAAAAATTGTTTGATAGGACTGCAGCAGTATCAAAATAAGTAAAGCCTCGCCTCATAACTCATTGAAAATTACGATTCAAGTATTGGAAAACCTGTAATCGATCATTTTGGCTTGAACATTATGGCTGTAAAGAAATTAGGATTTTAAGCTCTAAAAATATTGTATATTATAATAAATTATCTAGACCATCTATTTGACCCTAAAAATGTTTGTTTATAGATTTACAAGATCTACATCAGTTTTTTAGTTTCAAATTTCATTGTCGCTGTTGAAAATTAATTGGAAAGCCATCATGGAGATTTTTGTCGTCAAAAGTAATTTTCATACAAAGATTTGAGGTGAGGCTTTATAAAAATAAAATAAAGCTTAGGCCTCATAGAAACTTCATCCAAGCAAAAGGATCAGATAATGAAGATGAAAATAGCGTATTAAGCAAGGGGATGAGACAATGAAGAGAGGCATAGAAAATCCAAGGAGAAGAGAAATGAAGATGAAAATAGCATTTTAAGCAAAGGGATGAGATAATGAAGATATTGGAGAGAGGCATAAAAGATCTAGGCATATTGATAGGGTTTGGAACAAGAGGAGAGAGAGAGAAAAAATTTCCACCTCTCAGAATGGGAAGAG
Source organism: Amborella trichopoda (assembly GCF_000471905.2). Next base: position 1,810,362 of record NW_006496628.1, on the reverse strand, counting down.
GGATGAGAGAGAGAGCCTCTTTAGAAAGGGAGTAGAAGACCGTGATAGTTCTAAGGAAATGTATATAATGTTACTTTTAATATAAGGATGTCACAATCATCATTGATAGTTAGATTCGAAATTGAGTGGTTCAGGATATCATTGTTTAGACCTAAAATTCAAAACAAAATTTTTTGAATATCGTGATATACTTTCATTTATTGGATTTCACATCCAATGGTTAAAAGTGACCGTGACATCCTTGTATCAAAATAAATGGTCTCATAGTATACAATCCATCGTTCTAATAGATCCGTAATGGTTTACCAAAATTTTGAATTGAATTTCAAATTTTGTAATGCTATACACTTTATAATTTGAAAAAGCATTGTACTTTCTTTTTTTGTCGTCGGATAAATCCCTAAACTCAAGGGATCGCTACTTCTTGTATCCTTTATAAATATTCTCACGATTGAGTAATACGATTCATTTAAATTTGCTCTAAAACTTGACATAGTATTAGAGGCATAGTTTATCTTCTCAATAGACTGGTTTTGTCTCACTCTCATCTATCTTGATGTAAAGCTTTGCCAACAACCATCAATAACTATTGATCTTAGAGCACCCTATTATCCATAGGTTTTCGTATTTTTCATTCACTGAAGTTGGTCTTTCTTAATCGCTTCCGTGTGCTCCTTCTTAGTTGTTTTTCTTGTATCCATTTGTGGTTGCAAATCAACTTTCCTTGGGTATATTTTTTAGAGCTTAGCGGGTGTTTCTCCTTCTGCTTTTTTTTTTCCTCGTAAAGCCTTTTTTTCCTAAGTGCTAAGTTTCTTTGTGTTTTTCTCATAATATTTTTTACTTACTCAATAGAAATATTTCATCTCTGTCTTTCTACGTTTGCCTCTCTATATTTGTATCTCTCTCTCTCGTGCAAACTTGTTTTTACCTTCTCAATAGAAAGATAGAGATGAAATATTTCTATTGAGTAAGTAAAAAGTCGTGGGAGGCAAGGCACACAGGGGATAGG
>NW_006496628.1:1790693-1809155 GCF_000471905.2 Amborella trichopoda | reverse complement strand
GGGACGTTATACCTTCTTCCCAATCCTTAATTTTGGTTTTTGGGTGTTGGGCAATAACTTAATCACACTGACCCCTACAAACTTAGAGAGACTCCATACTGCTGCACTTCCTCTTTCTTCAAAGCATTATAAGCCATGATTGACATCAATAACAACACCACCATGGATTCTTTGTTGAAAAATCAAAATCCTTGTGAGATTGATCTTACCACTACTCAATCCCCTTATTTTTTACATCATTCCGACAGTCCAAGGACTGTTTTTGTTTCACATCCTATCACAGGGGCAGGAAAGAATTATTCTGCTTTGGCTTATGCCATGCACATGGCTCTAAGTGCCAAGAAAACAAGCTAGCCTTTATTGATGGAACATTATCTAAAACAGAGTCCTCTTCTACATCTTTGTCCTTATGGAAGAGATGTAATGATATGATTTTATCTTAGCTTCTTAATGCCTTGTCCAAAGATCTTATAGAGAGTTTTGTGCTTGCCTCTACAATACATGAAGTGTGGACTGACCAGTGAGATCGTTTTTCACCTAGTAATACCCTACAACTTTAACAAATCAATAAATTTTTAGCCACCTTCCAACAAGAGGAACTCTTAGTTGCCTCTTACTTCACATAATTAAAGAAAAAATGTGATGAGTTAGCCTCTCTCACTTCTTTTACCCCATGTTCTTGTAGGGCACTTAGAAACCTCAACACTTATATCCAACAAGAACGACCTCTTCAATTTTTAATGGGTCTCAATGAGTCCTACAGTGTAGTGTGTAGTAACATTTTACTCATCGATCCACTACCAACTGCTGTCAAAGCCTACTCCCTTGTCCTTAAAACAAAACAACATTGTGAGATCAATTTATATATTACTGCATCAAAAGCCACAACCTTTGCTGTGGTTCAGTCTCATGCATCTGAGAAACCCACTGCAAACCATAATATTGCCCAAAAAAACTCCAAGACTGGTACATGGCCCTTGATGCATTATAATTATCATCACACAGATGGTCACAGGAAGGACATATGTTTCAAACTCGTGGGCTATCTAAAATAGAAAAATAAGCACCATGTCTACAATGTTGAATCCACTATAGTTCCTTCAACCAACTAACTTACATCTACAGCATCCCCTCAATTTACAACCAAACAACATTGTCAACTTTTGCAAATACTAGGTAGATAGTTCAAGCCATTTGTCCAATCTCACAGGTAATCTTTGTTGCTATCTTTTATCATTCAATGATATATGGATCATAGATAGTTGTGCTACTGACCACATTGTGTTCTCTCCATCTTTCTTTTCATTCATAAATCATGTGAAACTGCCAAATGGTAGTATTATACATGTTCTTCAAATTGGCAATGTTACTTTTTCCTAACAAAAAAACTTTGCATAATATTTTATGTATACCTTCTTTCTCATATAATTTACTTTATGTTAAAAACTTACCTCTAATCCAAATCAATGTGCTTCCTCCTGATCTCGCTCCTATGGGCATTCTGATAAGGAAAACATCCTCTTGAAAGTTCGATTTATGTGATCTAGGCGGAGTGTATATTCTTTTTTTTCTCCTATTTTCTAGCTCAGAACACTCACAAGAAGTTCATTATAATAAATTGACTTGAAAAGAAATAAAAAATAATAAATAAAGGATCTAAAACATGATACCACTAAACCACTCTTTTATCAATCAAAGAAAACCACAATAATATGCTTGGGAATAACACAAACATAAGAAATAAATATGACAAGAAACAAGAAGGAGTGCTGGAGATCACTTCAACCGGGATTATTACACCCTACAGCGAGTCACCACCTTCCAATGGTGCAAGATCAGTGGTTAACCTTAAATCTCAAACATCATAAAACAATTAGGCCAAACCCTCTAATGGAGCAAGAACTCCTTTCAAAACTTAGATTTCAAACTAAGGCTTTAACCCCTTGATAACCTAGTTTAGAGAGATAGTATCTCATTACTAAATCCTTAACCCTTTGGGCTATGTGAGAGATGGGCGATGAGAGAGATAACCAAAGTTGGGGCGTGCCTTATGGAAGAAGAAGAGAGAGAGAGCGAAACTTTCTATGGTTGAGGCATGCCCCTCTATAATCTTATGGGGCAGAGAGAGAGAAGAGAGAGAGAGAGAGAGAGAGAGAGAAGAGATTTTGGTGTGTAGAGATATGGGAGAGGACACCCTTTTTTAAAGTGCTTCAAAGGGTTTAGGGTTTTCAATGGTTTGCATCTTCTAAGGAAATTGAATATGCATAATTGATCTTGGTGACTTGTGGGATAAGATATATGAGTCATCAATTCCATAGATAGATTATCAAGATCATATGAATTAAATACAAGCCTTCTCACACTTTCTTTATTCAATTTCAAAGTTTCCTTCAAACACAATCTTTCCAAAACATAAGCTTTCTTCACCCTCAAGTCATAAGCTTGAATTAAATAAAGAAAAGTCCACAAGGTGGGGCGTGCCACCCTAGGTGGCACATCATGGGCCCCACCAAATTGTCATTGTAGGCCCATATACATATTTGGGTCTCCCATACAATATTAAAATCATTTAAAATAATTTTATGATTTTTAGAAATTCATAAAATCTAATTTGAATAATTAAATCAATATAAAATTGATCTATATGTTTTTATAAATCCAAATTTCATAAATAAAATACTTAGATATTCAAAAAAATTCAAATAACAATTCTAGAATTCATATAACATTAAAGTAAACGTAATTAAATACTTTGGACAGATCCATATGGTCTAAGAATACATAAACAAACACTGAGGCACTCTACTTTCTACTGTGGACTACGGTCCACAATTGCTTTCTCAAACCGACCTAGCATTGCCCATGACATACAGTCTATGCGGGAGCTCATTAGTGGGTCACAAAAGTCTAGCCAATGGTTCATAACTCCAGTCAGTGGATTTCAAGTTCTCCCCTATAGACGTACCATGATCACCTAGACCTGATACAATCACAGTTTTATGGTGTATAGGGTTAATCTCTCGCACATGCACAAGCTTTACCCTGAAAGGTAATTTGCTATCTTGTAACGGCTATCATATGTGCATGTAGTGTGATGGTATGCGTATGAGGCTTTCGCCCCCATCTTTAAAGGTCGTCATCACACACAAGGCCCATATAGTCCATTGGCATAATCTCTATGTCCAAGTAACATGGGTTTTTTCCCAACGGACTAGTTTAGCACATCAAGGTCAATCTGGTATCAACAAACATTATTTGCTTAATATGGTCCACACATGACCATACTCTCATTGAGGTTATGCTCCATTATATCAAAATATCTGTCCAAACTGATAACATACACAAAGCCTGGGTGTTGCCTATGCGATGGCCTCAAAGAAAAGCTTCATCTTGCTTTTAAGCTTCCGGGCCCTGATTCTCTCCATGATCTTCAGTTTCAAATTTACTTAACGCACAATAGGAAAATCCCAATTCGTAATTTTGCTCATTTTTCTTGATTTTTCTCTCTCCATTGTTTTTATTCCTTAGTTTCTATCAAAGTTCCTAAAATATTGGGTTTTCTTTTTACATTTAGGAAAGGGATATATCAAGCAACCGTGAATGGGAGAAAGCTTACCAGTATGAGATTCCAGTTTTGGTGAGGGTCCTTGCTGATGGCACAGAGGTGGGTTTTCTCTCTCTCTTTTTTTCTCATTGCCTGATTGGTTTTCTTGAAAGTTCAATAAATTGATTCCTATCAGGATTAAAGTCTGCTTCATGATAAAAACGGGCTAAATTATCTTTTAATTCTCACATTGTTTTATTTGATTTTATTTTTTGTGTTGTAAACTGATCAGATATAGCAGCAACTCCAAGTTCTAAATTGATCTTAGTTTATCTGGAGATATTCCTGTGAAAATTTCATTTTTGTTCATATTTACATGGATATTAGTGGGAAACGGTCTCAAAGAGAAAAACAAGAAAGATTCAAGTCTACGAAATATGGGTGTTTTTGGGTGACTCGAGCATTATATCTGAAACTTTTATGCTGGTTATGGTGTTTCCTAATTTTGACAATTAAGTTATCATGATAAATTAGAGTTTTAAAACTTGGCCGAGTAGACTCGGAATCGGCAAAGTTAAGCAGCCTCAGCACCCTGCCGAGACGAGTAATATGCCCTCCCTCAGAGGTGGGTGTCTTTACTGCTATACGGTCCTCAGGTGAGTACAAGGACATAACCGAATACTCTTGCTGAAGAAAAATAAGAGGGGTGCGGAAATCCACCCCCTTTTTCACCTCTCTCTGTCTTCCTTGGAAAGCTCTCTCTTTCTCTCACTGTCCAAATGTTATTTCCCTTTTTCTGGTTTATGCTAAAAAAGAGGAGGAGAAGGGTGAAGAGAGAGAGAAATCCATGACAGAATTAATTTCTCCATCACATGAAAACATTCCAGTGTGGAACAACCAGAGGGTTGTGAGTTCGATGATATCATGGCTACGTACTTGTGGATGAGATCCTTCCAATTGAATCCCTAGGCTCGGATAATGAATCATTCTATTCTGTCTGTGAGTCAGTCTCATGAGCATTTGCTAGAGAAGGTGGAAGCTAGGGTTATAGAGGTGGCCCTAGTTGATTGAAGAAAGGTTGCGGTTTGTATAGAGCCGAGGCTCTAAACAATCAAATTAGAGTGCGCTTTCAAATAGTATCGAGAAATATGGTTTTAATACTATAAATTTTTGTAATAGCTTTCAAACATATTTTCATCTTTAATTATAAAATTTAAAACTTCAAAAATAGTGTATATCGAGCAGATCCATAAAAACTTCAAAAACTTGAAAATTGACGGTCAAAAAATACATTTACAAGATGCACTAATTCCAAAACTAGAAATCCATTTTTTTTCATGTCCATGAATCTTGATATCGAGATGAACAATTTGATGATATTTGGGCATCAACACAACCCCTTCTAGTGAATTTTTTGAGATAGGCTCTAATTTGATTGTTTAAAGCCTAGGCTCTATACAAACTTTTCCCCTTGAAGAAATGCTTCCATAGAGAGGAGTGAGAGCGAGATTTGCGTGGCCAAAGATGTGCCCCATGCTCTATCTCGACCATATGCCCCCCTCTCTCTACTGGCCAACCGGTGCTCTCTCTCCTGAGCCGAGTAATTTAATATTGTGGGGAACAAAGTTGTTCCTTTTTCTTAAACAGCTTTAAACTCGTATTTTTTCTATTACCAACTTTTTTCTTATTTTATCTGATTTTGTCCCTTTCCTGCATGACAACCGGTGAACTTCCTATTTCAGGAAATGCTGCAGAGACTATCCCCTCGACTTAATGCTGAGCTTATACAGAAGAAGTTGGCAGCTGCACTAAGATAGCAAAGAGCTTTAGGGGTTCTTCTTGTGCTGATGAAAATTCCAACTATTTCTTGCCATTTTTGTTGATGTAATATTTAATTGAGCTTTAGGTCTTCGAGTAAGAACTACATGGTTGTATCTGTTCTATTGTACCTTGTGTCCAAAGAGTGTGCACATCTTACATGCTTTTCAATACTCAGCCCACCTGCTTTGCTTGTTTCATGCTATTGTGATTCTTGACACTATGACTTTTTAGAGTTCTCCCAAATGGCCCAATTAACATGGAACGTGAGAAAGGTTTAGCTTCATTTAAGAGTTATAACCAGAAAGATATGGTCTATTATATGTCTACAAAAGAAAGATAGGCTAGATGCTTCTATAAATGGTTGCACAATCCTGCACTTGATTTCTTCGACCACAACTAAAGAGCATTTCTATGACCTTTAAGGTCGGATTGAGTTGCATATTAGTCAATAGATATCATCTCCTCTTGTTCATAATTGGCAGGGGTGTCAAATGGCTTGGGTCAACTCAACCCATGCCCGTCTAAGATTGGATCCACCCCATACACTTGGGATGTTGGGTTTGGGTCCACTTGATCTGGATCTGACCTAGGTTGGATATAGGCCGGTGTTAACCCTACCCCACCTAGCTTGGTTATATATATATATATATGCGCTGAGACTAGCCCACTAACTTATATGAACATGAGTCAAATGGCCCAGATTAAATCTAGTATTTCGTGTTTGAATTTTAAATTTTTTATACAAATCTAAATAACTTGAAATTTTAGATGTCTATGCTTCTCATCAAGACACGCCTAATAAAAATATTTAAAAAATAATTCACAATAAATAAATTGACCAAAATAGCTCCAAATTTTTCAAGGGTATGTTGATCAATTTATTTATTGTAATTTACTTTTTTGATATTTTATTAGATTATCCTATTTTTTAAGAACACATGTTTAAAATTTAAGTTATTTGAATTTGTAAAACAGAAATTAAAATTAAAATACGAAATGAGGTCGTGACCGTCAAATCGACCAAATTCAATCTGAACCATTGGACTCATATGAACTCATATGCTCATATAAACTAGTGGACTAATCTCAACATTTTTCTATATATATATATATATATATATATGCCAAAAGACCCTCAAGCTACAATAACCACTGCATTTGTAGGAAGGCTTCACAAGTCACGTCTTTCATAGGCAAGCGGGCCCTCTCTCTCTCTCCTATCTCTGACGATGGTATCTCTTGCTCTTCTCCATCTTCCACTCCTCTCTCTCTCCTGCTGCCACTCTCCCACCCTCTATCTCTCCTCCTTCCACCCCTCTCTCTCCTGCTGCCATTGTCCAACCCTCTCTCTTTCCATCAAACTTGAGGAATCTCTCTCTCTCTCTGCTGCTCCTTCACTGGCCTATCTCTCAAACCCTTGCAATCTCATTGAAACTCGCCCCTTTCTCTCAATCTCTCTCCTGACTACCGCTCTCTACCCCTCTTAATACATCTCTCGCTACCACTCTCTCTCGATCTCCCTCTATGCCCCTCTCACTCTCTAGAAATATAACTTAGAACACTAAAAATTTCTAAATTTCCCAAATTTTCTATGCTTTATTGTTGCTACAAAGACAATTGAGACAACCTTCGGTAGATTGAGGTTCATCCGAGGTTCAGGTATGCTGTTGTTTAACCTTTGTATTTCGATTTTGTTTGTTCCATTTTGGTTTTGGGAGGTTTTGGTTTTTTAGTCATTCAATGTGTCACTGTGAACAGATACAGGGCAACAAAACTATGTTCGTATCAATTCTGTGCACAATATTAATGTATTGTAATTTCAATTGAACTGCAAGAATGAATTGAGACAACACCAAGATTTAGTCACTATGCATGAAGTTTATGCTTAACAAACCTTTGTGACTCCTCTGCTATTAACCTCCATCAAGTTCCTTTTGGGTCCCCACTCTCTCAATCTCCCTCTATGCCCCCCTCTCTCTACAAATACAACCTAAAATACAAAAAATTTCTGAAATTTCAAAAAACATTGAGCTCTCTACAAATACAACCTAAAATACAAAAAATTTCTGAAATTTCAAAAAACATTGTGCTCCATTGCTGCTGCAAAGATGATTGAGCAATCTTCAGTAGATTTGAGGTTTGAGGTTCACTCGAGGTTTTCGTATGCTATCTTTGAATCTTTTTCCCTTTCCTGTTTTAGTTTTATTTCTAAAGTCAATTTCTTTATGTTTTTAGGATATCTTTGAATCTATTTTAGTTTTTTTTTTTAATCTTTATTTTTTTAGGATACTATGTTGGTGCATTATTTTGATTTTTACAAGTGATATCAATCATTTGATTTGGGTTTTGGGGGTTTTAGTTGTCTTTGTGCTTGTCATAAGGTTTGCTCTAAGATTCGTTCTCAATATGATGAAAAAAGTTTCCTTTCTTATTTGGGTCTGGTCAATGTTCGCAAAATCGAATCGGAACAGTTAATCGGTTTTGGGGTTGAGAACATTTTGAGCTGGAACCGGATTAACCTGGGCGGTTAACCGTTTTAACTGATCAAGTAATTTTTAAAAAACAAAAAAAAATGTAAAAAACGTCCAAAAAAATTTAAAAAAAAATTGAAAAAAATAGAAAAACTTAGATTAAGTGTATACTATTATATTACATAAATTTATCTTACAAAAAAAATTGAAACAACTTTTTATATAAATTAATATTTGAATGCTATGAAGATATGCAAGACAATTTAGAATTTGGCTTTAATTCAATTAATGAAGTTACAAAGTCCAACTAACAATGCTAGTAGTAATGAGAGCGGCGAGGGGGATCATGATATTGATGTGTTTCACTATCAGGATTTATGGGATGAAAAATCTTAGTAAGGCTTGGTAGAGTCTGTAATGCCGCAGTTGTTCCCCCTCGCTAGTCAGGAATATTTCTTGTGGTACCCCCTTGGCCAAAGTCTCCTAGACTCGTCCAGCCTTCATGCTCTCCCCCGCCCTGTTCTGTGTTACCTGCACCCTATTCTGTGTTACCCCCACCCTATCTTGTGTTATGGCCCTCAATATCTTCAATATTGTCATCATCATGAATAATCAGGTTACAGTAACGGCTACGGTTCGTCTCTCCCTTATTGAGTAACTGCTATGCCTCGATGCCTAGACTTCCTCCCGAGCCAATCTCATTAAATCTTCCTCTTCATCAGCCACCGCATCATGTTGCGCCCCTTCACATTCCTGAATGACTGGTTTTTGCCAATTGTTTTCCATTGTCTCATCTGTTTCATCATTCTGTGCCTCATCTTCATCCTGTGTATAATCATCATCCATGTCCATTGCCATGGCTCCTTCATTGGATGCTGCAACATTTACATTATCATCCATATCGGCAACTGACCCACTAAGAAAATCTTGGTCTAGTAATGGGGTCCTTCGTGACACCCACTCATCGACGAGGTCCCTCTGAAAGATATAATCAAGGTTGATCAACGTGTAGTCTGTGGGGGTCTTCCTTATATGTTTCTCTGTCAATTTCAAATTATAATGAACGTACACCAAGTTGTGCAGCGTCTGTGTCTTTAACCTATTCCGCCTCGGGGCGTGTATCCACTGAAATGCACTCTAGTTTCTCTCACAGCCCGAGGCAGCACAGGTTTGATTAAAAATTCTATCAACAATCTTTTGTAATTGCTTTGTTCGAATTCTGTGCATTGTCCACCATTATGCTGAGACAGACAAACATAAGAATACTTAACAATAGAAAATAAATTGATTTAAAAAAAACCACAAATAGTAGTGTACTAAATTATTGCAAGTTTTAACTTAAAACAAACCTGGGTGCAATTTTGCAACTGCTTTTTGGCATTGTTGTATGCAAATTCCTCATTTTTTTCCATGTACATGATAAGCTAGAAATAACAAGATGCATATACAAGAAATTAGTATTACATAGAAATGCAATTCATTGTGAAATTTTATTACATACATGTTTTGATTAAAGTTTACCTGTTGCATACACTCCATCTGAGTTTCAAGATTAAGTTTAAGCATATAGATGCAGTTTCTTATCCAAGATATCTGCATCATCTAAAGTGGCATTGGAGTACAAATTTTGTGGATTAAGAAAGAACCATGCACGTGGTTTGTTATATTATTAATTACGGTAACTTTTCTCGGAGTTGAGAAAGAGTCACGAATTGCGACAGTGAATCATAAATTACCTGCTGCATGAATATCCTGGTGTAGTTTGTCTCTCCACCTACGATCAACAATATCTAATATCTCTTCATTCCATATGCTATTCTCAAATATAGCTTCCCTTGCACGTCTCATTGCATCGAACAGAAACCCCATTACAGGTTTATCATCAGCGTCACGTAACCTCAACACCCGTACTAAAGGTTCAGATACAGAAACAACATGGTTACATCGAGCCCAGAACCTCCGATCGAGAAGGGTGGTTTCAACCTGCCTTCCAAGTTGCTGCCCTATCAGTCTGTCATTCATTAGAGCGTATCATTGACCTCAATCCTGCCTTGTTTACCAATATCGATTGTATTGTAAGGAACACTGTAGCGAATCTAGTAGTGGACTCCCTGACAATCTCTCGCATGCAATGCTCCCTCATCAAAGCATGGAGATACGTGTGATTGTATATAAATCTTGTAATCAACTTGCTCTTCAAAATACAATATTTAACCCTCTTTAACTTCCTTATTTCCTTGAGCATCAAATTAATACAATGGGCAGCATAAGGAATCCAATAAAGATTGGGTCTTCTCTCCATTAGCAACAAGCATGATTTTCTGTAATTCGCAGAATTATCAATCACTAATTGGACCACATTTTCATGCCCAACCTCATCTACAATTTTGTCTATGTGTACGAATATCAGTCTCCCAGTATGTCTCTTTCTTGATAAATTAATGCTAGAGTTATAAACAATGCCTCTAGGGCAACCTATTAAAAAATTGACAAGATACATATGGGACTTGTCCTTCCAAGTGTCAGTCATGATGGTCACTCCTATACCTGGCCAACAGACCTTGAATTGTGCAATATACTTATCAACATCATGAACAGCAGCTTCTAAACATGGCCCTGCAAACTCCTTCGCAGTTGGACCTCTAACACTAGGCCCTGCCTCAACTATAGAAGCTACCATTTGTGGGTAGAAATTTGAGCTTGTAGAATTAAATGGCAGTGCATTAGCATACCAGAACATGTTAATCATCTTTTTCGCTTTTTTTATTAATACATCTGCTGACGGAATTTTAATTTTTTTTTTTATGATATTATGACTTGTGGGGATCAACTACAAAGGGTTTGCGGATCATTGATGGCACATCTATGGGTTCATGTCGTTGAATAGTAGATGGCCGACTATAAGAGGATGGACGACTAGAGAAACTACCTCTCAATCTACTAGATGTGGATCTAAGCAATGAAGGCCCACATCCTCCCCTACCCGATACTATATGTTCTTGACGTTGACGGCTATTGGATGCGTCATCCGTTCTCCCATACATCTCTTGAATTTCCATTTATCTATAATTAAACTCTTGAATACTAGATCGTTCCATTTACGTCTCAAATTCTGCCTCTTGGTCATCTTCCTCATCTATTGGAATTTCGTACCCCCCTCCCTATCTCATCTGCATCCTTTTCTCTCTGCACTTTTTTTTCTTTTCTTTATGTAATTAATTTTATCATTTGTTGTTTTACTTCTTGTGGCACTTCTTTACAACCGGTGACGTTACCCTTTACCTAAGCAAGATTTTCTTTTAAGGGATAATACCACCACCCATTTCCTTGTTACAAAAATTACATCGAACTTTTCCTTTGTCATTCACTTTTACACCATACTGCCATGTCACATCTCCCCTTCTCATCTTACTATTTTCTTCTAAATTTTCTTGAACATAAAAATTCATTAAAAAAATATTTATTTGGGAAAATCACTCTACTAAGGGGTCCTTGTGAGCATGGATATTTAAGCCCTACTTTCTCATGAAAATGAACAAGTTACAATAACATCCAATAGAAAAAAAAATTATAAATAAGATGACCATGAATCACCATGTCATTCAATTAATATTTCTCATTAAAAAACATGCATGTGTGCCTCTAGACCATGAAAGCTGAAAAAGCCATGCATGAGGGCAATGCATTAAGAAATGTGGTGCTTTTAAACCGAGATTGAATTGATTTTCCCAGTTATTGGAGAAGCACGGGGTAATACTAAAAAATATGTTTTCTAGAGGGCTAAAGTCAATTAAATCCTTCAATGGGGAATATGAATAAAAGTAAGTGCTCAAACCTTTCCCAAAGCACATGGTACACTATGAAATTGAATAAGAGCAGCAACCTAAAACAAGAAGTATCCATATAAAGATACCTCAATTCCTGATGAGCAGTTTGCATTTCATGTGATAGTGACCCTTGCCATGAATATATATTCAAGGTAAAAAGTATTTCTCAAAAAGTTCTAAATGGATGCATCAGAAGGGAAAAATACATCCACTTTCCAAAAGTGGAATTTAATACACTCCTTGCTATAAGTTTAGACTATAAAGCATGCATTGCTCCTAGGAGTTCTACAAGCTAGTACAATAGATCAATTCTGTATATTGATCAAAACTGAAGATCTAATAAGATATATTGTCAAAACTGAAATCTCTATAAAAAAAGGGCTTTAAACACAATTAAAGTTGAACAACTAAATATATCTATTTTTCATCACATTGCTGCATACATAAAGATATAAAATCCTAAGGCTTTATGACAATTGTATAATGAAGTATAGCCAACAGGTAGTCCGATACTTAAAGAATACTTGGAATACTAAGTGTTTTTTGAATCAAATGACTCTACAAAATCAAATCATTCATAAAAAATGTCTCCCTAAAATTTAATACTTGGAATACAAATTTTTTTTATTGAATATATATATATATATATTCTCATATTCATCACAAAAAACATATTTTTATAAATATATATGTTATATAAATATATATATATATATATATTTCCCTAATGATGTGTGCATTTTGAATGGAATTTGAATGTGAATGGCATTTTGAATGTGAATGGCATTTGAATGGACAAAAATATAGAATGGGATTTGAATGTGAATGGCATTTGAATGGATAGAAATGTGAATGGCATTTTCAATGGAATTTGAATGTGAATGGCATTTGAAAGGAGAAAATTGTGAATGGCATTGTGAATGGCATTTGAATGGACAAAAATATTGAATGGAATTTGTATGTGAATGGCATTTGAATGGATAAAAATGTGAATGGCATTTGAATGGATAAAAATGTGAATGGACAAAAATATTGAATGGGATTTGAATGTGAAACGCATTTGAATGGACAAAAAATGTGAATGGCATTGGAATGGACAAAAATATTTCGAAATCTACACATCCTGATAAAGCTTATCATTCTTATCAGTCTTCACTTTCTCAATTGCCGAACAAGAAGGAAGCCACAAAACCATTAGAAAAGAAGAAGAGCACACGTATCCCCAGGGCCATTACTAGACACTTCCTTCCTGCTTCCCAAGCACAAAACCACATAAGTGACTGCTTCATCGAGCTCTTTGGAGCATGATGCTCCAAGTTGTTATGCTATTAGCTGGGAAAATTCGACTGAACACCAGCCTGCATCCCTTGCAAACCTCTAATTGAATGGTTTTCAACACCTGAAATTAGAGTTGTTGCAAGAATCAGTCATTCAATATCAATGATAAACTGTGAAATATAGAATCGGCTAGTCACTTTAAGTATTTATGACATACTATATCATCTGCCACCACTGTTGCATGGTATACAAAGAAAACATACTTATAGAATGCTGATATGCATCTCAATCACATTCAATATTGAGGATATGGTATACTAACATCTTGTAATGAATGTTGAGTAATGTACCTATAGATCAAACAAGTACTGTAGAATGGTGATATGCATCTCAATCACATTCCATATTGAGGATAAAGGGTGAAGAAGGCATGGCCAAAAGAAGATAGGAAACACATGGCACATCAATTGCTGCTCACTTCAATATTGAGAAGGCTATCTAAAGAAATCTCTTGCTGCTCACTTCCAAATGTTAGTATAAGGTAACACCATATATGCAATGGTCTATACTAGGTTAGACAGCAGGTACATGAGAAATCCACAATGTGTTATACTAGGTTAGACACCATGTTATTCAGCAATATCCACAACGTCAAAACCAATCCCTACAATCAATTACTATACAACAAGTAAGCAATCACTACAATTCATAATGCTCCTTAAGATGAATTTGCACTGTTAGCATTTCATATTACATTTAAAAGTTCTACAATTATAAGTAAGCTCTACTACATCCAAAATTAAGAAGCTTGTACAATGAAAATTCAAGAGATACTAATACTATTCAGCAATATCCACAATGTCAAAACCAATCCCTACAATCAATCACTATACAACAAGCAAGCAATCACCACAATTCATAGTGCTCCTTAAGATGAATTTTCATTGTTAGCATTTCATATTACATTTAAAAGTCCTACAATTATAAGTAAGCTCTACTACATCCAGAGTTAAGAAGCTTGTAAAATGAAAATTCAAGAAATACTAATGCTATGCATTATTACTTTGCACGAATGAATGACAGACAGTTTCTTTTGTCGTGCCCACTGCCCTTGCACAACGCGCACTTCTTGGTCTTTTCCTTCGACTTATTCGTATTTTCCTTCGGCTTCCACCCTTCTGATTGAGCTTTCTTTCGTTTATTGGTAGGTCTTCCCTTTGTCCCTTGTGGAGGCTCAAGGATGTTTTGGCAATGATCCCTTTCAATTGGTGTGTCACTACACCTAACTGCATTCTCATCGATATTAGCATTTGTTTCAACATTACCATACTTTTCAGCATTACAATTGATTGTGACATCACTATGTGGACCTCCCTTGCGCCTGAATCGGCTATCAACTTGACAAATTACCCTGCGTATTATCGCCATTATAAATTCATGGAGCTCTGCACTCTCTGAAGCACGCTCGATGAGGTATCGAGTTGCCTGATAGACCCCATTATATCGAATGGAGCGTGGTAGCTGAGTTGTTTCTTGAATTTGATTGTCACTCTCATCGATAAAAGCCCCATTTTTTATATCATTTCTCAAATGCCTCATTATGTATTGTGGGGGGGGTATTTTAAATACATTATTCACCATAAAAACCTTCAACATATGCCTACAAAGAAGATCCATCCTCTCATATAAGTGACAGTTGCAACAAACGCTCTTGTCATTGGAATTGAATTCAACAAGGTAGAGTCTAGATTCATTGCCACCTTAATAGTGGCAAGCAATCCATTGTCTTCAATTGGTTCACTCACCAAATTAATACAATTCACAACCTCTTCCCCAAATAGCTTCATAATCTTTTGAGTATAGATCTTTGCTGCCTGGGCCTCAATAAAAGAAGTTGTTCTCAATATTGGAGTAGTGTTAATGTCTCTTACATCATTTTCCCTTTCCTTTCACACCTTCTTATCTTGCACCTTTGTTGTCACTTCTAATAAAGTATGTAAGCTTGTTGGAGAGGCTACGTACATCTTGAAGTGCTTATTCGAAGTCATACCTGCTGTAAATGTGTCACTCAAGTATGCATCGACCCATTGCATGTGATAACTATAGAGCCTAGTAAGCCACTCATTACTTTCCAGGCTATAATTCTCAAACATATTTTTCCACCCCAATTCAAATTCTTCCACTGTTGCACTAGTCACACACCTCCTGAAGGTTTCTGAAAAATTTGGATGTATGCGCAAGACATGGCACATTTTTTTCTTTAATTTTTGATAGTATATGCCACTTACAATAATGATGCTTACTTTGGTCTAAAACTCGTCTCATTGTATTCGAAATTGCAGGGTCTTGATTAGTGAGAATAACACCAGTCTGACGTCCCCCCATAGCTTCTAACCAATTTTCAAATATCTATACAAATGATTCGACATTCTCATTAAAAATGAGCGCAAATCCAAAGAAAGTTGTACTGTGATGATGATTTACACCAAGAATGGGTGCACATGGCATACCATAGGTGTTTGTTTTGTATGTTGTATCAACTTTGCAGCGCCTAACAATGTTCAATGTGAGTGAATTAAATGAGCTTTTCTTGGAGACAAAAGATCGTGATTGTGTTTCGTAATAACTTTAGTCACAACCCACTCATTATTTACATTTCTACTTAGGCCCATCTTAGCCATACAACCACACCTTGATTTAGGGTGTACCTTTTCACCTACCCGATCTTTCTCTCGACGAAACCCTTCCTTAGAACAATTTAGCTCTCTATCAATCCTTTGACCATCTTTAATGTGGGTAGTCCCCTTACAGACGTCTAAACCTTTGGCTAATGCATGCTCCTTATAATACTCATATGCCTCATTCTCATAACCAAACTTCATCTCTATATATGGTTCTTCGATTTGTAAGCCCTTTGTTGTTGAGACATGTTCCCCATCTCGCATTTCTGTAAGATAAGAAACCTGCTCCATGGTCGCAATAGTGTCGTTCGTGTTGTCAACAATTGGGCATAGGGAAGATGTTGCATCGACAGATATTGTGGGGTCCATATAAATATTTCAACTGACTATACATAAAAAAACCAAACCACATAAGTAGATAATTGCAAATATTATCTGAAAAAATCAATTGAGTTGTCCTATCAAAACACTATATTACAAATGTCACAAAAGAATAACCATAATAGATTGTCTATGGAAGTTCTATAAATGTTCTTACAATAAAGTAACATGAGTCAATACTTTACAAAGTTTTTTGACATCTTGTTGGCCTATCTAATTCACTTTCAACATCTTATACTCATATTTAAGCAACAAACACACTTGCATTTAAGTATAACCCGCATTCATATACTCTCTGCAATAAAAATTTTTCACGACTTTACATTTCTAAAAATAACATAACAGGGGGCACATTCACCCATATGTACCTCATACCAACTAGTACGCACGCACATACCGCACTTATACAAACACTTGCATTTCAGTATAACCCCATGAACCCGCATTCATATACTCTCTGCAATGAAAATTTTTCACGAATTTCCATTTCTAAAAATAAGATAATAGGGGGCACATTCATCCATATGTACCCCACACCAACTAGTACGCACACACACACATCACTTATACAAACACTTGCATTTCAGTATAACCCCATGAGCCTGCATGCATATACTCTTCTGCCATTAAAATTTTTCATGAATTTCCAGTTCTAAAAATAAATAACAGGAGGCACATTCATCCATATGTACCCCACACCAACTAGTACGCACACACACAAAACAATTATACAAACACTTGCATTTCAGTATAACCCCATGAACCTGCATTCATATACTCTCTGCAATTAAAAATTTTCAAGAATTTCCATTTCTAAAAATAACATAATAGGGGTCACATTCATCCATATGTACCCCACACCAACAAGTACGCACACACACACAACAATTATACAAACACTTGACTAATGGAGTTTTTCTAAGTTAGGCACAAATAAGATCATTGGGTTTCAAATATCCAGCATTCAAATTAACCCAACCCCATCTTTCTCCCTGTTCCTGTATCATCTCAGATACATCTCACATCCTCTAAGATCCAGAAACTAATGCATTTTTCTATCAGAAACAATAATACATTCACATTGAACTCTAGTATCCACAAGGTGGTGGTGGAATACCATTTGAGTGATGAAACAAGCTGCACTTCATTGCCCACCATAGTTTCAATAAAAAAGGGGCAAAGATGCATAGCTGAACCTTGGATAAACCTCAAATCCCAAATATTGTCCCAATCAAGCAAGGGATCAGCAGCAATGGCAATAACGAGGCAACAACGAGAGAGAGAGAGAGAGAGAGAGAGAGAGAAGGCAGCAGCAACGGGGCAGAAAGAGGGAGATTGAGTGAGAGATGATATGCTTTTGGTGGCAGCAATGGGGCAGCATCAAAAGGGCAGCAAAGAGGGAGATTGATTGAGGGGCGAGATAGTTTGAGTTGGCCAATCTCTGATAGAGGTGTGTAGCAGCAAAGAGGGAGATTAGAGAGTGTAAGATAGATTGAGAGTAGAGAGAGAGAGTTGGGTGGAGCCAGGGGCAGCAGAGAGAGATTGACAAGAGAAAGAGTTTCTGTGGAGCGAGAGGGAGAGACGAGAGAGAGAGAGGGAGAGGGAGAGAAAGCTGGAGAAGAGAGAGAGAGTTGTCGTGGAGAGCCATCATTGTTGATGAGAGACAACAAGGGCGAGAGAGGGAGAGACAGGAGAGAGTGAGAGTTGGAGAAGAGATCGAGAGTGAGTTGCTGTGGAGAGAGTGAGAGTTGCCGTCTGTGCGAACGTAATCTTGAGAGACTGCTCGAGCCGTTCTTGCAAATGTCAGATGGCGACTGCTCGCATTGGGTACCGCGAGATCTCCATCGGAGGGAAAAGGAAAATCATAGCCGTTGGCATACAGGTGCAAATACGAGAGAAGGCATATTGAATAATTTTTCATATATATATATATTTATATATATATAAGGATAATCTAAACTTCACGACCCTTCAAATTACAAAGGTTCAAGATAAAGACAGTTGTGAAGGGTGAATTTATTAATTTTGTAGTTTATTTTTTAAAAAGCATTATTTTTGTGGGGAAAAATTGTAAATATTACAACATGACAAAAGGTACTATTGTCATCTCCATAAAGGGTAAAGTTGAAATTTTAATTAAAAGACAAAGGCACTCTATAAATAAAGCTCCAAGACATTAACTTCCAAAATGTCATTGTATTTTTGTAAAAATTTCAAATTTGCCTTTTTTTAATGGTAGAATTACCTATTTAAATAATTTTTTAATAAAAAAGTAATGATTGTTTTGATAAAAACACCCATCACAATTCCTTCTAACTTGAACCTTTGTATTTTGAGGGGTGGTTAACTATACATATATGGAAAAAACTGGGATTAGCCCATTAGCTTATATGAACATATGAGCCCAACGGGCCAGATTAAATATAGGTCGATCTGGCGATCACAGAAGTCTGGCCGTG
>NW_006496628.1:1678126-1786144 GCF_000471905.2 Amborella trichopoda | reverse complement strand
ATATATATATATATATATATATATATATATATATATATATATATATATATATATTACCTATAGGCGAAAATGAACAATGATTTCGCATACCCTCATCACCGTCCGAAGTTTATCACATGGTCACGATTGTTCGGTAGTGTTTCATTTTTTTTGCTTTTTATCAATCAGAATGATTTGAAATTTGGAGTGTGTGTACATCTTAGTGAGGCGCACCTAATAAAAATATAAAAAAATAATTTGTAAAATAAATTGACCAAAATACCCCTAGAACATTTCAATGCTATTTTGATCAATTTATTTCATGTAAAATATTTTTTTGATATTTTTCGTAGATTCACCTTTCTTTTTTTTTATGAACACATGATCCAAATTTCAGACCATTCCGATTTGTAGAAAAAAAGTGAAAAATGAAACAATATTAGACAATCGTGGCTATGCGATGAACTTTGGACAGTGATGAGGGTAGGTGAAAGTTTATTTTCGCCTACAGGGGCAGAAACAATCATTCAAAATCACCCCCAAAAGGTAAAGTTTACACTCAAGGGTATTTTGGTCATTTTGCACTTAGGGATATTTTGGTAATTTTACAAGGGGCAGTATCGTCATCCTACCATCCCTAGATTACAGGGGCAGAGGAAATCATTCAAAATTACCCCCAAAAGGTAGAGGTTACACTCAGGGGTATTTTGGTCGTTTTGCACTCAGGGGTATTTTGGTCATTTTATACACATAGGGGTAGTATGGTCATTCTACCATCCTTATAATTACTCGGAAGGTAAAGTTTACACTCGAGGGTATTTTGGTCATTTTATACCCAACGGGCACTATGGTCATCCTACCATCCCTAGATTATGGAGGCAGAGACAGTCATTCAAAATTACTCCCGAAAAAGCAGAGTTCACACTCAAGGGTATTTTGGTCATTTTACACTCAGGGGTGTTTTCGGTCATTTTTGTACCCGAAGGGCAGTATGCCATCCTTAAATCACAAGGGCAACAACAGTTACCTAAATTTACCCCAAAAGCAGAGTTTGCGCTCAGGGGCATTTTAGTCATTCTCAATCCCAGACTATTCTGGACTTGTTCATAGTCTTAGTTAACCATCCTCCATCAAGGCTATCTCAAACCATCTCAACCTAGCTCCAAATGATCTAGGCCTTTAACTAAACAGTTCATGAGAATGTCAGAAGCATTTTCAAATGAAGATTCTAGGCATGTCTGTGCATTTTTTTGAAAAAAAATTGATCACAACAAAAGTATTTCATGAAATTTTTACAAGTTATCTTGTATTTCGAAAATTGGAAAAGAAGATCGTTTTCTCTCTCGCAAGCCGAAGCAGGTGGTGTGCAATCCTCAAAAACAAAGAAAAAAGCAAACAAGCCAACATTCATTACAGCATTTCATCAAACATTTCAAAAGTTGGAGGCTTATCTTCTCTTGCCCCTTTGTTCTCGAAATATAACCCGATCAGAGTGTCCACTGGCGCTCCTCGCCGTCCATCCTCGACAATCAGTCTGATTTTGGTATAAAATGGAATTTTGGCAAGAAAAACCCAAGTGGAGTAAGGTTGAAAAGTTTAAAATCTCAAAAAACAAAAAAAAAAAGAGTAGGAAGACCCCAAAACAAGTGAGAGGAAAATGGGGGAGGAGCACTCCCCATTTTATGTTAAAATCTCACCTGGGTTGGGCGGCATGCCCTGTGCCGCCCAAAATGGTAAAAAATTATTATTAATAATAATTTTTCTTAGCGGCACGCCTCATGTCGCCCAACCTAATATCAAAAAAAAAAGCTTAGCTGCAATCCTCGTGCCGCCCAACCTGATACACACAAAAAAAAAAAAAGAATTTGCTTGGCGGCACGCCTCGTGTCGCCCAACCCGTTAATAAACAAAAAACGAAAACATTTGCTTGGCGGCACGCTTCGTGCCGCCCGGGCGACACGGTCCGTGTCGCCCAACCCGTTAATAAATAAATAAATAAATAAAAATTTGCTTGGCGGCACGCCTCGTGTCGCCCAACTCGTTAATCAAAAAAAAAAAATTTCTTTTTTCTCCGCATTTCCAAGAAATCAATCAGAATTCTGGATAGGTCACAATTTCAGATTTTATTCATCCCCTAAAAATAGCTTCATCACATACATTCTCACGATCAAATCTGATCCTGAGATCATAGTTTCTACTGTCCCGATGGACTTCAAAAAAGAAAAAGAAATAAAACTTTTGAAAATAGAATGATCACAAGATCAACTTATTCTTGCCAAGAAAAAAAAAATTTAATAAAGAAAAGAAAATATTTTGGCTATTTAATCTTCAGCTTCGGATCAACATCCTTCTCCTTGAGTTCAGTCACGAAGGCCGCCCATCGAGCCAATTCGACTTCAGCCTCTTCCAAGCTGATGTCAGATGTGTCCTCAATAGATTTGATTCATTTATTTATTCTCGATGAGGCACAAGATCCTGAGCAGGAGCAGAAGACTGGCCATGATGTCCCGAAGATCTGGGGCATAGTGGAAGAGGAAAGGCATGTTCCCACCAAGAATCATAGTTCGAAGCGGTTGTAGGCTTATCTTGCTTAACTAACCCCTTGCTAGAAGAGGACATCTTTCCCTTCCATGACAAACCATCCTTGACCAGAAGAGTGGAAAGTGTCATCGAAGTGGAAAGATAGGGCGACGATCAATCGCCTCTCCTGTAGAAGTATAATTCTGAGTATGACGAAACTGGCGAAGCACCCTCTGCGGGAAATACCCCTATGTGAAGTGCTGCCCCGTCAGAATAAGACATGAGTGCCCCATAGTGGGCAACAATAAGGATACATTTTCAAGACCCCTGATCACCCAATCGAATGATGACAACTGATCGAGAATCCTCCGATAATAATTGACATCCCGTGGTCGAGTGGTGTCGTTGACATATGCTAGTCCCAGAGCAACAGATACATCTGTTGTTGATCAAGGAGGGCGGACAACAACGATGTGTTTGTAGGCCCAAATCTACAGAAAACAGGAGTCAAAAGCATCTCAAAAGGTCACACAATAAAAATCCAACTGAGACCCTGTGAGACCTAAATTTTTTAGATATCTGTGCCAAATTTAATGGTGATCCTTTAGAGTCCTACACACATGGGTGTGGGAGGGTCTCATAGGATTATTACTCATAAAATAAAATCATGTTGAAAAATATACCTGCAAAATCAGGACACAGCCCTCAATAAATCAGCTCCCTCGCGTGATCATGTCGTGAAGGCCCCAGTATATGCCTGCCAACACGGTCGGAACAATGGTGTAACCCGCTCGTTCCCAGAAGGCATGGACTAAAGGAATAAGGGAACTGCGAACCATCTTACGACCACTCGGAAAGAAAATAGAGCCCAACAATATAAAAAAAAAAATACAGGTCTGTTCGGCAGCTCGAGATTGCTCTCGATTTCGGACTAGCAACTCCATATCAACCCATTGACCATGAGAAGAATAAGCAGCCCCCAATAGTCACGCACCCATGATAGAATGGTCATCAGTGGCAGTGGAGGGTTGATATGCAATCTCGGCCAAGTTCAGGTCAGAAATCCTAGCAACTTCCTCCAAAGTTGGCATTGTCTCACCAGTAGGAAGAAAGAAAGTGTTCACCAGTTGTTGTTGTCTCACCAGTTGAACCTCTCAGCAAGAGCCTCAAGGAGTGGAAAGTTCACATGGCAAATGGCCATGTTCAAGATGCCTATCATCAAAATTGAAGCCAGAAGGGCCATGAGTTAGGGCCACTGCTAGAAAGGAACCAATCTTAGAACTAGGGCCGATGATAGGAAAACCATTGATGCGTCAGGAAACTTCACCCGACCAAAGACCTTGAGAAATATGAGAGGGTGGACTTTCAGGAAAGTGCCTAACCCTAGGAAAAATAGGGGAGTCCTCCTCCTCTATTCCGTCCGTCAACTCGCTCGAGAGCCTTCCCCTTGCCCTTGGAGATCGTGTTGTCCTTCTTAGGAGCCATGAAAGCCTAAGGATGGGTGCAATAAAAGCTTGTAAAAATAGAGGGAAGATGATGAAGAAGGAAGAGGATGAAGGTGAGAGGAAGAAGATTGAGTTTGAAAGATGAAAAAAGAATGGAAGAGGAATGATTTTTATAGAAAAAAAAAAAGAAACCATACCCAAAACACACCTTATAGTCATCCACTTTGGCCAACAGTGGGTTTAGATAACCTTAAAACCGAGAAATATCATAAAAAATAAAAAATAAAAAAATTAGGTTGGTGACACACCTCGTGCCACCCGAGCGACAGGCCCCATGCCGCCCAGGCCACACGTCCCATGCCGCCCACCCCATATATAAAACACAAAAAAAAAAAAAAAAATTAAAATAAAATAAAATCTTGCTTGCCGGCACCCCTCGTGCTGCTCAGGCGACACACCTTGTGCTGCTCTGGCGACACGCCTCGTGCCACCTGAGCAACATGGTCCGTGTCGCCCAACCCATTAATAAAACAAAAGAAGAAGAAGAAAATGCTTCTCGGTGGCATGAGTCTAAACTACCAACCAAAGCCAATTCAGTTCAAATGTCAAACTCATGCAACGTAAAAGAGCTGAGACAGGTAACGTCTATCCCTGTATGACGCAAAAGGTCGGATGTGTTCAGGGCACAACCACCCTGTTTGATGAAAAACGTCTAGCCTCTTGTGACGCTAAAGGATGGGTGTATCCAGTTCAACGTCAAACTCGTGCGACGTAAAAGAGCCGAGACAGGTAATGTCTATCCTCATATGGCGTAAAAGGTTGGGTGTGTTCTAGACACGTATGACGCTAAAGGTCGGGTGTATCCAGTTCAACGTCAAACTCGTGCAACGTAAAAGAGCCGAGACAGGTAATGTCTATTCCCATATGACTTAAAAGGTTGAATGTGTTTAGGACACAACCACCCTGTTCAACAAAAAACATCTATTCCTGTATGACGTAAAAGGGTCGGGTGTATTCCGTCTATCCCTGTATGACGTAAAAGGGTTAGGTGTATGGTCCATCGCTGCATGACGCTAAACTGCTTAGAGGGTTCTATGGTTGTAGGAGTTAAAACTGCTAACCAACCTTGTTTTCGAAATATCTTCATCTTTTCAAAATTTTCACTATATGTCTTGTGTTTTCAAAAACTTTAATTGCTTTGTTAAAATCGTACTGTATCCCTGCTCAGGGTTCGATTTCAAATCTTCCCCTACTTTCAAAATTTCTAAAAGGTAGTTTAAAATGAAGGAGCTTGGACACCCGTATATGATGATTATCGCGTTTGCAGCGATTGTCGCGTTGCTGCATCGTCTCTCACTTTGGATTCGATAGAAAGCGTTTCCCTATAGACAGCCTTAGGAAACCCTAAGGAGATTGGTATGCTTCTGCCCACGTGATGTCAGGACGAAATTTAAAATGTCTACTTTATCTCTGACATTCACCTGCCCCTCGAAGGACAGGGAACACCAAAGTGTCTACTTCTTTGCCATTCGCCTATCCCTCAAAAGACAAGGAGTGCCAAAGAGGGGCAATTGTAGACACCATATCTTAAAACTAGCAAATTATGTGGTTTCTTAAACTCTAAGGACCACACTTAACCTAGTAAACCCAAAAGCATAGTTCACATCACCTATCTCGTGATCCGGAATCAGTTGGTGTGCCCAAAACCCTACAGATGCACTGTTTTGACCCAGATTTTTGTAAATGCCATATTTTACCAAAAAGCTCATTAAAATAGTAAAACATTCCATTTGGACCCAAATTTTCTCTGAGAGCTTCACAAGAGGTTGAGGAACACACTAAATGTGAAAAATCTCAATTCAGACAAAAATTGGTATGTGTAGGATGGGGCGTGCGACACAAGGCACGGGGCATGCCGCCCAAGCGACATGACCTTTTTTTTTGTAATTTACTTGGGCGGCACGGGGCGTGCCGCCCAAATATGCCTCCCCAAAATGGTATCTTTGACTGGGGGGATTTGTTTGTTGCGGGAGGATATCCTTCCCAACTATTTTTCCCCCCTTTTTAGCATCTTTTCGGGACTATTTAGAGGGGGACGGAGAGAGAAACATGGGAAACTTCATAGATAGAAACCCTAGGAGAGAGATAAAAACCTTAGAGTGCTACAGGAGATAGAGATCTGAGAGAAAAACTCAAAGAGCCTATCGAACCTAAGCCTCCTAGTTTTAAGCCATTTTCCAGGGCACAACCACCCTACTCAATCAAGATTTGCTGATAAACATCTGACTCATAGAGAGAAAAGAGGACCGGTTCTGATACGGGTGAGCCCCAGAAGGCTCGAGAGTCCCGGGCCATCCGGCTCAGTTTGGTATCATTTTCCTTTCTTTTTTTTTATTCTTCTTTACTGTTTTAATTTCATTTTGATCTGCTTATTCCCTTTAAAATCATGTTTTGGATGCTCTGGATCATGCTAGCCCTACCACTTATTTGAGAGTAGATCTACTCGTTTTCGGGCAGATCTGGGCTCAGATCTGAAGTCGATTTATCCCACTTTCTTTCCCATTTTATTTCTTGCATTTTCGTTTAGTTTAAGGTGTCAGATCTGAGAGATCTTCATCGGAAGATCTGTCTAATTTTCATCATAAACAAAGTAGTGACCATATCACAATATCATAACAGTATCCACTACCGGTGAGTGTCCCACCACGTAATGGTCAATACCAATATGAGCAGTGTCCATCCATCACAATATATAACAGTATCCATTACCGGTGAGTGTCCCACCGCGTAATGGTCAATATCAATATAAGTAATGGCCATCCACCATGTTCAAGCATTCAATTTATTCACTTCAGTCAATGTCTTATATAGATGAATCATATCATATCATCTTGCCATTAAGCAAAAGTCATTTATTTCATAGCTTTCACAGGGCATTTACCAATTGGCATTCATTATGAATTCATTTCATCTCTATTGTGCTCGTGGCCCCTTTTCTCACATAGTGCAGTCATATGACATCGTTCACATATCTTTATGGCATTCACATTGAATTTATTATATGATATTCACATTTATCACATATCAAGAAAGCTTCGTGTTGCATGGATATAAAACTAGTGCAGTGACATGTAACAGTGACATGCCCCTCTTTGCGAGGGCGTAGCTCCCAATCTAGGGGGAGTTTCAGAAGGCCTCAAACATGAAACTTTGAGCTTACCCGCAAATCATTATAAAGAAATTAATTTGAAAGAGTTTGGGTGTCATTTTATGGGTCTATAGCTCAGCACAAAGTGAGCATTAGTTGCTAGATATCTTCCCTGCAACAGTGTGCAATGACATATTCACGCATTTCAAGGCATGATTCAAGATCCATGGGGAATTTCAAAAACCTCAAAACATGCAACCTTGAGTACGTTCATAGACCTTTCTAATGAAATTCGAAGATTTTTGGACATCATTTGCTAGGTCAAAATGGCCCAAAGAGGGCCACAGTTGCTTAAATTAGCAGCGACTATGAGTGGTGTCTTGTCTCGACATCTTAGGCCATATCGTTTAATCCATGCAAAATTTTATAATGACATAAAAAGTAAACTTGGAGTAGACATATATGTATTTCATTTAGGACTAATTTGGTACTATTTGGACACCATTTGGCTATCGAACATTTTGATGCAAAAGCAATCACAGTTCTGTAAATTCTTATTCTAATGTTAACATACCTTTAAAGAACACTTAGTATATCATGGCCAAGGTACACTTTGGGTGTGGAACCGTGTTCATATTAACAAGTTTCATAGTGAACAATTTCATGATTTTTCATGAATAACAAGTGGTTAAAACAGTCATGGCTTTTAGAAGTACAAATCTGAAATCCCAACCTCATGTCAACCCATTCATACATCACATTTTCCATTCTATCATTCTATCATCTTACCTATTTCCATATTTGGTCTTTACAAAAACCATGGATGCATAGAAGCTAAATCCCCTTACCTTAACTCTCACGGTGTCTTCGATCCCCACTCACAGTCTTCATGGGCTTTCCTTGGCTTCACCAATGGGTTGTCTTCAAAGGGACAGCAGTGAACTTCAAGAGAGAGAGAGAAGTTGAGAAAAATAAGAGGAACCCCTGTGGCTCAAGGCTTAAAAAGGAGATGGTAGTTGGAAAACATTGTGGCTGACGCAATCACATGCGGCTTTGACATGAACGGCGTGGCGCTGATAGGTGACAACTGTGGGATTTGACCAAACACACACGGCGATGCCCCCTTACACAACCGGTGGTGCTCACTTACTCAGTCGGCACTTACACAGCCGATGCTGGTCCTCCACACGCGATGTTGCCTCTCGCAAGCGTGGTAATGTTCTTCTTTCTCTCTTCTACTCAGGCGGCGTTAGGTCTTGAATTCTTAGACAGCGATGGATCTCTTTACATAGCTGACGCTACGTCTTCCTTACATAGCTGGTGCTACCCCTTCCCTTACCCAGGCGACGCTGTGTCTTCCTTACATAGCCGGCACTGCGTCTTCCTTACACAGCCGATGTTGCGTCTTCCTTACACAGCTGGCACTACGTCTTCCTTACACAGCCGGCGCTACGTCTTCCTTACACAGCTAGCGCTGCGTCTTCCTTACACAGTCTGCGTTGCGTCTTCCTTACACAGTCGGTGTTGCGTCTTCCTTACATAGCCGGTGCTGCGTCTCAAACACGCGTGGTGATATTTCTTATGCCTTTCACACGCGGTGTTACTTCTTGTTCGCACGCGGCGTTACCAATTCTTCACCCTTATGCGCAGCATTAGCTATTATGCTTCATGGGCGGCATTAGGCAAAATCATCCAGTCGGCGTTAACCTTCATCCTTAGCACTGGGCATGCGCTTCTGTCTTTCTTGAATTCCTTCTCTCTCTCTCTAGTGCCGCGAGAGGCCCTTACACAAAGCCTGAAGGAGATTTGATGGCAGCTCATCAAAAGAGTACGGGCCTTCGCTTTCCTCCTGTACTGTCACCCTGTGGGAAGCCTCAGTTGCCCTGAATGCTCTCTTAAGCTCTTCGAGATTTATCTGACCCTTCTGGATCAAAGACTTGATGACGTCCTTGCGTGTGTAACATTCCTCTATGATGTGGCTTATCCTCTAATGATAAGCGCAGTAGCTTACTTGGGTGTCAAGTCCAGCTTGATCAGGAAACTTGCTCTTGGGCAACTCAATCAAGTTCTGCGCCAGTAATAACCGGAGTAGTGCAGGGACCCATTCCTTTTCAAAAGGATAAACCTTATTCTTATGCTTAACTCAATAATCATCTCGATTAAGGTTCGCATGTGGGGGTACCCGATTGTATGATTGTTACTGCTTGCCTGCCTGAGGCGCTTTCGCTGTGCCTACCCCTTTGAAGAGGTCCAAAGTTTGGGAGACAGCCTTCTTTGGATCACTGACGGTGACGGTTGTGCTAATTACCTCTTTTTGTTGATTGCCCGGGGTGTTGGTCCGAGAACTACCAATTGCCCTGATTGTTTCCCGAGCTCGCAAACTATTGTCATGGCCCACCATGGTGGCGTGATAAGCGTTCTATGCGAACTAACTTAGAGATCAACTCTGACATGGAGGTCGGATTTGAGGCCTCAACATGTAGGGCAATCTCAGGTCACATGTTTCGTACACAGGTTTGAACTGCTTCCTTCTCAGGCATGGGGTTAGGATGGTGAGCAGCCAAATCCCTCTATCTTGCTATGAATTGATCCACGGGTTCATCTGGTTCCTGAATCAAGGTGAGAAGCTCGATGGTTTAGACCTCTCCCTCGACCTCATAGAAGCACTGGTGGAACAGTTCTCCATTTCCTCCCAAGTATGTATTGAATTCGGGGGAAGCAGAGCATACCATTGAAAAGCCAGGCCATCAAGGGTTTCAACAAACTGACGGAGAAGGAGTCTCCCATCAGCTGTTGTCTCTCGACATGCGGCTTGGAAATGCGTGATATGTTGGTGCGGGGATGTTTTACCATCAAACAGGGGAAGCTTATCTTTATTATAGTCCGAGGAAACAAAACCTGATCAATGTAGGAGGGGTACGGCTTTTGGTAAAGCGTTGTACCCTGTATACTCGGGATTTTGTCTGTTCTTCAGGCTATGGTGTACCATGGCATCGATGTCTCCCTGTGAAAGGAGGTGAGAGATGGAATTGTCCTGTGAGGTAGGAGGATGAGGCTGCCTTGGAGCTGCATCATCCGAGTGATGAGAGTCGACCTCATGATGGGATACATTGACTGGGGACCACATGCTTTCCATGCGATCAATCTTCTCCATCATTGCTTGCACCATCTGTTCGAACCTATCCATACGTTCCTCCTAGTTGTCATTACGTACGGTCACAACCATAACGCTAACCATTTCCTCAAGGCGGTCAGCCTTAGGTGCAGCTGAAGGCTTCCTAGCTTGGCGGGTCATGTGCGGCAGATCGGTCAGCAAGGGCTCATCATGCCTCGACTGAACTCGAGTCTTATATGCCGATTGCTTGAGGATCTGTTCTCGACGATCTTGGGACTCTGGCTACTGAGTGGTCGGGTCATCTTCTACAACGCTGACCACTGTGCAGGCTTCTCGTACCTCCTCTTCAGGCTCTATGATTCGAAGATGGTAGAAGGATTATGGTGAAGAGGGTCACCGGGAGAGGCTGCCCTGACTGTCTTGATTGCTTCCTTAGTAAGGATTTGCAGACCCTTATCACGTTTAGCTTTGAGGCTTTGATGGACCTCCCGTCAGAACTGCAATTGGGACTACGGCTGGCCGGCTTTTCTTGAGCAAGAAATAGCCATCACCAATAGGTGAAGCAATGAGTGCGGACCAAGTACTGGGGTCAACCTGGGCTTGGGAGGACGAAGGACTTGATTTCTCGTCAGGTGTTTGCCCCGAGCTCTCTTACGGGCTTCAGAGATATGACCGAGCTGATGGCGCTGGCTCAAGATGGTACTCTTGGGGAAGGTCTTCGAGTACCAGGGCTAGAGGTGCTTGCCCGAAAGAGGCAGGGGAACGATAAACTCATGACGGCGCCTGAGTTGGGAGCGAGGAGCGGCCTGTGAAGGCGACGCATGTGCGCCCCTTGAAGAAGGATCACAGGTTACTTGGGGGTCAGCCGAGCTCGAACAAGTGGTTTGGCGTTAAGAGGCCGAGGACTATGAGCAAGTGTCTATAAGAGAACAGTTAAAAACCTGCCCCTTATAGGGTGTAGTAGTGTGTACTGAGAGGGAGGACGAGGAGGTTGTCTTCCATGTACACGGGTTGGCGCAGCGAAGGCGTTGTCCCGAGTGGTGGGATGCACATGCATAACGTGTACAGGACCTGGCCCAAGGAGGCATAATCCTGGACACTGACTGGAGGTAAGGGTTGCCTCGCGGACTCGAGCTGGTGGAGGAATGTAAGGGGACCCACAGAAGCAACGAAAACTTCCTTGCCTTATGCAGAAAGGGACTGGGCAACCTTTCGGTGTACCTCGGCAATACACCGGCAAGTGACTTGCCAGTGACCTGGTGCATGCTATGAGTGGCAGCAGATGTGCTACCAATGCAGAGTGCTTCGATGGGGTTCCACCAAAGCTAAGAAATGGGGAGTTAGGGACTTTTAAGTCCCTTCTCACACCTATACAGGTTAAGACTTGGGAGCTAGACACTAGATCTTTGCTCAAAAGGAAAGTTGAGAACGAAGTTCGAAGAACTTGTTCCCGGGGGACTCTCACAAATGCAGGGATGAGAAAATCCCCGATCTGGATAAATGGGTTAAGGAACCTAGAACCCATGTGAGTGCAGAAAAACAAAAAAAAAGGAGAGACTAGCCAAACAAGGATGATACGACAAAAGGGCAGTAAGTCTCCAGTGGAGTTGCCAAGCTGGTTAGGTGCCACAATCTCACCTTCCGGGTTTGGAAGACCTGGTGGCACATGTCTCGAGTTTCAAGGGAACCCAAGACTTGAGACCTCTCTCCCGATAACCTTGTTACAAAACAAGGGTAGGTATACTAATAGATGAGAGAGGAATTAATGTGAGGGGGAACACACCTCACCTGGGTTCGTGACTCACTTGAGATGACTCACGCGGGCGCCCTCTTAGATCACGTCGAAAATCCCCCCAGTTCTCGGAATCGCCTCCCTTGATCAGTACTCTCCTATTTTTGTAATCATACACACACGGTTAATTTAAAAGACAAGTGGGTTGAGGCACCCCACCTTATCTATGGGCGAAGGCACACTGTAGTGCACATTCAAGGAAGAAAGGGAAGGAATGAGATGAAGATTGGGGTGATAAGAGGATAAGGGAGAAATAGGATAGAGGGAAGAGAAGAGAAGAATGAGAAATTTGACCTGGCGGTTAGACTGACATAGTAACTAGACTAGTACAGTGATTGACCTGGAGTGGTAGCAAGATGGGCATGGTAACTCAGACCGACATGACGACAATTCTATCCGACGACAATACCAACATCGACTAGCCCGGCACGATGGCTAACTTATCGTGGCAGCAAGACGGGCACGGTAACTCAGACCCGCACGACGGCAATATTGCTCGACGACAGGACTACCATGATAGTGCTAATCTTAGCATCCCTTGGTCAAACGAAAGAGGAAGAAAGGACGAAGAGAGAGAGAAGAAAGAAGGAAGGAAGAGAAAGGAGAGAGAGAAGAAAAGAGAGAGAAACGAGAGACGAGAGCCAAGAGAGAAGAAAGAAAAGAGACAAAGAGGAGAGATAAGAGAGATTAGAAGAAGAGAGAGAAAGGAGGAAGAGAGAAGAAAGATTAGAAGAAGAGAGGGAAAGGAGAGAGAAGAAAGAAGAGAGAGGAGGAAGAAGAAAGAAGAGAGAGAAAGGGGTAAGAAGCATGGACGACGATGGGGTTCTGCCATCTATGATAGAGGAGAGAGAAGAAAGATAAAATCATGGACGACAATCGGTCCCACCATCCGTGGTAGGGAGAGAGAAAGAGGGGAGGAGCATGGACGATGATGGATCTTGCCGTCCATGACAGAGGAGAGAGAAAGAGGGAAGAAGCATGGACGACGATGGGGTTCTGCCGTCCATGATAGGAGAGAGTAAAAGAGAACATGGACGGAAATAGGTCCCACTATCCATGATAGGAGAGAGAGAAAAAGAGAACATAAACGACGATAGACTCTGCTGTCCATGACAAGAGTGAGAGAGAGTCAGGAGAGAGAAAAGGAAAGACACACACGGTGATAGGCATTGTTGTGTGTGTCAAAAAGGACTCAGACATGACCCGGCCAGCTACTCAGGAAAGGGCCCAATTCAATGTCCTTGTCAGGGAATTGGGGCAGGAACGTCACGAGCAGCGATGGACATCGTCGTGCACGATAGGAGAGAGAAGGAACTCAGACAGAGGCCCAACCTGGCACTTGGGTTAAGGCCCGAGTCACTGTGCATGTTCCAAAGATAAGAAGAGAAGGTGACGTCATGCCCGGCTATGGGCATCACTGTGCACGACAAGAGGGAGAAAGAACCAGATAGAGACCAGTCCCACCACTCGGGTTAAGGCCCAGCTCACTGTGTATGCTTCAGAGATAAGAAAAGAAGGTGAATGTGATGCTTGGTGATGGGCATCGCCGTGCATGACTGGAGAGGAGATAGAAAGGAAAGAATAAAGAGAAAGAAGGAAAGACAGAGAAGAGGAAAAATTACAGAGAGATAGAAAAGAGAGAGAAGGAAAACGAAGGGGAGTAGAGAGAGAAAAGGAAAGAGAAAGAGGAAGATTAGGAAAGAGAGGGGATGAGAAAGGAAAGAGAACATAGATAAAAGAGGAAAGTAGGGGAAGAGAGGCATGCATGACAGTATCTACTATCGTGTATGTTGAGAGTGAAGAGAGAGACAGAAAGTGGAAGAGAGAGAAAGATAAAAGAAGAGAGAGAAAGAAAGATGAGGAGAGAGAAAAGAGGAGGAGAGAGAAATTTACCTTCAATGAGGGGTACCGGCCTTTTTTCTCTCTCCTCTCTCTCTCTCTTGGACGTGCCCACAACTTCAATATAAAATTCTTAAATTTTATTCATGAGATTGAAGCCCTTTACAATAGGTTTAGCATGTATTTATAGACTTGAGCCCAAAATATTGGTGGATGCCCAAAATCTGACCTAATTGATGATAATTACAATTTATTTGAATTAAAATAAAATCTAAAAATAGGGGCAAAATGACAGTTTTGCCAATGCGCAAAATTTCAAAACAAATTGTGTTGTTGCCCTAGAATGTACGTGATCTTCCATGGATGATTCGGGGTTGCTCTGGCACCCATTTTGTAAAAATATGATTACTTTCTCATTGGGCTTGGCATGACGATCGGTTTGGTACCAACTTCAAGCCACGGATCGTGTTTTTAGGCCACGATCATGTGACTCGAAATTTGCATGAATCTTGAAAATTTTGAGTCGATAGTGCACTCGTTTCTTGATGTATTTATTTGATTTCTTCGCTGAATTGTACTGAGCATGCCGTCACGATCGTGTTGCAACAAACGCAGCTCGGTTTCGTGCCCAGACGAAGATTTTTCCATCTTCGATTTTTAACCGAAATATTGAATTCCGACAGCCAGATTTTACAGCAACTTTATCAGCTTTGTGTACGAAATAATATTTGTGCGAGGTTCGAACCAGTTGTAGCCTCATACCTTACAAACACAATAGAACTGGTCTCGCGTCGATCTGTTGTGCCAGCACCGTGATATGGCTGCTCGAGCGAGATGCATCATTGCTGAATTTTCTACAACTTTTACCGCAAATCGTCATCTTCTCTCTAGATTTTCTCCCTACTCGGGAATCATCACGGGCGTGCCACTGGAGATTGGTGTAAGGAGGCCGCATGGGACTAGCATGCGGCCTACCCCTTTTTAATGTTTCACCCATAACTTTGTCCTGAAACGTCTGTTAAAGATGAAACTTGGCCTCTATGGGTTTTCGACTGTGCCAGATCCAATGGTGGTAGTTCCATAGCCATTTGACGCACCAAAAAAAGTGTTCTAATTACGGGATCCTTTTAAGGGTGTTAGAAGCCGATTTTTTTTTAAACTGTTTCTTTGTCTGCACTGCTTTAGATATGTTAGATTGCGACGAAACTTGGCAGGTGACCTTTTGAAGTGCATAGAAAGAAGCTCACCCGTTCTAGGGAAATTCTGAGATTGTTGGGAATTCCACTGTAAATTAGGGCTTTATTGACCGGCTTCTCTTTTATTCCGCATCAGAGACCTAAGGTGTCAAAAAATGTCTTTGAACAGTCATGCTCGACAGTGCTCACTGCTGTGAGAGACAGAGAAAAGAGAGAGAGGGTCGCACTCGGCGGTGTTCACTGTCGTGCGAGATAGAGAAGAGAGAGAGTCGCACTCGACGGTGTTCACTATCGTGCAAGACAGAGAAGAGAGAGTCGCGCTCGACGGTGTAAGCTACCATGCGAGATAAAAAGAAAAAAGAAGAGGGAGAAAGTCATGCTTGACAGTGTGCACTGTCGTGCGAGACAGAGAGAAGAGAGAGAAGGTCGTGCTTGGCAGTGTGCACTGTCGTGTGAGACAGAGAAAACAGAGAGAAGATTGTGCTTGGCAGTGTACGCTACCATACGTGATAGATAGAAGAGAAAAGAGAGAGAAGATTGTGCTTGACAGTGTACGCTGTCGTGTGCAACAGAGAGAATAGACGTGAGAAGAGAAAGAAACATAGAGAAATAAGGAAAGAAAAGAGAGAAAGACAGAGGAAGAGAGAGAAAGGAAAGAAGAAGAGAGAAAAAAAGAAAGAAGCGGGGAGAGAAAAGAAAGAAGAAGAGGGACAAAGAAAAGAAAACGAGAGAGAAAAGAAAAAGAGAGAGAGAAAGAAGAGAGAGGAAGGAGAAAGGGAAAGAAGAGAGCAAGAAGAGAAGAGAGGAGAGAGAAAGAAGAGAGGAGAGATAAAGAAAAGAGGAGAGAGAAAGAAGAGAGGAGATAAATTACCTTTGAAGCCTAGGAGTACCCATCCAAATTTTCTCTCTCCTCTCTCTCTTTCCAAACCGTGACCCAAGACTCAAGCAAAAGGTTAGAATTTTTATTAATTGAGGAAGGATCCTTTACATGAAGAAGGTACATGCTTATATTGAAGTGGGACCCAAACATGGGTGTACAATCAAATTTTGACCTAATTGTTGAAAATTAACAATTAAGTTAATTAAAGAAAATTTTAAAAATAGGTGCAAAATGAGAATTTTGCCTCTTACCCACAAATCCTGAAATTCCAAACAAGTCCCTGCCATGGCCATGCAATCTTCACGATCTTTCGAGATTCATTCGGGGTCCTTATATTCTTCATCCGACCAAAAGATTGTTCTTTTCTTGATCGGTTCGGGGAGACGGTCGTTTTGATACCCATTTCGAGCCATGGATCGGAATCTCGAGTCATGATCACGATGCGACAAAACATGGGAAAACATGTAACCCTAGATTTAGGATTCATCCCGTTTCTCAATATTCTTCGATAATTTCTTCGTTGTAGCATGATGAGCAAGCTACCATGATCATTTTGCACAAAAAACGGCTCGATTTGGTGCCCGGCCGACTGTATTCCAAATTGGGAAACTTTGCCCGAAATTTGGATCTTAGTGGTTGGAATTTGCTAATGTTCATCCCTGATTTCTGACAAATTCGACCGTCGATCATGCGCAAGGTTCTACCCGGAGGAAGCTTTCAACCTTATGGTCGTAATGGGTCTGACCTTGCTTCTATCTGACATGCAAGTACCATGATTCTGGCGTTTGATTGAGGGACACATTGCTCGAAATTTCTTGCTACTTTTGGAACTCTTCGGCGATCTTCTCTCTTCGATTTCTCTCAGCTCGGGCCATGACATCATGCTTGTCGCATATCAAATCGACCGGGTCGATGAGACGAATAAGCTCCCAAAATTTGGGTTCAATCCCACCCGAAATGAGGAAGATACGATCATGAAATGTTTGCCCCCAAAATGGTGAAGCACAATTTCCATTAATAGAAACTGGTTCACTGAGAGTGCACCATAATAGTGTACGACCTACCCATTTTAGGTAATTTGGGCATAACTTGCTTTAGAAGGGTTTGAATGCATCGAAAATTGGTACCCGAGGGTTTTCGAATATTCTGAATCCAACGGCGATGGTATGGAGACCATTTGATGCCCCGATAATGGTGTTGTAGTTTATAGTCTATTTTCAGCATGATAGAGACAGGATTCTTGAAACTGTTTTATCGTCTGCACTGCCTGAAACATATCGGATTGTGACGATATTTGGCAGGTGTTTTTAGGAGGCCTTTAGACATGATCTTGAATCTTCTTGGGCCTTTCTGAGACTGTCACAAAATTCACTTTTGGATTAGGGCTTATTGACCTACGGCGTCCGTAGTCCACACATATTTTGGTACCTGTGGACCTAGGTCGCGAACTGCTCTCTCCTTATTTATACCGGAGATACAATTGATGGAAAATGACTTCAAACATCCGTATCTTTTTCTTTTTCTTTTATTTTCATGCATGATAACCATGTTTCCTCTTCATCTTTGAAACTTCCATTAATGAGCATCTACCATCTTCATTAAAGCTCTCCCTCTCTTTGCATTAAACTTCTATCATTAATGACCTCTATTCTCTCTCTATTAAACTTATATCATTAATCACCTCCATTAAAGTTCACATTTCCCTCCCCGCTCTTTACTTCTAATCATTAGCATTTACGTAGCTCTTCCATGTTCATCTTATGATGCTTCTCTAGTTGCATACAAATATGATTTGAAGCTTTTTTAGATTAGTTCGCGTTTTTTCGATTTGTCTGATTTCATCATCATCCCTCTATTTCTTAAGGATCTTCATTAGAACGCCTTCTTTTATAAAATCCTTTTAAAAGTCTTCTCTTGAGCTCCAAGGCTAAGGTGCACGGAAAGCCATCATTTGTAAGTAGTCCGAGCGAAATATGGCCTCGTGGCCTGATTCTTGCTTGGGGCGTAATTTGATGGAACCCTTTCTCTATCAACTCTTCAATATGTTTACATTTGAAACCAAGGTGGGGAATCGAGTTTTCTGCCTGCATTTTCGAGTATAAACACTTACCAACTGATGTGGACCTTGGCCAAGGGATATTTCGGATCTGTTGCAACAGTTGTGGGCTCCACCTTTTTTAGCATTGGGTATTAATCTGTGGAGGATAGTGCTAGCCACTTCCCTCTGGAACTTTGAAAAGAGTGGAACCTTAAAACTTTTGAGGGCCGAGCTCATGATTTTCCCACTTTGTGCGTAGTCGTTTAACTATCGGTCATTACTTGGGCTTTAACTACTTCGTCCCTCAGATCGGTGCCCAAAGAATTACTCTTTTTACATTTCCGGTTGGTTTTCTATCCTACAAAGAGCAACCTAAATGTTGTATTTGTGTTTGGGATAAATTGTTTGAAGTATGGGTAAAACTCAACTTTGACGGAAGTATTCGACGAGAAACTTGTGGCTTTGGGGGTTTGCTCTGGGACCATAGTGGTGAGACGATAGGGTCATATCATGGCAGGATGCATATATGCGAAATCAATGAGGCTGAGCTATGGGCCTTGAAGATGGGAGTGTTGAGGCTAACTACCAAGCAGCAAAAGGTGGTTATGGAATAAGATTCTGCTAACGTGATCAAATGGCGCTTGTAGCCATGGCGGTTGAGTGCCATCGTGGATAAGATTCTCATTGTGTTGGGTGCTTGGTGATGTTTTTTTTGGTTCATGTTGGTCGCAGCTTCAACTCGGATGCAAATCTTCATGCTTAGCTTGCTACTTCCTTATAAGGATGTCTTTGTCCGTTTCCGTTGTTTCCTATTCATTTCATTTTGTTTTTGTTTATTTTTAATAGGGAAATGTAAAATCATAAATGCATTTCAAAAGTCTATAAGAAATGTTGTTTTAATTTCGAAGAAACCCTCTAATCGATCACCTCGACATCGATATAAATGAATATAAAAAAAGCGTTTTTGAGTCCCAAAAATAGTGCATCTTGCAATGCATTATCTAGACGGTCTATTTTCAAGATTTTCATATATTTATAGATCTACTTGATTTTAACCATTTTTGGAATTTAAAATTTTCTAGTTAGGTATGAAAATATATTTTAAGATAATACTAAGTATTTTTTACCACAAAATTACATGTTATAATAAAAATTTAAGGTGCACCTTAATTGGATTGTTTAAGGTTGCAACATTATAGAAACCGCACTCTTTTTAATCTCTCTTCATTAACTCAATGAGAAAATCTTACTTGTTCTTTGCCTTAAAGTATTTTCTTAAGTAAATAAAAGGGAAAATTTCATATAGAACCCTAATTCCTCATATTATTTCATGGTAGACCCTTATTCTGTTTTATTTTCGAGTGGTATAAGGAAACCCTTAAGAATTTCATCATACCCCCTCATCTCTTATCTCCTAATTTTTATTGACTTTTGACCATAAAAATTAACTCCAATAAATCTTTTTATACCTATTTACAATCAAAAAAATCTTTTTAACTCTATTTTCCTCTTTCCATCCATTAAAAAAGTTTTTTATTGAAATGATATAAAAAGATTTGTTAAAACTAATAAAAAGTTTTTTTGTTGAAATGTTATAAAAAGATTTATTAGGACTAATTTTTATAATAAAAAATCAATAAAAGAGAGAGATAAGAGATAATGGGGTATGGTGAAATTTTTAAAAATTTCTTTATGTTGCTTGAAAGAAAAAAAAAGAGAAAAGCTCTGCTTTAAAATAATATAAAAAATTAAAATTCTATATGAAATTTTCCCTATATCAAAAGAGAGCACTATGCTCTCCTCCCTTTAATGGTATGCAAGGCACAGGTTTGGATTCGATGAATAATTGAAGTCAATCACATGGGCCTCATAAAAGTTTATTTAAAGATTCCACCACTACGATTTGTCTTGCTGTATACGATTCTGTGTCTTCAATAAATAACTACCAACAAAGAGAATTTATGCTCCCTTTGGAGCATGCTTTCCATTATTCGCTGTGGCAAAATCTGATCTAGGAGAACTTCTTTGACTCCAAAATTTTCAAATGTAACTTTTTTATCCCGTAGACTAAATTAAATAAGAAATACTTCTGGATTTCATTCTCCATGGGCTTGAAAAAAAACAAAATGTCTCCGGATTAGATAGAGACGATCCAATTTTTTTGGGTTGAGAATTAAGTAGGACAGAACTCAATATCCAATTTTTATTTTAAAAATAATTATCCGGTTATTATTATGTGGTTCCCAAGATTTCATATTAAAAAACGTCCCAAGGATACGAAAAATCTCCCTCCAAGCCGTATAGTATGCTCCCTTGGGGGCATAGCAATCGTCTAGGGTGGTACTTTTCTCTCGCTGCTCCGGTATTTAAGGAGGTGAAAAAGCACTTGGCTTTACGCAATTAAATGGCCGCATCTGCAAGCTCTCGTCTCTTGTTCGGGGATCGCGTACCAGGGATAACTGACGTACATGGACGTCCCGCCGTCAGATCTGGCACCGGAGGGTGGAGATCATCCCTATTCATCATCGGTAACCTACTCCGCCTCTCACTACAATTCTTTTTTGTATTGATCTCTCTTTTTCTGCTTCTTATTAATATGAATATGTGGGTGTAGGGGTAGAGGTTGCAGAGAGGCTGGCCTACTATGGGGCTTCATCGAATCTCATAACGTATCTGACAGATTACTTGAACCAGAACACTGCCACAGCGGCAAAGAATGTTAATATTTGGTCGGGGGTGGCTTCTCTCCTTCCTTTGCTTGGTGCTTTCGTTGCAGATTCGTATTTGGGGCGATACCGGACCATCATCATCTCGTCTCTTATCTATCTCCTTGTCAGTTCTCTCTCTAGCTTTTTGTTTTAGTTGCTTGCAAATATTGATTCGTACACTCTTTTTCTTTGTTTTTCAGTTCTCACGGAGTAGTTTTTTTTTTTTTTTTAATAATAAATTATGCATACCCAAAATAATTACTTAAAATATGAAATGATGGGGTTATAGATGAAAATTATAAAGAAGATCATTCACATTTTTTTATTTTTTCTAAAATTACCTTAGACCGTATTTTAATTGTTTTCTTTTAGTATATTGGTCAGTAAGGCAATGCCCTAAGCTTAGGCAATGCCCTAAGCTTTAGGGCTAGTTTCTAATCGTTAGAATTCTCGGACCCCCTGTTTTTTAAAAAAATTAAGAAATACAATGCAGTCCGAGAATAGGTACCCCTCTTTTCTCAAAAATAAAGAAGGACGAACCGTCCATGGTGACCTCGGACCGTACAGGAATTGAGGCCCCAATAGATGTCTGAGGATTCTAACATCCTATTGCCATTGCTTTTAAAGCTTGGGGCATTGCTCTGTTAACAGAAAAACTAAAAAAAATAAAAATAAATTAATGCTGTCAAATTATTTCGTATTTTACGTAATTATTTGTGGTCAGTTGAATCACTCTTGCTTCAAATCTTGGAAGAGAGAATTTCAATTGTCAGCACCTTCATCATTCAAGCCCAAGCCCAAATTCTAGCGAGAGGATTCGATTGACAAGTGCGAGGGACTCTTGCAGGGCTTGATTCTTTTGACTCTATCTGCGGCCGTCCCGTCCCTCCAGCCCAACGGCTGCTACAAAACTGAACCCAGAGCTCTCGCAAAATGCCATGGATCATCAACATTCCAAGTCGCCTTCTTCTTCTTCTCTCTCTACCTCATCGCCCTTGGCCAGGGAGGCCACAAGCCCTGTGTCCAGTCCTTCGGAGCCGACCAATTCAACGAGGACGACCCCACGGAGAGGCGTGGTAAGGCGTCCTTCTTCAACTGGTGGTACATGGGCATATGCGGCGGCTCTCTGTTGGCCGTATCAGTGGTGATGTACGTGCAAGACAACATGGGATGGGGATTAGGGTTTGGAATCCCTGCTGTGGCCATGGCCATGGGGCTTGGGGCGTTCCTATGGGGACGGACGAGTTACAGATTGAGCGTGCCTGGGGGAAGCCCCTTCATAAAGATAGTTCAAGTTATTGTGGCGGCCGCACGCAAAAGAAACGTGCCATGGCCGCAATCGGTGAAATGGGAGGAAGATGAGGAGGACGAAGAGAAGTTGCTTCTTTGGAGTTCAGAAGTTTATGAGTTAAGGACCAATAGAACACTGCCACACACTAAGCAGTTCAGGTACGTTCTTTCCCTTGCCCTTGACCTGTCGCTTAGTTGTTCATTCTGCGCCCGCCTCCTTTCGCTATTATTAGCACGTATTGCCTGCAGCAGGGACTCATTACATTAGTGGTCAGGAGTCGGATACGGTCCCTGTCGATTCTTTTTGTTTGGGTCGTTCGCCACCAACAGGTGCAATTGGCCCGGTAGTCGGGACCTAAAATGTAAAGAAATGTTTCCCGTGGCCCGGGCGAAAGCTAGGCGACCATGCCTACTCTCCAACCACAAGAATGGGGTTTGGATCATGACTGGTCAGTTCGGCCTAGCGAGTCATTTATTTTTTTATTTTATTTGGAGGGCATGCTCCAGTTTGGGTCCAATAATCTCAAAGCTTTTTATTTTGAGTTTTTTTTATTCAAATAGTATGAGTATGAAATTTGGTACGTAGAATCTTTTCATTGGAGGCACTTATAAAAAATATTAAAAATAATTTTTTGATAAAATATAATGATAAAAATGCCTTTTGAAACTTTTCAAAATATTTTGGTCATTTTATTCTATTGAAAATAGCTTTTTTATATTTTTCGTTAGTACGAGTTTAATAGAGGATTGGACGTTTAAAATTTGCTGTAAAAATAATTTATTAAAAAAACAGTATCAAAATAATTTATAAATAAAATTAATTAAAAATAAAACAATGTATTAAAAAAACAGTATCAAAATAATTTATAAATAAAATTAATTAAAAATAAAACAATGTAGAGACATGATATTGTGATTGAAGCAAGCTTAGCCCACCATTTAAAATGGATAATTGGATAAAGAGAAGTATATAAAGTTTATGCTTAAGTGCTTTATGTTACGACATCATATTGTAAACTTATTCTTTCTTATCTCGGCTATTTAGGAGGATTTATTGGATACTTGAATTTTGTAGCAATCACAAAAAACAAAAATTGAATCTGTGATGATTATTTATTAAGGCTATATATTATTTTAAAAATTTCCTCAAAAACTAATTTGCTAAATTAAAGTGGTTGCATTCCAATATTTACAGTAACAAAAAAAAATGTGTCACCGTCGGTGGGCCTAAACAATAGTGCAAGACATTGGATCCAAAGAGGAACCCGACTTTATACGGCTGTCTCTTGGTGAATGAATGTAGAAGGATTTGATATGTGACCTGCCATTTGAGTGAGACACGGGTACACACATCTCGAAAGGAGATGTGGGACCATGGCTGGTGACAGTTCACGCTATCCAACATGGCATCGGACCATCCT
Organism: Amborella trichopoda; assembly: GCF_000471905.2. The sequence goes on along the minus strand of NW_006496628.1, from coordinate 1,762,773 downwards.
CTTTAACTTTAAAGAAATTCCATTATTTTTATGTCTACAACAAGTTGAAATGTTTTGTTTAGATGAGGGTGAGGTTTATATACGGTTGTCTCTTTACATTATACAAATAAGGCGCGCCTGTGAAATTTACGTAGCAATGTTATTTATGTGTCGAAAACTTTATGATGGTTCAAAAATATCTTTTTATTTTCAGTTATAAATTTAAAATTTTAAAAATTATAAAGATTGAACAAATTAAAAAACACTTGAAAATTTTGGACTATCCAGATAATTCGTTACAAGATGCACTACTTTTTAGCTTAAAATTATTATTTTTCTCTATATCCATTCATCTTGATGTAAAGATGATCACTTGGATGGTTCTCCAAAGCCTGAACACTCTCCTCTATAGGATTTTTTAGGTGTACCTTATTTCAATAGTATAAGAGCTACAACTTTATATAGACTTTTTCCTTCATGAAAAAGGCCATTTCAGGTACGTTGAATATCTACTTACTCATAATTGGGAGAACTCATAAATATTAATGAGTTCATTGGGATAAGACTTGGTTGATGATGTTTTGATTCTCATCTTAAACTAGAGTAAAGAGAGGCATAACATATACAAAAGGTAACATATACAAAGGGTCTGAAGTCAATAATCATAATATATATATATATATATATATATATATATATATATAGAGGGAAATGACCTTTTGATACTTTCCTACACTCATGTATGTAGAATTTCAAATGAGCACTATTAAATTTAACACAAATCTCTAAAAAAGTCAAATCTCATACCCATGTGCGTAGAACCTCAAATTCACCATTAAATTTGACACAGATCTCCAGAAAAGTCAAGTTTCACACCTATGTAATAATTTTTCTAGAGATCTGTATCAAATTTAATGATGATCTTTTAAAGTCTTACACACATGAATGTGAGAAGATCTCGTAAAATCATATTATATATATATATATATAGGGTTGCCTTGAGATCAATGTCGGTACCATACTAGAACCTGTACGGTCCTAGCCTATTCTCAAATTGGATGGGGGCGCCTTAAAATACTAACTTATTATCATTTGGCTCATGGGATTGAAGTTGAAATTAAAGACATATGTACCTTAGACCGGGGATTTCAAAACCAGTTAAAAACTTAGTACATAAAAGTGTCGATTCAAAAGCAAGAACCAGCTTAACTACTTACATCTTAGACACCGCATTGGTAGCGAATTGACTTTTCATAAATCTGGTACGACTGGTGATATGGAACGAGGATTAGACTGATTCTCATTAATGAGAATTATTAAATAATAATTTTAATGTTGAAAACACGTACATTGAAAATAACAAAAAAAAAAAATAAAAATAAAAAGGAGAGAACTGAGCCATTCAGCCGATCCGAATTACTCGATGCCTTGAGAGATCCATCAAGCGGGACAAATTTTCGATACTGATTAAGAATTATGATTGTTTCTATCCGATTGGTTGGGTAGTGGGATTATATAAATAATTACTTAACGTTAAAACAAAATAATGAACATGTGGGTCCTCGAATGAGGCATAAGCAAGTGGAAATGCCGTGTCCTTTCTTCTTTTTAGGTGAATGGATGGAGGCCGTGTCCTTCCACCTTAAACCTCAACAAACAAGCCAAAGAATGCGTACAAGCAAAGAAGTAAAGAAAATAAGGAGCTGTCTTAATCTTGATTTAACAGTTTCGAGCTTATCTGTTATCCAGCGTCAGGTGGTTAAGGTTGACCTAAAAAATACTAAGACAGACAGGTGCAAAGGATTAAGACGATATTGAAGAAAATAATACTTTTTAAGTTTCATATTAAAAAAAAAGAGTAGGATTAAAATTTATGTAGTTAATCTCAATTAATTAGAATAAAATTTGAATAATAATGATAATAATGATAATGATGATTATGATATTCAAGTGGCTGTCCATTTTTGAGAAACAATGTTTTGGGGTTGGCCCAAGTCCACTCAAATTCGGGTGAGTCAATCAAACTCGCCCTATGGGTTCCAGTAGCTCCAATCCAATCTGAGTTTGTGGCATATAAAAAAAATAAAAAAATATAAAAAATAAAAGTATAGAAATATAAAATTTTTTTATATGATTTTGATATTATTTACAAAGACTGGTCGGTGTATTATGGCTATAGTCTTTATTTTTATATTTTTATTTTTTGAATTTTTTAAAGTGTCATCTCAAACGGTAAATCAATTGTTTTTAAAATCCCTTGTTTTTCTTTTGTAACGCTTATTTTAACTTTTTGTTGTTTTCAATTTTATTTTACTTTCTCTACCTTCTTTTTTATTTTACTTTCAAAAATAGGTTATTAAGAGGCCCGCATTTCTACATATGCGGACTTGGTCGATGGAAACCAGGTCCAAAAAATAATGATAAAAACTGAAAATCAGATCTTTCTATTTGGAAATAGAGATTCAGTGATTATACTGCAGATCTCAAAATTCAATATTAAAAAAATAAATAAATAGTAATTTTATCTGAGAGAGTAATTAAACTGCATGCTCTTACAAGGAGATAACATATGCGCTCATAAAATAAATTGCAAAAGTGAATGAACATGAAAGAAACTATGAAAAGGGCCTGGATTGGTTTGATCGTCACTAGTAATGATCTGAGTCAAACTTAATTAGGTGGAAGATATGATTTAAAAGGTTACTAACAATGTAGGAAACCATGACCCCGGGAAAGGAACCCAGCCTGGGTTAGGCAGATCCTGGGGCTTTGTTAAAAAATAAAAAAAGTGCAAGAAAAATATCCTAAAATATGATAATTATATTTAAAATAAAATTAAATAAAATTCTTTTAAATGAGGTTAAAAAAGTAGTGAAAAATAGATTTTGAAAAATCTATTTATTACCTATGGTGTTTTAAGAATAATTAAAAATAAAATAAAATGTAAAAATAAGTATTCATGGCCAAAGCACTTTCCAATCTTCGCCAAAATGTTGAACAACATAAAAGAAACAGATTACAAATTAATTTCTTATTTTTATGAATTTTTATTTTTTTAATTTTTTTTTATAAATCGCGAGTTTGACCACCAAAACTGGCCAAACCCAATGGACGGGTCCGGGTCGACTTGACCGGTTTTGTGAACAGTCTTACTAAAAAGTTAAGGCATCTATTAGAATTTTGTTCTAAATGCATGATGTATTATATTTCTCTGCAAAATTCAACCAAATATTAAGAAATTGCATCCTCAAAAAGCAGAGACAGTTGCATTGAATACCAAAACAAACCCTTTATTAACAACAACAAAAAAAAAATTCCTTGTAATGGAAAACTGAGAAATGTAACAGATGAGGAAGAACCCATAGATTGCCATTCAGAAAATGTCCTCGAGGTCTGCCCCTTTTATAAGGGTAATGGACGTTATAAAGTCGGCAGCCATGTTTTACAAATAATTTTTGTAAGGGTGCAGTTTGTATAGAGCCGAGGCTCGGAACAATCAAAGTAAAACGCTCCTTCAAATAGTATCGAGAAATATGGTTTTAATACTAAAATCTTTGTGACAGCCTTAAAATATAATTTCATCTCTAATTATAAAATTTTAAGCTTAAAAAATAGTATAGATGGGGCAGATCAATGAAAATTTAAAAATTGATGGTCTAAAATGCTTTACAAGATGTACTATTTCCAAAATTTGAAATTCATTTCTTTTTTATGTCCATGCATCTTGATGTCGAAAGGATAAATTTGAAGATGTTTGATGTTTGGGCATCAAAACAAGCACTTCTAGTGAATTTTGAGGTGCACTCTAATTTGATTGTGTAGAGCCTCGGCTCTATATAAACTATTTCCTTTTGTAAAAGGGTTTTTATTTTAAAATAGCTGCCATAATTTCTGTTATTTTAAAAGTAGCAGATGTAATTTCTTTTTCTGGTATTGATTTCTTATTGAAATTAGAAATCCTATATAACAAGCCCTAAGCCATAATAAACGTCATTATACAAGAAATAACGGCCAATGAATTACTGCATGGAGATTTTTTTTAGAATTATAATTATCATTATTTCCACAACAATGGCTATTAATTTTAAGAGATTGTATACAATGAGACTATTTACCTTTGATACAAGATGGTTACCATTACTTATAACCATCTGATGTGAAATTTAGTAGCTTAGGTGTGTCATAAAGCTCAAGAAATTTTCTTTTGAAGTTTGAGCTTGATCAATAGAATAAATTCAGCCATATAATTTCACATTCAATGGTTCTGATTAATTGTGACTACCTTGTACTAAAGATAAATTGTTTTATTGTATTCTTTTCATACTTATTTATGACTCCCTTGTATCCATACAAGAAAACGTAAAGTAGGGTTTCCCTCTTTCTTATGTGAATAATATTTACTAGTCTCCAACGTTTTTTCATTGGTTTATCTCTATGAGGACTAAATCATTTGTTGCAAGGTTAAACAAAAAAAACCAATCCGTGACTCAGATCGGCAACCTTAAAAATCAGGCCGGATCAATGGATCAGCCATGCATGTCGTTAATGATAAAAAAAGATATAGTAAGTCCTTATTACAAAAGATATTTTCCAAATATTCTATCGATTTTTATGCGAACGAAAGGGAACAAAGTAAGTAGAAGCATTTATTACAAAAGATATTTTTCAAATATTCTATCGATTTTTATGCAAACGAAACGGGAACAAAGTAAGTAGAAGCATTTATTACAAAAGATATTTTTCAAATATTCTATCGATTTTTATGCAAACAAAACGGAAAAATGTAAGTAGAAGCATTTGTTCAAAAAGTCATTCTATTTCTCTCTTTTTTATATTTTTTTGATTCTTATTCATCGATTCAATCATTGTGAAAGAAATTAGATGTGGTTAGATAGGATTTGAACCTATACCAACAGTTAAAAGATCTATATCCAATCAATTAGACAATGGACACAATTCATTCTATATTTTTTCTTTCCAATTTTTCTTTTACCATCATCTCTTCATATATAACTAGAACCCAATTTATTGTGTTTTGGATGAAATTTATGAAAAAACTATAAAGGAGCAAGTGGATCCCTAGAAAAAAAATTTAAAAAAATGAGAGGTTTCCTTTTGAATAACAAGGAGTGATTAATCAGGTGGTGGGTCGTGGATTGATCTTTTCCATAGAGGAAGTGCGGGGAAGAAGGAATTGTACTACGAAATGATGTGACATAGAAACAATTTTTTTTTGTGGTAACGAACCTAGTTTTACGTGTATATAATTTTTTTCCTTTACAATATTGGTATACCATATAATGTTTAGATAACATTTCCTTTATAAAAATCATCTTTTGATCTTTGAAACTATTGGTATGTTTAGGTTTTAGTCGGGAAACTGTGGTTGAGTAACCATAATTACCGAGTATTATCCGAGTTGTACCCCACCAGTAACCTACCCACTGCTGGAAATGTAATTCTATATATACGAGTCCTATATTACTTGTTTTATATGCTTTATATTTGGCCTTCTATACTAATAGGATTGATCCGTGAAGTCCTTCACAGAACATGTAGATCTGCAATTTGCATCACTAATAGGCTATTAATAGTGGAAATCAAGGCCCTATCAATGAGCTACTACTATGAGACTACTATGGGTCCTCTAGAGTTGGTGTGTGTGTCCTGTTCTATAACTCAGGTCTGCAACTTTCTATGCAAATATTTGATTTAGTATGAAATAATTTCACAAGTAAAGATGACGTAGGAACATGCATTGATCCATTTTGACCTCTCATTTTCTCTAAAGAGGTCATAGTAGCTTAGATCACTCAGGCAAATGATATTTCGACAAAGAAGTGGCATTATTAGTTCAAATGGTCATAGTATCTGGATTTGAACTCGATAAGAGAAGCTTAATTCGGTCTGTTTTAGATCTATGCATGGAAAATAATAGGAATGGGTATGGAGTAGCAATGAGGTTGATGAGTGACCACGGAGGGAAGTACATAGTCTGATCCATTTTCTGAAGAGTCTCATGTTTCTCTGAAGAAACTCAATGTCCATTAATTGATATGAATATATAGACTTGTCTTAAATAGACAAATACATATGGGAAAATATATAAATAAATCACAGCTTCCTATACTCTACTTAGACTTACCAAAAAATACAAGATATTATATCTACCCTTTCCATATACAATGATTACTCACCTACCTTATTAACCTGGTAGACAATATATATTTTCCTTTCGCACTTCCCTCCAAACTCAAGATGCTATGAGAGAGAGCAACTGGAGTTTGAACACTAATTGCGGAAATGAGCAATTGGATCCAGGTGTATAGCATGATCAGTAGATGTAGTAGTTGTCATGCTCAAATTGCTTAATCAACAAGCATTGAAAGCAACGGCTGATTAACAAACTTCAGAAATAGATGGCCTCAGGAACTGAGGACCAGAGTAGGATCGATCAATCGAACAAAATTCTAGACAAAGCAGTCGAGACAGCTGAGAGAACATAACGGCACTTGGAAGAGCCAACAGAACTCGATGTGGATCCAAGATAGGTTCAGCAACTCGCAGATCAAAACAGACATGATTGAGTAACCAGATAACAAACTTGATCATGCAAATAGGAAAAGATAGCATGCAGACAAACTAAACAAACCTACAATGTTTTTTTTTTTGGGACAACTTTTGAGATTTTCTTTTTTTTTTGGATTAACGAAAGAAAATGGTCTGCCTCATCTATAAAGGTGGTCCGTCACAACACGTAGGTGATACCTGCGAACAACTGACGCTTTCCTCTCAATAAAACACTTCTCAATGCTCGCATCCCTATAATACTGCGAGCTCTAGTCATGCAAGTAATCATCCGGAAGGGAAGTGTAGTCTACCCTCATAAGCAGCACATTGTGAAGAATCACACAGGCCCCAATACAAGCGACCCCCATTTTGAACTCTTCATCAATGGGGTAAGCCAGAATACCCCAATTACTTAAACTGGCAAAAGTTCGGAGAACTGGCCTCCTCATGAGCTCATGGATGACATTGAAATCTTCTTCGTAAGAAGAGGCCACAAGCTCTGTGTAAGGAATCATTTGTGTCCACTTTATCGCACGAGATATTGTAGAGAGAAAAAACGCCCGCAACCTATAGAGATATTACAGATGGCCGGAAAAACTAATAAAAAACAGGATGGGATACTAGCAAGAGAAAAAAAAAAAAAACTACCAAAAATCACTGAGAGATGATGGATTCAAACAATAAAAAAAGAGGCAGTCGTAGATGCAGATTGATTTTAGATGACAGTTTCTTGGTTCAATCGGACGGGATAGGATCAAAGAATAATTGAGTAACAGACTCGTCTTGAAAATCGGCGATAACGCTTCAGAGACGAGGAATGAACATGGCGAATATGAACCTAGCTCTGATACTATGTGAAGAGTCTCAGGTTTTTCTGAAGAAACTCAAGTGTCTATTAATTGATATGAATGTACAGACTGGTCTTAAATAGACAAATACATATGAGAAAATATATAAATAATCACAACTTCTCATACTATACACAGAATTACCAAAAAATACAAGATATTGTATCTACCTTTTCCAAATACACTGATTATAATATACACCTTGCATATTAACCTGATAGACAATATATATTTTCATTTCACACATTTAAGTGTTCCTTTAGAAAACACTCATGGTTTCCTAATTGGCACATTTAGTTCACGTGAAAATGTTTTCTAAAGAATATTTTTACGTGTGGTTAAATGTGGAAATATTTTTACATCAAGTAGTTGCCCATTGGTATGAAAAGATGCACTAAGACCATTTGGTATGAAAGTATTTCCACGATTAACTACATGAGATTTTTTTTCATGTGACACGAACCAAACGTGTATATTTTGATAAATAATATAGTCACTACATATACTTTTTTTTAATTCCATTCAACTTGGTTTGTATTGGAGAAAAGCTTTCCTTTATCCATAAATTAATGAAGACGCCGCCTATGACAGAGCTGATTGTTTGCACTCTTGAAAATATGTGCAATATAACAGAGTTTTTTATTTGTCACAAGAGTTTTATGAGATTTTCCAATATTAGTATTTACATATATGAGATAAATTCAGAAACGTTTCCTAATTAGTACTCTCCACAATGTTTTCCTAGAAAGTATCAAGATTTTAAACTTTTCCCTGACATGAAATTCTTCATAAATACCCAAAACAAGAGTTGTCAATAAAAGAAAAAATACATAACAAGCCTTTGTAAAAACAAATTTTATATTTAGTTGTGTTTTCAAAGTGTCCATCCCATACGTACAACAATTCTTTCTTCAAAAAAGGATTTGTTGTATATATGGGATACATGCGGTTCATGTAATACCTCTTTTGATTCTTTAATACAATGAGCAGTACGCGATATCCCCACATATTCACCCAAAAAAAAACAATTCCTTCTCAAAATGAAGTTTGAACTCACTGCAGGTGGCTGGACAAGGCAGCCATTCGCGATATTGTTTTAGGCAAAGAGAAAGATTGGTCCATGCCCAATAGATGGAGGGTATGCACAGTGACACAAGTGGAAGAGGTGAAGCTTCTTCTGAGGCTAGTTCCCATCTGGACTTGCTGCCTTCTATATGCAGTGGTGTTCGCCCAACCCCTCACCTTCTTCACCAAGCAAGGCACCATGATGGACCGACGCGTTGGTTCGAGGGGATTTGAGATACCCCCTGCAGCAATGCAAACCTTCACAAGCATCTCTTCTGTTTCATTTGTCCCCATTTATGACCTCGTGATTGTCCCTATAGCCCGCAAGCTTAGCAGCAAGGATAGTGGAAAAGGCATTACCATGTTACAAAGGATTGGGATAGGGATCTCCCTGTCAATTCTTACCATGGTTGTGGCCGCGCTTGTCGAGTCCAAGAGGCTAGAGATTGCCAGAGAGCTCGGGCTCATTGATGTTCCGGGTGCTGTAGTGCCCATGAGCTGCTTGTGGTTAATTCCTCAATACATGTTGTTTGGTGTGTCAGAGGTATTCACGATTGTGGGGTTGCAAGAGTTCTTCTATGACCAAATGCCTGATGCATTGCGAAGTTTAGGGGCAGCCCTTTACCTAAGTGTGATCGGGATCGGGAGTTTATTGAGCAGCATTTTGATCAGTCTTATTGAAAGGGCAAGCATTGCTGGTGGGGAGAGTTGGTTCTCCGACAACCTCAACAGGGCACACCTTGACTACTTCTACTGGCTCCTCGCCCTCCTCACCACATTTAGTCTTTGTTTGTTTGTCTTCTTTGCGAACCACCATATCTACAAGCGGGTCAATCCTTCAATATGAACCTGTAAAAGAGAAGGAGCATGCAGTTGCTACTGCAACTGCAAGTACCATGCTTGTCATCTGCTGGTTGCTACTCTTAACTCTAAGAAGGGGAGGGATCTACTTCAACAATCATAAGGGCCAACCAAAGTTGGCATCAGTCTCTTGTAAATGTTTGCAAGTATGATTTATGTGAAGGTTATTATTGTTTCCCTATTTATACACAACATGGGGTTGAATGATTTGCAAATATTTGTATTATTGTTTCCCTATTCATATACTAAATGGGGTTGAATGATTTCTAAATATTTTCTTCTTTTATGAGGTTTGCTTCATTGAGTTCCGCTATTATGCGTGGGGAAAATAAGGATAGTATTAGGAGTGATTTATGTACGGACCAAAAAACTTTACTTGAACTACGAAATGCTCTATTTATAGGCGGTCAGTCAACCCGTATTTTTTTAGTTTTTTTGAAATTGTCCCTTTGTTCGAGGATGCCAGTGCCCCAAGCTTTAGAGGCAGTGCCTAGGCGGTTCGAGGTTAGAATCCTCAAATCGATATTGAGTGGTCCGAGGTCCCCACGTCGTACCTCTATTGATCTCAAAAAATAAGAAATAAATAGTGGTCCGAGGATGGGGACCACAGATCGCCTTGGAATTGGGTTGTGCTCAGTATAGAGAGCGGCTCGAGGATCCTATCCTCATACCACTGTTTTTTCTCAAACAATAAGGTATAGAGCAGTTCAAGGATGGCGACCTCAGACTGCTTTTTTTCTCCAAAAATAAAAAGAAAGAGCGGTCTAGGGATGGGAACCTTAGACCACTCAAGAACCAGAGGGCAGTCTGAGGAGTCGAACCTCACACTGCCAGCGCACTTCCCCTAGGGCTTGGGGCACCACCAGTGTTAGAAAAACCAGCTGGTTAGAACCAGAACCAGTTGGTTAGGTCGGAACCTCTAGGGTTCTGAGTTTGGTTAGGGCCGGTTTTGGGTGTCTAGTAGCCTAGAGTACACCCCCATAAAATGTCCGGCCCAAAACGAGTTGGTTACGGGTTGAACTAGCAATTTTTTTGTCAAACCGGCTAGTTTTCTGCTAACCGGGCCGGATAGCTGATATAACGAACATTTTTTATTAAATAAGGTAATGTACTTGTTACAAGTGTTATTTTGAAATATGGGCCATTATATGTAGTAGGCATACTTGAATCCAATTTTTCACCTGTTTTTGATTTGTTGTTGTGCCATTTTTTTTTTTTGTGGGGCCTTTATTGCTGTAATTCACTATCTAGAATCTATAAAACAAGGAATTTTGATTAAAACATTGAAAAAAAGGAAGAGTTTCTTGGATTGAAATGGCAGATTTTTTAGGTTTTTGAAATTTTCTCCAGTCTTTCAATAATCTCTCTTGTTCTTGAAGAAATTTGGAGCTTTTGATAGGTAATCGAAGCATTTACCATATTCATGTTTTAATTTGCTCAAAAAACAAAAAATTATGGGTTGATTTTGGCCCAAAAAGTTGTTGCTCAAAGAACCTGTATTCGATCCAAAAAGGAAAATCTTTGATCAATTGATTGGTTGTTTTTTTATCAAATTCAATTGTGGATTTTGATCATCAAAGCTACATCTCCCAAATAAAATAGGTATGTCTATTTATGATTGATTAAAAAAACCTTACATGAATTTTTTGGTTGCACGATGTCATGAAAATTTCATAGATTTCAAATTTCTGCCATTTTTTCAATTAAATTAAAAATATTGAATATGTTTTTTATGAGATTTGGTGCATTTTAAAGATGATTGAAGCCTTTATAATGCATGATGTTGATTTGTTCGATTATCCGAACATTAAGGGTTGTTTCTTACTCGAAATGTTGCTCGATTTAGGGGTTTTTTGAGAAATAATTTTTTTTTAAAAAATATTTTGCTTAATAAAATTATTTTTTTTGATGAATATAGGAAGTTTTTTTTCATTTTTCTTAATAAAATTAGTTTTTGATAATATTATGATTTTTAATAAATTTTTCTTTTTTTTACGAATATGGGAAATGTTTTTTTATTTTGTTTAATAAAATTATTCTTTTTGATAAAATTACTATTTTTGATGAAATTGATTCTTCTTTTTGACAAAATTATTATTTTTGATGAGGTCGATTCTTCTTTTTGATAAGTGCATGATAATGTCGCTCGATCTGTTGGTTGATTTTTTTAATTATGTTTTTTTAAGTGCATGATATAGTTATATTTGTAATAATGGAAATGCGACATTTTGTTTTGTTTTTTTTTTGTTGCCTTATGTTCAATGAAACACTCTACCACTGTCATGTATGTGCTTGGTTCTTCTCTCTTTTCAATTTTTTTTTCATTTTTCTCTCAAGGTTTTTGGAATGTTATGGAAAAACAACTATACTTAGCTTTTCAGAGCTTTGGGCAAGAATATATTTTGTAGCAAAAAAATATGTTTGCTGATTGTTGAATTAAATAATCAAACATACTTGGATACCGATTGCTCTAATTTTCTTCCCAAAATTCTTAATGATACCCAAAACCCGACATTTGGATGTCTAATTTTGCCCTAGAACTAGACTTTGCAGTTTGCACATAGTTTCTCGGTCTAAGCTCTTCCTCTAAATGTCTCTTATTATAGATCTTCCATTACTGTAGGTTATCTCGATTGGTCTCAAATCTCTTAGTAATGTGAATCTTTGGGAGAATACTTCCACAAAGACAGTGAGAGTGAGTATTTTACAAAGGAGATCTTAATTTCAAATCATCCCTCACATTTGACAATATGGGTTGGGTCATTAATATCAAAATACACCCAAGAAGTCTAGGTTAATCTATCGAATGGAACCCATATGTGGAGTGGTGAACTTGAAAAGTGCCTCTACCAATTGTTTTAATTTTTTTTTTGTGGGGGATTTTTGACCCATTAAAAAATGAAAAAAATTCGGCTACCCCCCGGGTTAGCCAGATTCTAGTTCTAATCGCTTTGGGCCCTATTCTAGTTCTCTATTATGTTGTAATTTCTTTTTTATTGTTGTTGCCAGATGATCTATTCCTCTGAAAAATTCCTCCACTTGTTTTTTTTTGCTTGGACTCTGATTTATAAGTTTCATCTCTCTCTTTTCTTTATTGGATCAAAGGATTGCTTTCATGATTGTGTACATTTTAATGGAGGTATTGTGATTGATTGACTAGTAAGGATTAATGGCTTCTATGCTTGACTACTACCATGAGCTTCTATAAGATGATCTATAAACTTCAGTGAGAGAGCTTAGGATAGAGACATGCTCAGTCTGTTATTAACATATTGAGGCATGGAATGTCTTTCTAGCAAATGGGTGCTTATTTACGGTAGCTTGAGAGGAAACTTAGACGACTCGTATAATTGTGTATACAAATTTTTTACTAGAGGCAATTTTATCATGCTTGTTATTTTAATCAAGTCACTTCCATCGTTGCAGCTCTTTGTGCTTGCATGATTAGGGTTTACTTTAGGGGTCCATTCATCCAATCGATGATATTAAAATATTTCCATGTCAATATATCAAAAACATGGAACCTTTGATATTTCTGTGTTCAATTTGAAGTTCTCTAGTATGAACTACTTGATGTGATATACCAGTCCTTTAATTAGGAGATATAATATTTCAAGATGATGATTTTTTTCAATTCAGATTCATTTTTCAATATCTACTAGTGTTATACATCATTTTTGACGTACTTGTATCCCAGATGTAAATAAAGAGAGAGCCAGTAATAACTTGGCCCTGCCAGTACCTAAGACACTGTTAAATCAAGGGAACACTGCAACAATAAGCCTAAAGCTGGGCGACCCCTAAAGAAGTGTCAGAATGGCCTCAAATACCATGAGAGGGTATTTTGGGATACCTTAGGATACTTACAAGGTTTTGTCACGTTTTGACAAGTTTTGATATGATTAGGACCAAACTTGGTTATTAAATCCAGTTCTTCTCATGCTGAAAATAGACTTTATAACTACAACCTCATTTTTGTGGGTCTTAAAATAGTACTAGACCACCGTCATTAGACTCGTAACATTGAAAAGCTGCCAAGGACCAAATTTGGGCTCAATCGAACATTTCAAGACCATTCTGGACCTAACTTACCATAAAAGGGTGGGTTTTACACTATTGCGGTACAACCTTGGTGAACCAGTTTCCATTTAATAGAAACTGTGTTTTCTCATTTTGTGATGATTTTCAAATGCTTATAAATCGCTCGTTTTGGGTCCGATCAAGCTCAAATTTGAACACGAGATAGATCTCGACGACCCAATTGTTTTGACATATGGCATGCATTATGACGTGGCCCAAAACGAGAGAATTTTTAGAGAGAAAATGAGCTCAAAATCATGAAAATTCAGATTTTATACAAGAGAACATCGCATACTTTGAGATACCATAACTCACGATCCCGATGTCGGATCATCGCAAATATGGGTCTGTCGTGATCGTGTTGTGAAGAGCTAGAGTTTAGTATAATTTTGATGTATGATTGGAGGCTAGATGATACAAATTTTGAGGTCAGAAATCGCAAGATTTTTCGGTCTTCGGAATCCTATTTTCCTGCGACTTCCCAAATTTGGAATATGCTTGTTTACGGTGCAAATTGGAGAGATCTTCAGAGGAAGATCCCTCAGATCCATAACACAAACTGATTTTAAAAGTGATAGAGAGTGAGACAATCAAATTCTGATTCGAGGTCAGATCTACTCGAAAACGAATAGATCCACTCCCAGATTTGACAGAGCCAGCATAGATCCAAAAACATGAAATATTCAATGAAATATGAATAAAAACCTAGATCTAACAAAATAACTGAAAAATAAAGGAAAAAAGGATGAGAAATTCAAAAGCATGAAATATTAAATGAATAAAAACTTAGATCTAACAAAATAACCGAAAAATAAATTAAAAGATGATAAGAAAAATACCCGACCTAGCCAGTTGACCCGGCAAACCCGAGGCTTCGAGGCCTTACCCGTGTCAGGATCGGCTGAGTTTATATTGTGCGTTCTCTTTTTATCTCTTTAGGTTTTGACTAGGCCTTGGCTTGGTTGAGCTAGAGTTTTGCTGATCTAGGCAAAAAGTTGGTTTCAGGAGGGGACTAGGGCTTAAGATTGCATCTCTAGATCTAGGCTTTCTTACAGTTTTCTTCCTAGGCTCGCTCTGTCTCTCAGATTTCTTGACCTATGGGTTTACAAAGTCCCACCTCAATTGGTCACAAAATATGTTTATATAAAGGCTCAAATCTTACGCGAATGGAATATACCAATTTCAAGTAGATTTGCCTGTCAAATTTCTATTTTGGGGGGTCAAAGGGAATCCAAATCTGACCAAAACTAGCAATTACATTTCTGTGATATTGCCTACTAAAAATCAGGTAAAAATAAGTTGTTTGGCTATTTTTACTTTAATTGATTTATTACTAAAACAATGGTCTTGTAGGATTGTGGATCACATGATAGGGATCACGGACTATGATGATCTATGGTTCAGCGGTTTATTGGGATAGTGTAGTCTTAAGGGTTCAAGAGTATCACATAATTTTCTAGTTTTAAAAATGAGGTATCTAAAGTTGCCCCTCTTTGGCACTCCCTATCCTTCGAGGGACAGGTAAGTGGCAAGAAGTAGACACTCTTTGACACACCCTGTTCTTCAAGGGGTAGGTGGGTGGTAAAGAAGTAGACACTCTTTGAGGTGAGTGACAAAGATAATGCAGACATTTTACATTTCATCATGATGTTTCGTGGTTAGAGGGCATACCAACTATCCCTCCAAGACATTGCGCTTCTCGCTCACCCACTTAGGGTATTTTCATCTTAGGGTTTTCGGTGTGAGATGTCGGTGAGTTACACAATCTTAAAACTTGAGTAGGATTTTCTGGCCATGCCACTTAACTTCAAGGGTTTTCACAATTTCAAATTCTTAAACCTGGCATTTTCTTTGAATTTTTTAGGGTTTCCTAAGGGTTTCCTAAGGTTTTTCCTAGAGAGAGAGAGATGAGGTGGTAACGCGGTAATTATCATATACGGGTGTCCAAGCCCCTTCAATTTTAAAAGTCCTTTTAGAAATTTTGAAAACAAGGGGGGAATTTTGAAATAGAACCCGGAGCTTTGGACAGGCCACGACTTTAACAAAGAAATTAATTTTTTTTTAAGACACAAGACATGTAATGAAAATTTTGAAATGAGAAAGATATTTTGACAAACAAATTTTTAGTTAGCATTTTTGGCTCCTACAATCATAGAGCCCTCTAAGCAGTTTAACGTCATGCAGCGATGAACATGGTAGTTGACATTTTTACTCATACAACCATGGAGTGTTTTTTTTTTTAAGGAAAAGCTTTGTAATGAATTTTTTAACTTTTTTAAATGTGGGTATACAGTTTAACCACTTATAAGCCCTTTGGTGGACCCTATATGAGTGTGTCGGGTCCTTGCTTGAATCTTCACGACGATGAATCATCAATTATTTCTTTATCATCCAACCTTAGTGTTTGAGGTTATTTTTTATCACTTGTATTCCCGGTGCAAATAAGGAGAGAGTAGTTCGTGACCTAGGTCCGCAGGTACAAAAATGCTTGAGATTACGGAAGGCGTAAGATAATAAGCCCTGATCCAAAAGTGAAATTTTCAAAAATCTCAGAACGACCCAATAAGATTTAAGATCATTCTGAAATGTCTCCTAAGAACACTTGTAAGTTTCATCGCAATCCGACGAGTTTTAGGCAGTGCTGAAAATTTTGCCTCTATCGTGCTGAAAATGGACTATGAATTACAACACCATTATCGGAGCGTCAAATGATCTCCAGACTATTTCTATTGGATTCAAAATGTTTGAAAACCCTACGGTACCAATTTTCAATGCATTCGGATGCTTTTGAAAAACGTTATGGCCACATTATCCAAAATGGGAAGGTCGTACACTATTACGGTACACCCTCAGTGAACTAGTTTCCATTAATGGAAATTGTGCTTCTCAATTTCGGGGGCAAACTTCACATGGCCGTATCTTCCTGATCCCAAATCGGATCGATCCCAAATTTTGGGAGCATGCTGGTCTCATTGACCTGGTCGATTTGATATGTGGCAAGCACGATGACACACCCCGAGCTGAGAGAAATCGAAGAGAGAAGTTTGCCGGAAAGTTCCAAAAGTAGTAGGGAATTTCCAGCAGCATGTCCCCTTGATCAAAAGCCCGTATCATGACACTCGTGCATCGGATCGGCTCAAAACTAGACCCATTATGAGCACAAGTGCGGAGGCCTCATCTGAGCCAATCCTCACCCCTGATGGATGGTCAGATTCGACGCACGATGACTACGAAGTTGCTACAAATTCCAGCCATCGAAATCCAAACTCCGACCAAAGTTTCCCAATTCGGAAAATGGCCTTCCAGGCACCAAATCGAGCTGCTCTGTTTGTAGAATGATCGTGGCAACTTGCTCACCATGCTACATGAAAGAAACTGGTGAAAAACATTGAGAAACGAGCTGAATCTTAAATCTAAGGTCAGACGTTTTCTCATGGTTTTGCCTCGTCAAGATCATGGCATGGCTCGAAATGGGTATCAAAACGATCATCTTTTCGAGCCGATCAAGAAATGAATAATATTTTGGTCGGATGAAGACTAAAAGGACCTCAAATGGATCCCGAAAGATCGTGAAGATTGCATGGCCATTACAGGGACTGATTTGAAATTTCACAGATTGATAGTGCAGGGGCAGATCGTCATTTTTCCCCATTTTCTTAGAATTTCTTTAATTCATTTAATTGTTAATTTTCATCAATTAGGTTAGAATTTAGGCATCCACCCATGTTTGGACCTAAATTCTATATAAGTAAGTACTCTCTTCATGTAAAGGATCCTTCCCCAATCAATAAAATTTTGACTTTTTGCTTGAGTCTTAGGTCACGGTTTGGAGAGAGAGGAGAGAGAAAGTCTGGATGGGTACCCCTAGGCCTCAAAGGTAACTTTTTCTCTTCTCTCTTCTTTCTTTGTCCTCCCTTCCTTCTCTCTCTTATTCCTCTCTCCTCTCTTCATTCTCTCTCCTCTTTTCTTTTTTTCTCTTATTTCTCTCTTCTTTCTTTTATCCTTTCTCTCTCCTTCTTTCTTTTTTCTTTCTTCTTCTTCCTTTATCTCTCTTCTTCCTTCCTTTCTCTCTCTTCTTCTTTCCTTTCTCTTTCTTCTTCATTCCTCTCTCTTCTTCTTTCCTTTCCTCTCTCTTCTTCCTTACTTCTGTCGTGCACGGTAGTGAACACCACCGAGCATGACCTTTCTTCTCTCCCCTTTTCTATCTTGCAAAACAACACACACACTGTCGAGCATGACACTTCTTTCTCTCTCTTTCCTCTTTGTCTTACATGACAGTACATGCGACCGAGCACGACCTCTTTTCTCCTTTCTCCTCTCTCTCTCTCTCTCTCTCTCTCTCTCCTTTGCTTGCTTGACTAGAGGGCTAGCTGCTCCTCATGCTATCGTGCCAATCTTGTCGTCAAGCAGTTTAGCCGTTGTGTCGATCTAGTCACCGTTCCCATCTAGCTGTCGCATCAGACCAGCCGCTGCGTTTGACCAGCCTGGTTAGCTGCCTCAATCTTGCCCTCCAGATCTAGATGCTCAGGCAGCACGTATCTTAGGTTTCTAGTGAATTCGGGATTTGAGATCGCTTTCTCGAAATCTTGCTCAAGAACAAGGGCAGATATACTAACGGATGAGAGAGGAATTTAAGGTGGGTTTGAGACTTACTCGGGCTGGCTCGCGTGGGCGCCCTATTAGATCACGTCGGAAAGCCCTCCAGTTGCTTTAGCTAGTTCAGAATCACCTCCCTTGACTTGTAGTCTTCTTGTTTTTCTACACAACACTTTTATGGTTAATTTGTAAGACATGTGGGTCGAAGAGACCCACCTTGTCTTAGGGCAATGCACATTCGTGTGTATAAGAATATGAGTGATTAGGATGATGGAGTGGAAGTTTCGAGTCGAAAAGAGAAGAAAACTTGATGAAGGGTTGAGACTAGCTTGATAACTGGACAGTGACCGACTCGGAGTGGTAGGAAGATGGGCATGGTACTCAGGACCAGCACGGCAACAAGACTACTCAAAACCGAGGCCGATATGGCGGTGCCAGGCTAGGTCAACCCTCAATCAAGCGAGAAGACGAGAGAATGAAGAGTAGGCATGAGATGAGGAAGCGATAGGATTCTATCGGCACTAGGCGTCGCCACCCACGGCTGTAGAGCAGCAGTGTCACGACCCTTGGACAACGCTAGACACTACTGCTCGCGGCATGAGGGGAAGCAGGGAACTACGAACGACGCAACACAATAACCTCTCGTGAAGCGCACGACAATAGCCATTTATGAAGCGTACGACGATAGTTCTCATGAGGCACACAGCACTGAATGCACAAAGGAGGCTTGCAGACGGCGATAGATACTGTGCATGTGAAGAAAGCTTGCAGGCAGCGATAGGCATTGCCAAGACCTCTTGCGGACAGCAAAAGGCATCGTCGTCTACAATAGGCGTGCAATGGGGGAAGACCCCTTCGGGTGGCAATGAGTTTCACCGTCTGCGCTCTTCACTGAGGCGTCGAGGGCATGTCTGCAGATGGGGACGAGCAGCGCCGTCCTCAGGCTTCGTTGGGAGGTAGAGATGGACGAACAGAAAGAGAAGGAGGCTCGCGCATGGTGCTGCCATCGCCATGCATGACCTGTGATACCACAGGAGAGGCATGCACAACATTACCACTGTCGTGCATGATCTCTGAGGTGAGCTCAGACGGAGAAGAGGAAGGAGAAGGAGAGGATGAGAGACAAGAAGAAAAGAAAAAGAAGAGAGAGAAGGTTTACCTTGAGCCTAGGAGTACCGGTCTTAAAGTTTTTCTCACCTTACTCTCTCCAAACGGGACCTAACAATGAGAAGAAAGAGAAACTTTATTAATTAAAAACTCTCTTTGTGTGTGTCTTACCTTTAGCGTACAATGGTGGTACGTGGTATATAAAGAATTTACCACAAACATGGGTGGATAATCTAAAGTAACCTTAATTGCTGGAAATTAAGATTAAATTAATTAAAAGAAATTAGAAAGTAGGGTACAAAATGATAGATTTGCCCTTCCTAACAATTTGTGAAATTTCAGAACAGTCCCTATGTTGCCCTAGAACGTGCATGATTTGTCATGGATGATCCAGAGTCGTTTTGATACTCGATTGATCGAAAGATGATTGTTTTCTTGTAGGGCTTGGCATGGCGATCTATTTGATACCAACTTCGAGCCATGGATCGTGTTTTTAAATCACGATCACAAGACTTGAAATTTGAATGGATCTTGAAACTTCAGATCGATAGTGTGCTAGTTCCTTGATGTTTTTTGATGATTTCTTTGTTGGATCACGCTATGCATGCCGTTACGATCGCAGGGCAACAAACACAGCTCGATTCCTTGCTCGAACGAAGATTTTGCAACTTTGGAATTTTGGCCAGCATCTAGGATTCCGACGACGAAATTTGCAGTCGCTTCGTCCACTTCGTGTGTAGAATCCAACCATTCATCATGCACGAGATTAGGGTCAGAGATAGCTCGAGACCTTACGTATGCGATGGAATTGACCTCACATCGATCCAGCTTGTAAGCGGCATGATTTGACCGCTCGAGCGAGGCACGACGCTGCTGATTTTCATGTACTTTCTTCACGAAATAATTTCGCTCTAGCTTTTCTTCGCGCTCAGGCGTCGTCATGGGGTATGCCACATATCGAAACGCTCGTCATGATGAGATGAATACCCTCACAAAATTTGAGCTTGATTCGACCTCGAACGAGTAAGATATGAGTGTCAAAAGTTACTGGTTGTGACTGTCCCTTCAATGGTGTGGACTTACAAGGTGGCTGCACGAGAATAGCGTGTCGCTCCTCTTGTTTCACTCTTTTGCTTATAACTTCTTCCTGGAGTGTCCGTTCAAGCTGAAATTTGACCCTTAAGGTTTTACAACTGTGTCGGATCAAATGGCGGTGGTCCCAAGGCAAATTGAGACACAAAAAATGTAGATCTAGTTATAAGGTCCGTTTCAGGGTGCTAGGGGCCGATTTTACTGGAATTATTTCTTAGTTTTCACTGCCTTAGACATGTCAAAATGCGACGAAACTTTGCAGGAGACTCTTGAGAGACCTCATGAAGATATTGGCCTGTTCTGGGGCTATTTTGAGACCATCAAATTTCCACTGTTTACTAGGCTTTTATTGAGTGGGGGCCCCATGGTGATGAAAGATATCTTCCAACAGCATGCCCCACCGAATGTTGCGCTTTGAGAGAATCGAGAAGTGCAATCATTCGAGAAGTTTGAGCAATCTTGTCGAAGTCCTCACCCTCAAAGGACTATCCGCGATTATGAAGTGTGAGGGCTTTGTAGGGACCTTCTTGAACATAATTAGGCATATCTAAAGGCCAACTGCTATGAACCTTTAGTCAGCATTTTGCTGCTACACCAGGTTTGTTTTTGATATTCAGGATATCTCTGTAGGTCCCGTATAGCGGGGTCTAGTCGGGGGCTTCTGACCTGCCCGAAAGTCTGGGCCCTTGTAGGCTAGGGGATTTTGGCAAGGAATACCTTGAATTCTGGCTTCGTCAGTTTCTTGCCTTCTTGATGGTCTTTGGTGTTTCGGAGGGATCTTTTGGTATCTTTCTCACCCTCAAGGACTCTTGTTGTTGTTGATGTTGAAATGTGAGAGATCGTATGTGGCTCTCACTCCCTAATGAGCCAATTTGTGTTGTGATTGGATGCTGGCATTTGAGGATTTTAGATAGACCTCATTAGCAAGGCCTGAGACTGTTAGGAAATTGAGTGTCGACTGAGGCGGCGGTAGTGCGTCAACCTGTTTTGTCGGTCCAAGTACCCTTTTGCAAGTTTTCACTTGAACATGGGAAGTGGCACCGTAAAGACGTTTTTCACCAACTTCTGTTATTTTTGGGCTCTTTTACCCATGATGTCGCGGTCATGTCCACCCTTTTCATCCGTTTTTGCTCACGATGCCCTTTTAGGGTTTTCACCATGCCTGTGTTTTTTCACGGAACTCTTTTACTCATGGTTTCGTGACCATGCCCGTTCGTCATCTTTACTCATGGAGTTCCCTTGTATAGGTGCACACCATGCCTATTTTTCATGTGAAGGCATTTTTATGGTCATGCCTTCGGGACCTATGCGAAGCGTTTTAACGTCATGCGATCAGGACGTGTACTATAGTTTTGGGTCATACAGCTGGACCGTGATCGTGATGAATGAAAATTTGTGGGTGTCATGGAGTGAGTATGGTGGTAGTTACGACTCAGTTTGGAAAGATGGCCCAAGACTACTTATGCATAAAAAGTAGTGGGTGAAGAATGGTGACCCACTAGTTGATGGCGAGTATGGGTGGTGAGATGGCTTGCCATTTTGTGAGCATGGGTGAGACTCACTGGGAATTGATGGACTCACTGGGGAGGTAATGAAGGTGCATGGTACACGACAGGTCAGTTAGGGAAGGCGTGCGTGGGGATGCACGGGAAGGGTGTGCGCGCATGTGGACTCACTGGGGAGGTAATGAAGGTGGTGCGTACACATGAGCGGGTCGATTAGGGAAGGCGTGCATGAAGATGCATGTAAAGGGTGTGTGTGCGTATGTGGGGGCATCTTTAAAGTCATGCCTCATGGACCTGGGCAAAACAGTTTAATGTCATGTGGTCAAGATGTGCACTATAGTTTAAGGTCGTATAGGTTAGACCGTGGTCATGCAGTTTAAAGTCATGCAACTAGAACCATGAAGTTTAAGGTCGTGCAACTAGACCTTCGCTATAGTTTAAGGTCATAGAGTTTGGACCATGGCTTGTGCAGTTTAAAGGTCATGGAACACGGACCATGGCTGTGCAGTTTAAGGTCATGCAGTGCGGACCATGACTGTGCATGTTAAGGTCATACAATGCGGACCATGGCTGTGCAATTTAATGTCACGTAATGCAGACCATGGTTGTGCAGTTTAAGGTTATGCAATGCGGACCATGGTTGTGCTGTTGAAAGTCATGTAGTTAGGACTATGGCTATGCAGTTTAAGGTCCTGCAGTTTAAGGTCATGTAATGCGGACCATGGCTGTGAAGTTTAAAGTCATGTAGTTAGGACTATGGCTTTGCAGTTTAAGGTCATGCAATGCGGACAATGGCTGTGCAGTTTAAGGTCATGCAGTGCAGACCATGGCTATGTAGTTTAAGGTCATGGAATGCGGGCCATGGCTGTGCAGTTTAAGGTCATGTAATGCGGACCATTGTGTGGTGAAGGAATACGACTCCATGGGAAACAAAGCCGTCACGAGAGACTGGACTCCCTGAGGAGACTGTGATGCAGGGAATGAACTTCCTGAGGAGGTAGGACAATGGTCATGAGGGGAGTGTCGTGGCACGATCGTGGCACTAAGTGTTGGATGGCGCACGCGTCATTAAGTTTAGATGGTATGTGCACAATGTTAGGTACTTGTTGAAGAGTGCAGTGTTTAAATTCTTGACGAAGGCCGCGATGATAGCCTCTGAGCGAAGGTGAGTGTCGATGCGTGCGACGATGACCCTTGATGAAGGCACGCTGCGATGGCCTTTGACGAAGGCATGCAGCGATGGCCTTTGAAGAAGGCATGCGGCGATGGCTTTTGACAAAGGCATGCTGCGATGGCCTTTGACAAAGGCGTGCGACGATGGCCTTTGACAAAGGCTTGAGGCAATAGCCCCCTTTCGGGCCTCGGGCTTGACCCACCCTAGCCTGGTCTTATTGCTTGGTTAGGTGCCTTGATCTCGCCCTTTGGATCAGGATGATCAGGCGGCATGCGTCTCGGGTTTCAAGGAGACCCGAGACTTTGAGATTGCTCTCTCAGAAACCTCGTTTGAGAATAATCGCAGGTATTACCAACTGATGAGAGAGGAATTTAAGGTGGGTTCAGGACATACTCGGGCTGACTTACGTGGGCACTCTCTTAGATTACGAAGAAAGCCCCCCCGTAGTAAAACTGGTTCGAAATTGCCTCCCTTGGTTTGTATTCTCTTGTTTTATGCAATCACACACATAGGACAAATTTTATAAGATAGGTGGGTCAACAGACCTCACCTTGCCTTCAAGTGAAGGTACACAAGCATGCACATCCAAGAAGAAGAAGAGAATAATGAGAGAAGAAAGATGGGGGAGAAAAGAATTTGACTAGGTGGGAAGATCAACACAATGACTAAGTTGGTAGGTAATTGGCCTGACGTGGCACTAAAACGGGCTCGGTAACTCAGACCGGCTCATCAAAATTACTACTAGACGTCAATACCGATACTGACTAGCTAGACATAATGGTTAGTCTATCGTGGTAGTAAAGCTGACATAACAATTCTAGCACAACAACCTTACGACTAGATGACAAGACTATCATGGAAGGCTAATCTTGAATCCTTTTTAATTAAAATGAAGGAACAACAGAAAAGATAAAGATCATAGAGGGAGAATAAAAAATAAGATAAGAGAAGAAGAAGAGAATAGAAAGAATAAGAGAAAGAGAAGGAAGGGAGAGAGGACACAGACGACACTACGCATCGCCAATTGTGTTAGAAGAAGATGAAAGAGAGGACACAGACGACGCTAGGCATCATTAGATATGTTAGGAGAAGAGGAAAGAGTGGACACAGGCAGCGTTGGGCATCACCTGATGTGTTAGGAGAAGAGGAAAGAGGAGACACAGGCGGCGCTGGGCTTCATCGACTGTGTTAGGAGAAGAGGAAAGAGAGGACACAGGCGATGTTGAGCATCACCGGCTGTAGTAGAAGAAAGGAGAGATAAGACACATGTGTTGCTGAGCATCACCGGATGTGTTAGAAGAAAGGAGAGATAGGACACAGGCGGCTGTTGGAAGGTATTTTTCATCAACATGGGCCTCTGCTCAATAAAGGCCTAGTAAGTAGCCGAAATTCAAACAGTCTCAGAACAACCCTAGAACTGGACGAGATCTTCATGAGTTCTCTCAAGAGTCTCCTGCCAAGTTTCATTGCATTTTGATATGTCTAAGGTAGTGCAGACTGAGAAAGAGATTCGGTAGAATCAGTCTCTTGCACCCTGAAATGACCCCTATAACTAGAGCTACATTTTTCAGCATCTCAAAATGCTATGGGAACACCGCCATTAGATTCCACATGGTTGAAAACCCCTGTCAAATTTTAGCTCGAACGGACACTCCAGGAAGAAGTTATATGCGAGAGAGTAAAACAGGTGAAGCCGCATGCTATTCCCGTGCGGCCACCCTGCAACACTACACCATTGAAGGGACAGTCACGACCAGTGAATTTTGATGCTCATATCTCACTTGTCCCATGTTGGATCGTGCTCAAATTTGGTGAGCATGTTCGTCTAGTCAAGACGAGTGATTCGATATGTGACACGCCCCGTGACGATACCCAAGCGCGAAAAAATGCTAAAGAGAAGTTGTTGACCCGTGAAGAAAGTGCAGAAAATTCAGCAGCATCATGCCTCTCTCGAGTGGCCAAATCACGCCGTTGCAAGCGCGATCGATGTGAGACTAATTCCATTGTGGGTGTAAGGTCTCGGGCCATCTTCAACTCGAACCTTGTACATGATTAACGGTTGGATTCTGCACACAAAGCCGACGAACAGACTGCAAATTCCATAGCTGGAATCCTTGATTCTGACAAAAATTCCAAACTTGCAAAATCTTCGTTCAGCCTGGAATCCAGCTGCATTTGGTGTCTCGTGATCGTAGTGGCATGCTCAGTGTGATTTAGCGAAGAAAATACAGAAAAACATCATGAAACGAACACACTATCAATCCAAAGTTTCAAGATCTACTCAAAATTTCAAGTCACATGATCATGCACAAAAAACATGATCCATGGCTCGAAGTTAGTATCAAATCGATCACCATGCCGAGCCCTATAAGAAAACAATCATCTTACGATCAACCAGGCATTAGAACGACCTCGGATCAGCCATGCAACATCACGCATGTCCTAGGGCAACACATGGATGGTTCTGAAATTTCACAACTTGTTAGGAAGGGGCAAATCTTTTATTTTTTACCCTATTTCTAATTTCTTTTAATTCAATTTAATCTTAATTTCCAGAAGTTAGGGTTATTTTTGATGATCCACTCATGTTTGAGGTACACTTCTATATATACGTACTGTCATTGTATGCAGAAAGAGAGAAGAGCCAGAGGCATACTCACACAAGAAAGAGCTTTCACTTAATTAAAAGTTTCTCTTTCTTACCATTGTTGTGACATGCTTGAGAGAGGGAGTGAGGTGAGAGAAACTTTTGATCAGAACCCTTAGGTTTGAGATAAACTTTCTCTCTCTTCTTTTTCTCTTCTTCTTCTCTCTCTCTCTTCTCCCCTCTCTTCTCCTTCTTCTTTGTCTGAGTTCCTCATAGGGGTCATGCATGGTAGTGGCAGTGCTGTGCATGCCTCTCCCTTGGTCTCATAGGGCGTGCATGGCGATGGCAGCTCCATGCACGAGTCTTCTTCCCCTTCTATTCATTTGCTTCTTCCTTCAAGCGAGTTCTGTAGATGCCACTACCCATCTCCGCCCCAGACGTAGCATCAACGTCTTGGTGAAGAGCCTAGATTGCAAGGTTTGTTGCCGCCCGAAGGGGGCCCCTCCCTGTTGCTTGTATAGTGTAGACGACGATCACTATTTCCACCCGTTAGGGTCCTTGGCAACACCTATCACTGTTTGTGAGCCTCTCCCGCTTGTCTGGTGTTCGTCGCCGTTCTCCCTGCATCCCACGCCTATCACCATGCGACCTAGGAGCAACTATTGCCGTGTGCCTCGTCAAGAGCTAATGTCATCTGCAAGGGATGCGTCGTCTCCTTGCATTGCCCACTGTGATGACTATTGAAGTCTGGATTTCCCCTTCTCTTTGCCGTCTCGTTCTTTCCTCTTCACCTCTTTCTCTTCTCACTTGAATGAGGGTAGACCTAGCCTATCACTGACGCACTGACCTCAGTTTTGAGTAGTATTGCCGCCGTGCTGGTCCTGAGAACCATATCCGTCTTACTACCACTCCAAGTCGGTAATTTCTGGTTGTTAGTCTCACCCCTACGTCAAGCTCTCTTCTCTTTTCTATCTTTCACCTTGCACTTCATCACCTTCTCATGTGAACGTGCATTGCCCTAAGACAAGGTTGGGTCCCTTCAACCCACTTGTCTTAAAAATTACTCATAGAAGTGTTGTGCAGAAAAATAAGAGAATTACAGGTCAAGGGAGGTGATTTCGAACCAGCTCAACCAACTGAAGGGCTTTCTTCATGATCTAAGAGGGCGCCCATACTAGCCAGCCCGAGTAAGTCCCAAACCCACCCAAAATTCCTTTCTCATTGGTTGGTATACCTGCCCTTGCCCTTAAGCAAGGTTCCGAGAGAGCAATCTCAAATCTCGGGTTCATCAGAAACCCGAGACACGTGCCGCCTGATCACCTAGATCCGGAGGGAGAGATCGAGGCACCTAATCAGCTTGGCAACTCCACTGGGGACTTACTACCCCTCCGTCGGCTCGCTCTTGTTTGACCAATCTGTTTTTATACTTTGTGCAACTTTTTTTATGGCACTTGGGTTGTTCAACCCGTTCATCCGGGTCGGGGATTTCCTTATCCCTACACTCGTGGCTGTCCCAGGGAAGCGAGTCGCTCAAGCCTCCTTCCCGACCCTCCTTCTGAATCAAGACTCACGATCCGGTTCCCAAGTTCTCACTTGGATCGGTGCCAGAGGGGACTTAAAGGTCCCTGCCTCCCCGCTTTCTCACCTTGGTGGACTCTCCACCTAGGCCCTTTTCATGGGCAGCATTCCTGCTATTGCTCACCCTTTTATTGGCAAATCTCCTGCCGGTCATACTGCTGTGGTACGCCAGAAGGCTGCCCCATCCATCCTTGCGAAGGGCAAGCAAACTGCCGTCGCTTCTGCTTAGCCGCAAGGCATCCCTTGTGGTCCTTCAATGCTCCGAGCCTCCGCACTTGGAGGGTTGGCACACAGAGGCGGAGGTCCTGAGGTCTTCACCCCTCGTACACACTCAAAGACTCGTGGTTTATCCACTTGAGCCACAGCTAGGGGCAACCCTCAAGTTGCCTTGAGCTCGTATCCAGGGCTAGGCCTTCTCAGGCCAAACGCTACATGTGCCATGCATTCTTTTCCACAGCACGGGGTAGAGCTAGCTCTATGCCACGTCGAGCACAAGAGGGTCGATCGTTCCTTCTTCCCTCTCGACACACACAAATTCACCTTGCGAGAGACAACCTCTCGCCTTGTCCCTCACAAACACAAGCTCGTGGGTCTCGACGTCCTCAGGTCAAACCCATCGACCGAGCCCCGGCTGACCCCCAAGTCACCCGTAAAGGTGCACATGCACCCTCTTTGCAGGTCCCTCTCGGGTCTAGACTTAGGTGGAGTCATGAACCAGCTTCTTCCTTTTCTGCTTCCCCGATGGTAGGCAAGTACCTCGAGCCCTAGTACTCAAAGGTCTTCCCTAAGAGTACCATCTTGAGTCAGCCCCGGATCAACCGAACACTCGGGCCTCACAAAGGAATTCGGGGCAACGACTTAATGTAAGACAGAGACCTCCAGCCTCCAAAGCAAGAACCCAAGCTGCCCTCCATCTTTGGGCCCCACTCCCTGCTCCAGCTCATAGACATGGCCCTTGCTTATTTGAAGAAAACGGGGCAGTCCAGGTCTTAGGCTTGGTTTTGGAATGAGGTCCACAGCCACCTTAGGATCAAGCAGAAAAGAGGCTTGCAGATCCTGATCAGCGAAACCTCCAAGGCAGTCGAGGGCACCACCATTGATGACCTCCTGCATTGTAATCCGTTCGTCTCTCTTCAAACTCTGAAGCCTGAGCAAGTCCAGGAATACTGTTCGATGATCACCACCCAGAAGTCACGGTCCCAAGACCATCAAGAACAGGTCCTCACAAGATCGGTATACTAAACTCGAGTCAAGTCGGGATGAGCTGAGCCTCTTTAAACTGACTTGCCATGTATGACTCACTAGCTTCGACAGTCCGCTGCACCACCTGACTTTGACCTCCCAGAAGAAACGGTTAGCATCATGGTGATCAATGACCTGAACGACACTCAGGACGAGTGAATGAACGAGTTCGAGGACATGATGCAAGCAATCCTCGGAAAGATGGAACGCCTAAAAGTCTTCAGGTCCCCTTCTTCATCTGATTCCCCGACCGGTGAGGACAAAGCTCCTAGACAGATTCCCCCTCTGATCTCCCAAGATAGCTCCTCTTCTCGTGGGGTCTCCCAAACCGACATAGATGCTATGGTGGCCCATAGCCTCAAGAATAACGTCTTGGGCATGCAGGAGATGCCACTCTACCAAAAGTCGTATCCTTCGTACATTGACTAGGTGTCATTTCTCTTGAACTACCAAAAAGGGAAACTCCCTCTGTTCAATGGTACCACGTCTTTGTTTGAACATATTTTTCAGCACCTTGGTCCTTGGTAGGAAGCAGGTCAATAAAATCTACAAAGTGGAAATTCCCAACTATCTCAGAATAGCCCCAGAATTGGTCAGGATCGTCATCAGTACTTCAAAAGACCACCTGCCAAGTTTCATCGTAATTAGACATGTCTAAGGCAGTGAACACAAAGAAATAATTTCAACAAAATTGGTCTTTAGCACTCTGAAATGGACCCTGTAGCTAGAGCCATACTTTTGGTGCGTCAAACAGCTGTGGGGCAACTACTATTAGATCTGACATGGTCAAAAGCCCCTATGGGTCAAGTTTTGGCGTAATCGGCCACTTCAAGACAAAGTTATGGGTAAAATACTGAAAAGGGGTAGGCCGCACACTATTCCCATGTGGCCACCCTGCACTAAAACACCATTTAAGGTGGTTGCTTTCACAGTCACGGGTGGTCAGTTTCGGGGCCTATATCTCACTCATTCCAAGATGGATAGCTCCCAAATTTGGTGAGCGTGTTCGTCTCATCAAGACGAACAATTCGATATGTGATACGTCCCATGATGACCCCCAAACAGTAGGAAAAACTAAATGAAAGTCGCTGATCCGTGAAGGAAGTTGCAGAAAATTTAGTAGCAGTACGCCTCGTTCGAGCAGCCAGATCACGACGCTTGTATACCCGATCAGCATGAAACCAATTGCATTAGGTGCTTGAGGTCCGAGGCTATCTCTGAGACGAACCTCGCGTACGACGAACGATTGAATTTCACACATGAAGGCATTAAAACTACTATAGATTTTGACCGCCAGATTTGAAGATTCAGACAAAAAACTCAAGACGACAAAATCTTCATTTGGACACAAAATCAAGCTACGTTCGCTGCAACATGATCATGACGGCGTGCTCAGTGTGATTTAATGAAGAAATCATGAAGAAACATCAAGGAACGAGCACACAATAGATCTGAAGTTTTCAAGATTCATCAAATATTCAAGTCTCATGATCATGGCTCGAAAACATGATTCATGGCTCGAAGTTGGTATCGAAATGATCGCCATGCCGAGCCCTACAAGAAAATAATAATCTTTTGATCAAACAGGACTCAGAATAATCTCGGGTCAGCCACGGAAGATCACGTAAGTTTTAAGGCAGCAGTAGGGACTGTTCTCCACACATTGTTAGGTAGGGGCAAAACAGTCATTTTGCACCCATTTTTAGAATTTCTTTAAATTCAATTAAATTATAATTATCTTCAATTCCAGGTAGTTTTTGGGCATACACCCATGTTTTAGCCCAATTCTATATAAGTAGGCAATGCCTCATTGTACAAAGGACGAATTCATTCTTCTTGGATCAATCAATAAAATTCAGATTTTTCCTTGAGTTTGTGGGTATCTCTTGGAGAGAGAGAGAGGAGAAAAGGGTTGGTACCCTTCGAGCAAGTAACTTTATCTATCCTCCCCTCTTTCTCTGTCCTCCCTTCTTTCTCTGTCCTCCCCTCTTTCTCTATCCTTCCTTCTTTCTCGTCTTTCTCTCTTTCTCTCTCCTCCCTTATTTTTATCTTGATCTCTATCTCTCTCCTCCTCTCTTCTCATATATATATATATATCTCTCTCTCTTCTTCTCATCTCTATCTCGATCTCTCTCTCTTTTCTTCTCATCTCTATCTCGATCTCTCTCGCTTTTCTTCTCATCTCTATCTCTTTCTCTCCCCTCTCATCTCTATCTCCATCCATTCTCTTCTCTTCTATCACAGTCGATAAAGCTTAGCGTTGGTTGGATTTTTCTCCTCTCCTCTTCTTTTATTCCCACTGCTAGGTGACGGTTTTCTCTCTCCTCTTCACAGTCGATAAAGCCTAACACCGATTGGATATCTCTCTCTTCTCTTTTTTCACAGTAAGCAAAGCCTAACACCGTTTGAATTTCTCTCTTCTCTTCTGCCACAGTCGATGAAGCCTAATGCTGACTGGTTTTCTCTCTCCTCTTCTATCAATCGATTAAGCCTAGTGTCGATTGGTTTTCTCTCTCCTCTTTTGTCAATCGGTGAAGCCTAACACCGACTTGTTTTCTTTCTCCTCTTTTGTCAGTTGGTGAAGCTTAGTGCCGATTAGTTTTCTCTCCTCTTCTGTCAGTCGACGAAACCTAGAGCCGACTGGTTTTCTCTCTCCCCTTTTATCATTCGATGAAACTAATGCCGACTGGTTTTCTCTCTCCTCTTTTGTTAGTTAGTGAAGCCTAACACCAACTGGATTTCTCTCTCCTCTTCTATCAATCGGTGAAGCTTAATGCCGACTGGTTTTCTCTTTCCTCTTTTGTCAGTTGGTGAAGCTTAACATCGATTGAATTTCTCTCTCCTCTTCCGTCACAATCGGTGAAGCTTAGCGTCGACTGCATCTCCTCTCACTTTTCCTCTTTACAACACAATCGGTGAAGCCTAGTGTTGACTGCATTTTCTCTCTCTTCATTCTATCACAGTCAGCAATGCTTAGCTCCGACTGCGCCTTCTTTCCCTCTCTCTCCTTTATTCTCTCGTCTTTCATACTTGTCTCTAACTTTCTTCTCCATCCTTTCTTTCCCTTCTTCTCTTCTTGTTCTTTCCTCATAACCTTAATTCTGCTACTCCTTCATTCAACCAAGAGGGATTGAGGTTAGCCTCTCATGGTAGTCCTATCGTCTAGCCATAATGTTGTCGTGCTAGGATTACTTGGCCCGCTTTATTGCCACGACAGACTGACTATCATGCCTAGCATGTCGATATTCGTAAGGACGTCTACTAATAATCTTGTAAGCCAGTCTTAGTTACCAAGCCCGTTTTGCTACCATGTCAGGCCATTCACCCACCAGCTTAGTCACTGCTTTGATCCTCTCTCTTAGTTGAAATCTTCTCTCCCCCGTCTTTCTTCTCTTCTTCTTTTTGAATGCGCATGCTTGTGTATGTTCATCAAAGAGGAAAAGGGTGAGGTTTGACCCACCTGTCTTATAACCTTTTCCATATAAGTGTGTGATGGCAGAAAATAAGAAGAGTACAAGCCAAGGGAGGCGATTCCAAACAAGTTTTATTATCGGGGGATTATCTTCGTGATCTAAGAGGGCGCCCATGCGGGCCAGCCCAAGTAAATCCTGAACCCACCGTTAAATTCCTCTCTCACCGGTTGGTAATACCTGCCCCTGGTCTCAAACAAGGTTCTCGAGAGAGCGATCTCAAAAACATCCTAGGTCTTTCCTCGAAACCCAAGATACGCGCCGCCCGATCTCCAAAGGATCCGGAGGGCGAGATCAAGGCACCTAACCAGTTTGGCGAGTCCACTGGGGACTTATTACCCCTTAGTCAAATTGTTATTGTTTAGCTAGTTTCTTCCTTTATTATTTACTTTCATTGTCTTTTCATATTTTATCATGGTCGGGTTTTGTAAACCATTTATCTGGATCGGGGATTTTCTTATCCCCGTATTTGAGAGTGTCCCTAGGGAACAAGTTCCTTCAACTTCGGTCAAAACCATCCTCTTGATCAAAGACCTCATGTCTAGCTCCCAGGTCTTAAATTGGACCGGTGTGAGGTGGGATCTAAACATCCCTTAGTCCCCATCTCCTCGCTTTGGTGGAAACTCCAACAAGGCACCCTGCACGACAATACTTATGTTGCCCCACACAACATGTGCACAACCACAGACAAGTCACTTGCCAGTCGTGTTTCTGAGGTATGCCAAAGGGCTGCCCAGTCCCTTTCTGCAAAAGGCAAACAAGCTGTCGTTGCTTCTATGGGTCGCCATAGGGCTACCCCCTACATTTTTGCACCATTGGTCTCTATCCCTAGAGGCTCAACACGTTGAGGCGGAATCCGCACAGTCTCCATCCCTCACACACATCACAAGGCTCATGGGGAGTCACATCTCGGGGTAACCCCTCTATTATCTCGAGTTCGTGTTCAAGATCTAACCTTTCAAGGCCAGGTCCTGTGAACGCTACTCATATGCATCTCACTGCTATTGCCATGTCAACCTGAGTACACAGGAGACGACCTTCTCATCCTCCTACTCTGCACACACAAGCGTGCCCTGTAAGGGACATGCCTACATCTGTTCTCTTGCAGACACTTGTCAGACCACTTGGTTGAGCTCGGGTTGACCCCTAGATCACCTATGACCCTTCTTCAAGGGGCGCGTGTCACCATCACAGACGCCCTCTCGCCCTCGACTCAGGCCTCCTTATGAGTCAACCCTGCTCCGGCCAACTCCTTCTTCATTGAGCAAGCGCCTTCAGCCTTGATACTCAAAGGTTTTCCCTAAGAGTACCATCCTAAACCAGCCCCATCACTTTGGTAGTGTCTCTCGAGCCCACAAGAGACCTCGGGGCATCGACCTGATGGAGGATCGAGTCCTTCATCCTCCTTGGCCCAAGATGACTCCAGTTCCCGGCCCTCATTCATTGCCGCACCTGATGGAGATAGCTTTCTCCTATTCAAGAAGAGCTGACTAGCCACGACCTAGATTGCAGTTTTGACGCGAGGTCCATCAAAACCTCAAGGCTAAATGTGATAGAGGTTTGCAAATTTTTACTAGGGAGGTGACTAAGGCAGTCAAAACAACCAATTCTGACGACCCTCTTCACCTGAATCCATTCTACCTCGTTCGGACAATGAAGCCTGAAGAAGAATTCCATGAGCCCTGTGCTGTGGTTACTGTTTGTAGAAAAAGATCCAACCACTTAGCAGCCACAGTCCGAAGACCGTCGAGAACTGATCCAAACATGATCATCATACATGAGTCGAGTTCAGTCAGCGCATGCTGCCCCTTGCTGGCTGACCTACCACGTACGACCTGTCAAGTTTGCAAGCCCTCTGTTGTCACTAACATCGACCTCCATAGTGAAATGGTCAGCATAATGGTTGTAAGCTAGCTCGTTGATGCTCAGGAAGAGCGCATGAACAAGTTTGAGGATATGGTACGCGCGATGATGGAAAAGACTGATCGTATGACGCTGCATGCCAGCCTGGTAAACATGAGGTCAATTCCCATCACTCTGACAGGAGGCTTCTTCTCCGATAGTTTGTTGAGACCCTCGATGGCTAAGCATTTCAATGGTATACTTGACTTCCTCCAAACTCAGTGCATACATCGGAGGAGATGGAGAAACTATTCTATCAACGCTTCTATGAGGTCGAGAGAGAGGTTCAAACCATTGAACTTCTCACCCTGACTCAAGACCCCGATGAGCCCGTAGATCAGTTCATATCAAGATTGAGAAACTTGGCTTCCCGCCATCCTAATCCTATGCGTGAGATGGAAGCAGTCCAAACTTGCGTGCGAAACATGCCAAGATCGCTCTACATTTTGAGGCCTCTAATACGATCTTCATGTCAGAGCTGATCTTTAAATCAGTTCACATAGAAAGTCTATCATGCCACCATGGTGCGACATGACAACCATCTACAAGTTCAGCAAACAACGGGGGCAATGGTAGCTCTCGGAATAACACATGGGGTAGCCAACAGAAAGGGGTAATTGGTGCAGCCGTCATGGTCGTTGATTCAAAGAAGTCTCCCTCCCAAACTTTGAACCTCTCTAAAGGGGTAAGCACAGTAAAGGTAACACCCCAGGCTGGCAAGCAACAACAGTCGTACAATCAAGTACCCCCACCAGCCAATCTTGATCGGGGTGATTATTTCAACTGGCAGAGGAACAAGGTCTACCCCTTCAAGAAGGAATGGGTCCCGACGCTGTTCCGATTATTATTAGAACAAAATATGATCCTGCTTCAAGAAATCAAGTTCCCTGAGCAACCTAGCCTTGAGACACAGGTGAATTATTGTGCCTACCATCGGAGGATCAATCATCCTACAGATGACTGCTACACGCTGAAGGATATTATCGAGGCCCTGATTCTGAAAGGTCAGATAAAGCTTGAAGACTTAAAGAAGGCCTTTGGGGCTGTTGAAGCCTCTGTTGTTGTAACTATCCAAGAGGAAGACGAAATGCTTGATATCCTTTACTTCTTCTTCATTATAATGCTTCAGGAAGGCATAATCACACTGACGTAAGTAAGGCACCCCCGCCGTCTTGCTAAGGAGACATAAGATCGTTGGTGCCCATCCCATCAGATAAGAGGCCATTACCTATCAGAATGCACAAGTTTCCTTGATATATTCTCAAAGAAATTGGGGGAGTGTTAGGAGTTTTACAGTCTCCCTGTAAGTGACCCCCAAGTCATGGAGATCTCCCAATGCAAGACCTTCTTATCAATGATTCAGATTATGTGGAACCTTCGATTCCCCAGCCATGGATAGTCTACCATGACCGAAGTAGACTCAAGGCTTTAAGGCGAGAAGCAGTTCACCAAGCTAGGGTTGTTCTCCAGCTCAGCGAGATGAATCAAACATCACCTCAGAAAACCAGAAAGGGACGGGCACTAAGGGCTACTTGCGGAAGAAACAAAACCGCTCAAACCACAGTTGAGCAGGAATTTATCAGGTCCCTTCCTCCACTGCCAACTTTACTGGACTTCATCCCTGGCACAATCCTTCTTCCTTCTTCATCCTGTCAAGAAGATGTCCTCATGCCATCTCCCACTCTGCATACGTCCAATGAGGGTGACGACGATAAAAGCACTCCCAACGGCCTAAGCAAGAGAAAGACCTAAAAGACCCCCTGCACCCTTCCAACCCTAGTGATGACGTACAAAGCTGCCCAAATCGGTCTGATGAGGGAAACGACCTTAAAAGTCCCCCACCTTCAAACCCTTCTCCTCCTTCTGCTCCTGCTTTTCATTCTCTCTCTTCTACGTTACTTGCAGGTACAACCTTGATATGTCCAGACTTCGAGGCTCTCGACCGAGAATTTGAAGGAATCAATATAAGTAGGAGGCAGCGGAAATGATTGAGAAAGACCCTCGCACAGGTAGTAGTATTCCTAATAGTTGCTGATGCCTTGGCAGCTAAAGCCAAGGCAAAGCCAACTTCAAGAAGCACAAGAAGTTGAAGCCAAAGAAACCCCAGTGGTCCATTGAGCCTGACTTTGAGCAGAGACCAAAAGAGTCAAGAGGGCAAAGTTTCTACACTCAGGAGGCTTGCCACATGATACAAGTCTCAGAAGAACCAACCGGCTCGGAGCAAACACTCCAGGCATCCGTACTAATACCGTGTGATTCATACAAAAACACTCTTCACATCATTATCACTGAACCTCAATTTTCCTCTAACTTTCGAGATAAGTCTCTCCAACTTGACGTGTTTCCACTTTTGAGGTTGACCTTTCCGTCACTCGATTCGAGGAAGGTGCAGAGATTATGATCCACTCTGGACCTCTATCAAAGGTAGAAATGTCATGATCATGGGTCTCTGCACTTGAGGTCGATCAAAAGATCTCTGAAAGTGACGATGAAGAGTTGCGAGAGGCTCTAGAAGAATGGGAAGAAGGTTGTTAGGCCACAACTGACGAACTCGAGGAAATAAATCTTGGAGACGAAGCAGATCTCAGACCCACTTTCATTTTAGCGAATATGTCTCCAGAAGAGAAAGAAGATTTCACAACTTTCTTGAAAGAAAACCTAGACGTCTTTGCTTGACACTATCATGAGATGCCTGGTTTAGACCCTCAAGTAGTTGTTCACCATCTCAGCATCGATCCGACTATCAAACCCGTCAAACAGAAATCGAGAAGGTTCAGGCCTGACCTTGAGATGCTGATAGACATCGAGGTGACTAAACTCAAATGAGTAGGCTTTATTCGTGAAGTCAAGTACCCGAAATTGCTAGCAAATGTTGTTCCAGTAAAGAAGAAGAATGGTAAAATCATAGTGTGTATTGACTTTCATGATTTGAATTCCACCTGTCCCAAGGATGACTTCCCGTTGCCATTCATCGAGATGCTCATCGAATCTATAGATCACTATCAAATCTTTTCCTTCATGGATGGACTCCGGGTATAATCAGAAAAGGATGGCACCCAAAGATGAAGAGGCCACTACATTCCCAACTCCAAAAGTGGTCTTCTGTTACACAATGATGCCTTTTAGATTAAAGAATGCTGACACCACATACCAGAGAGCAATGACGACCATTTTCAAAGACATGATGCACAAATAGGTGGAGTGTTATGTAGATGACTTGGTGGTAAAATCTGACGAAAAGGATGCTCACATGAGAGACCTTGAAAAGGTGTCCAAGCGGTTGCACCTTCATCAACTAAAAATGAACCCACACAAATGTGCTTTTGGCGTGCACTCCAAAAAATTCTTGAGGTTCATCTTCATACATTGATGCCTTAAAGTTGAGCCAGTCAAGATCAAGGCAATCCAATAAATGTCGTCTCCGACTACACTTCAAGAACTGCGCTCTCTTCAAGGGCAGCTGACATACGTTCGCAGGTTCATCTCGAACCTCTCAGGTCGTTGTAAATCCTTTACACACCTACTAAAGAAAGATACTCCATTCATCTGGGATGAAGCATGTCAGGCAGCCCTTGATGACATCAAGCATTATTTACTCTACCCTCCAGTGCTCTCTACACCAGTATTTGGACCCCTCATTCTATACGTGACTGCTTTGAACGAGTTAGTGAGAGCATTGTTGGCACAAAACAATGAAGAGGAAAAAGAGACTGGTGATAGCCTTTGACCGTGTGACGACCCAAACTTTTCCCAGAAGGCATGGCGGGATAGGGAGGTTGTGAAGAGGCTAGCGTCGGTTGGAAGGGCCAGAGCCGAGTGGATTTGTGTGAAGAGGCTAGCACCGGTTGGAAGTGCCAGCGTCGAGGGAGTTAGAGAAGAGGCCAGTGTCAGTTGAAAGGGCCAGCGCAGAGTGGATTTGTGTGAAGAGGCCAGCGCCAGATGGAAGTGCCAACACCGGGTGAGTTGGAGAAGAGGCCAGAGCAGGGTGGATTTGTGTGCAATGCTGACTGTGTCTTTGACATGCATGAGTTGTGTTTGCCACTTGTTATATGCATGCTGATTGAGTGCCACATGTTTAGATTTTACAGTCTTTTGGTGACACTTGGCCAACCACCTCAACCCAAGAGTACTTAAGCCCCTTCCTCACCTGTGTCACTCATTCTTACTTCATTTTTCTCTCTACGACACAAGGTGGGAAGAAGTGACTGTCGGTGGGCGGCGATAGTTAGGTAGGTGAGAGCTATGAGGAGAGGAGTGGAGAAGACACCATTGATGTTTAGGTAAGTGGATCTAGAACCATTGCATGATAGTCATAAGGATGTATGGAATTTATTCATGCAAAATGAGAATGAAAGTGTAGGTGACGTTAGAAAATCCTTACGCCTTTTTATTTAGAAATTGGGGCTCTTGTTTTATGATAATGGTTAATGTCAAGAATGAATGCATGATTCTTAAATTATGTAAGAAATGTTGCCAAGCATGATTATGTGTGTGTTCATGTTGTGAGAGAATGGTTGTTATCATGTGCCTCACCATGAAATGAAGATCATGGAATGTATGCATGCGACATGTTGTGTGCCATTGTGAAATTCCAGAAGTTTGTATGTTCTTGTGAGAGGCTTTTGAACAGGCCAATGGGGTCCGATTGACCTCAAACCAACCCCATTGGAAAGATATACGAGTCTAGTAAAATGTTTGTTTTTACCCATTGCTGAAATTCTTTCGAAAAAGTGAAGTTATATCTCAAAATGGGAAGGTATATCATTATTGATTGTTTTCCTGGATTTTTCATTAATACCACTGTGGTCATCGATTTTAGCTAACCAACGAAGTTTATTTTTGGACAAACAATAACCATTTGAAATATATTTTAATGGGCTAAAATTTTCTGCAGAAACTATTTTGAAAAGCTTCTTAGATTGAAAGTTATACTTTGTTTTATGAAGGTATGTCACTGTGGGCAGTATTGATAAAAATCAAAACTATCGCCTTGTTTACCATGAATTTTTGAATCACCAAATGGAATCCAAATTCTTTCAAGTTTTGTTTCATTTTAGCTTTCTTTCATGGTTTGCTCTTGATTCTACATTTTCATGCTTTGAGCCACTCCCATCTGAGTGACGTTCGCGACCTCCGGTTGCAATCCTGCACTCTGTTGCCCTCCGACAAGGGTCAGGGGGCAGCTCAAGATCTATGGTGACATTGAGCTGGTTATCCGACAGCTCAAAGGGATTTATGATATGATAAAAGACACTCTCAAGCCTTTCCACGATACTGCAAAATTGTACATGGCTCAATTTGAGGACGTATCCCTAAGGCATATCCCAGGAGGCTAAACTCGCAGGCTGATGCACTTGTGAAACTCGATGCTACAATTCAATTATCTTCATCAGGGTCCACGCTTGTCTGGGTGGCAGAATGGAGACACATGGAACTAAGAACTGATGTCAATGTGGACGACGAGAGAAATATCTTCCCCGAGTGCCCTCCTTATCCATTTGGAGCACTTCTGTCAGCTAAAGAAGTAATCAAGACTGACCAAGCAATAGCACAGAGTCAAGGAGCTAAGGGTCGGAATCAAGAACCAGAATTCTTTGACCCAATGTGTGTAGAAATTGAGCAGGGAGAAGATTGGAGAGATCCCATCACCAGTTTCCTAAAACATGGCAGGCTCCCGGAAGATCGTACTGAATGCAACAACATACATCGAATGTCTACCAAGTATACCCTCCTTGATGGTGATGCTCTCTTCAGATTGTCGTATGACAGCATTCTTCTTAGATGTGTCGCTATCCAAGAGGCAAATAAGGTGTTAGAAGAAGTTCACTCTGGCATTTGTGGACTACACCAGTCCGGTCCTAAGCTCTATGAATGAATACGTTGGTTTGGATACTATTGGCCTTCCATGATTGTCGATTATTTAAGATATGCTAAAAGTGCCAAGTATGCCAAATACACCCTAGCCTGGTTCACCAGCCTCTAGAGCCATTACACCCTACGATTGCATCATGGCCCTTCTCACAATGGGGTATGGACATCGTAGGGCCTATTGATCCTCCTTCCACAATGGGCCATGTTTTTATCCTAGCTGCAATAGATTATTTCTCTAAGTGGCTGAAGAGGGCCCCCTTAAGCAGGTTCCAGGGACAAGAGTGGCCTACTTTGTTGGACATCATATTATATATCATTTTGGGGTGCCCGGCCGGATTATATTTGACAATGGTCCTCAATTTAGGAGTCATCACATCAATCGCTTAGTAAACCTATTCGGTTTCGAATGGAGGTACTTGACTATGTACCACCCTCGGGCGAATGGATTGGTTGAGGCTTTCAATAAGACTCTGTGCAGCATTCTAAGAAAGTCAGTATAAAAAATAAGGAAGAACTGACATGACAAGCTTCCTGAAGCCCTATGGGCCTATCGCACTACTACACGAAATGCTATTGATTCCACTCCTTATTCTTTAATTTATGGGGGTGAAGAAGTTTTACCCCTCGAAGTACAAATCCCTTCACTGTGAGTCGCTATTCACCAAGGAATAACCAAATATGAGAGATTTAAGCTCTGGTATCAAGAATTGGATGCACTCGATTGAAAGAGGTTAGAGGCTCAGCAAAGCCTTGAACTCAACCATGGGAGAATGAAGTGGGCTTTCGACAAGTATGTCAAAGTCCGCTCATTCACATGCAGTGATCTAGTCTTGGCTGTCAAAAGGCCTATTGTTATGCACGGCCGACGTGAAGGGAAGTTTGAGCCTAAGTGGGAAGGTCCCTTTATAGTCAAAAAGGTCTCGCCCAACGGAGCCTATATACTGACACATCCTAAAGGCGGGGAAGCAATGCCCCCTATCAATGGACGACACTTAAAGAAGTACTACCCATAATACGTATTCAAAAGAAAGGGACTCAACGCGAAAATAGGCAAGATTGTCCAAACAAAATTCTAACTCTTTTATTTGCAGTAAAAATGAGTTACAAGCTACAAGAAGCCCATTACTAGGGAGGTTACAAGGTTCTTGCATCTGAGGATCAGAGGACAGTTACAAACTAAAACTTGTACTGTCGCTCATGCATCTAAGGATAAGAGGATGGGATAAGAGGATGGTTACAGGCTAAAGAAAGGCCTTCCTCATGAAGAAGAAACGAAACCACTTGGAGAGTTAGCTTTAATTCATCTGAAGAGTAAGAGGATGGTTACAGGCCAGAAGACAAAGCAGAGCCACTCCAAGACGTTAGTCTCAGTCCATATGACATGTATGTCAAACATACAAGCCAGATATCTCATCTGACGTGTATATCAAGTATACAATAAAGGATTCATTCGACATGTGAATCACACATACAAAGTGGGCTGCCCTGGCAATGAACTGGCGTATGAGGACAAGCATACCCTATTCACAATGGGGGCCCTTCCACAAAACAACATGGAGGATTTGGCTTCCAACAAATACCATAAGCCATGCCCCGTCATCATTCACCACTTTTTGCCGGCCCATGAACATCGCCGTTTGTAGCTCATCGTCGAGTGCCGCAAGTCCCTCACATAACTTACTGTCATAAGTAAGCATCACTCTTTGTACCATGATAAGCCACACGTGCTGATGAGCTCCGACTAGAGCCAACACCGACAGTGTCCTCCAAAGGCCTGTGCCGGTTGTGCTCTGAACCCTTAGCGCTGGTTGGCTTTCTTGAGGTTCAGCGCCGGTTGTGTTAGCACTCCAAACCATCAGCGTCGGTTGCCCTAGTGCCAACTGCACTTCTATTAGTGCCGACCCTGTCATGACTGTTCGCTTCCCGAGACTCCTCGTTTTCAAAGGCTAAGTTTTCACACCTCCTTAATTAACATATGAAAGAGGTAACCGTACACCTTATCTGTGATGGTTCACCTCCACGACGGTTCACCTCTTGCAACTGTACGCCTTCCATGATGGTCCACCTCCCGTGACCTTTCATCTCCCGTCGTAACTTCTCCTACACAGCAGAAAAACCCATTGAAAAACCTTCCCGTCTGTGTTTTTCACCTGGACAACACCAGAATTTCATCGAAAACTTCTGCAAACTTCCCCTAAGTCCACGGGAACCTCTGCAAAAACCACTAACAACGTCGGAAAGTTTCCAAAATCCCTGGGAAACTTCTTAAAAATCCCTGAAAAACTCCTAAGAAGCGTGAAAATTCTCACAGTTTCAATTCCCCCCTCTTCTACCAAAAACTGCTGCAGCTGGAACCTCTTTTATTTCCCTGAAAACTCTCCAGAGAACTCTCCTTTCTTGCTCCTTTCCCTTTAACTTCGCCAAATTCTTGGCAAAGTCTGCATGCCAAAGGTCTTCCCTGCAAAACCACCTAGAATCCCATTGTTAGTCGAGAACCTTCCTTGCAAAACCTTTGCCGGAGTCCCACTGCTTGCCGGAACTTCAACCGACCTCCCTCACCTCACTGTTAAAGAAAATTTTCGCTTAAGTTTTTTTACCATTGGTAAAAAAGTCAGGAAAAATGGGATTTTACCCCATTAAATAGACCACACTACCCTCAAATGCCCCTCACAAACAGAGAATTCCAGTCGTGTCCAAGGGAAGCTAAGAGACGATGAGCAGGTCGGGCTTTGACTCGAGGCCCGAGGTAACTCTCATCGATCCATCCTTAGCACGGGGTGAATTTCAAACAACCCTAACTTCAGTTGATGTAGCGCCGGGTGAATTTTAAACAAACCTAGTGCCTATTGACTTAGTGCCGGGTGTGTGTTTAAAACAACCCTAGAGCCGGGTGTGTCTTCAAAACAACCTTAACATCGGTAGACTTGGCGCTAGGTGTGTTTCCCACAACCCTATCGCTAGTTGATTTTGTGCTGGGTGTGTGTCCAAATGTCTAGCGCCGGTTAACTTAACGCTGGTTGTCTTCAAACAATATCACTGACCGTTCACAGCGCTAGCTGAGTCTTTAACAACCCAGTGCCGGTTGTGTTTTTGAGAACTCAGCGTCGGTTGAATACTTGCAAGAACCCACTAGCACTACACATGGCACCGACCGTATTTCAA
The DNA here is from genome assembly GCF_000471905.2 of Amborella trichopoda. Next base: position 1,720,084 of record NW_006496628.1, on the reverse strand, counting down.
GCAGCCTATTGTCACCTACTCTAAGTTGAAGTCTTGTGCGTCTTAATACTTATCCTTAGTGGGGTTGCACCTAAGCCGTGACCTGTCATCCCCAGTGATGTTGCATTTAGTATGTTGCACCAAAACTGTGACCTATCATCCCTAATGGAGTCAAGAGCTATCCCTCATCCCCATAGGAGTCACACCCATAATGCAGCTCAATGTCCCCAGTGAAGTTAGGGTCATTCTTACCTCTTCAATTTTCAGGGGGTCTATTTCACACCAAGCCATCTTTCACCCTAGAGAGTATGCTTACCCCCCACCAAGCTTTAGTGAAGTCCGCTTTTGTTGGCCATCTTTCATCAGGACACCATTTCCATTTGAGCCCTCAGTTTGTGAATGGTCTTAACCATTTTATCCCTAATAAAGTTGGATTGCCATCAAAATATCTATTCCCAATGGAGCCTTGGTCAGTGCATTATGACCCTAAACTGCACAGCCTCGGTCCGTGCTATATGACCCTAAACTACACAGCCTCGGTCTTTGCTACACGACCCTAAACTGCACTACCTCAGTTTGTGTTGCATGACCTTAAACTGCACAGCCTCGATCCGTGCTGTATGACCCTAAATTGCACAGCTTCAGTCTGTGTTGCATGACCCTAAATTGCACAGCCTCGGTTTGTGCTACACAACCCTAAACTACCCAACTTTGGTCCAAACTATATGACCTTAAACTGTAGCGACGGTCCGTGCTACATGACACTAAACTGCACAGCCTCGGTTTGTTCTGCATGACCCTAAACTGCACAGCCTCGGTCCGTGCTGCACGACCCCTAAAATGCATGGCTTTGGTCCAAACTATATTATCCTAAACTGTTGCGGAGGTCTAGTTGCATGAACTTAAACTGCATAGTCATAGTTGTATGATTTAAAACTGCATAACCACGATCTAAGCTACATGACTTTAAACAATAGTACACGTCCTAGCCGCATGATGTTAAAAAGCTCAGCACCATGGTTCGAACTATATGACCCTAAACTGTAGAGGAGGTCTAGTTGGACGACCTTTGACTGCACGGTCCTAGTTGTACGACTTTAAACTTCATAACCATGGTCCAACTGTATGCCCTTAAACCATAGTGCATGTCCTCGCCGCATGACGATAAACTGCTTTGCACAGGTTCAGGAGGCATGATCATAAACGTGGCCCCACATACGTGCATGCGCCTTTTACGTGTACTTTTAACACACGCCTTCCCTAACCTACCTGTTAGTGTGCGCATGCCAGCTTCATTACCTCCCCAGTGAGTTCATTCACTCCATCACCATACCTCATTCCCTTGTGAGTCTCACTCGCACCCATAAAATGGCGAACCATCCCGCCATCCGTACTTGTTGTAAGTTAGTGGGTCACCATTGTCCACTCACATTTCATACATCATCCATCTCTCATAGGTAGCCTAATGCCATTTCTCCATGTGATTCAAACCACCACCATACTCACTCCATGGCTTCCACAGACTGCGATTCATCACCACCATGGTACAGCTGTATCACCACCATGGTCCAGCTGTATCACCACCATGGTCCACCACCATAGTGCACGTCCGGGCCGCATGATGTTAAACTATTTCGCACAGGTCCCGAAGGCATCACCTTAAACACACCTTCACATAAAGCAAACAAAGAAAAAATAAATAAAATAAAAATAATAAGCATGGTGTATACCATAACAAGGGAACACTATGAGTAAAAATGACAGATGGGCATGGTCACGAAACCATGAGTAAAAGAGTTCCGTGAATAAAAACTGAGCACGGTGAAAACCCGAAAGGGCATCGTGAGTAAAAATGGATGAAAAGTTGGACATAGCCGAAAGGTTATGGGTAAAAGAGCCCCATAATAAAAAGAAGCTGGTGAAAACCTTCTCTATGATGCTGCTTCCCAAGTTCAAGCGAAAATTCATAAAGGACGTTTCGATCAATAAACAGATTGATACCGCGCTCGTCTTAACAAGCAACTTTAGCCCTCACTCAAAAGAAGAAAATCCCTGGTGTCATAAATGCTAGGACTCCAAAAATATGAGCTTCAAGGAAAAGATTCTGACAGTCCGAGTCCAGTTGCAAAAGGATTCGAAAGACAGAAGACTCGCCAAGATGGCAAGACAATTCTCATGAGGAAGAACATTATTCGCACGAGGTCACATACATAATCTAGAAATAAATAATCCAAATAAAAGAAACTAAAAAAAGCCAAGGGAGAACCTACCAGAGACGTCAGCTAGTCTAGCGGCACGACCAGACCTTCGAGATCGGCTAATAGAACCTGCCCCCGACTGGACTCGATCGATGAGACCTATATTGGTACTGTGAACGTCAAAAGGAAACCTGCTATAGCAGAAAACAGAGCCTACCAAAGTAAACAAACGAACCCGGACCAAATGGGAACGATGCCCTTCTACATGGCACTCAATTGCCAAACAGGTTTGATTCTGACTGACGATGTCTGAAAAAAATCCTCAGCTTCAAAATCACCAACAGTTCTCACGAGGGTGAGGATTTTGACAAGATCCCTCAAAAACGTCTCTTCTCCCCTTAAAGTCTCCACAAACGGACCCGCGAACAATGTATCCCTACGTGTGAGCAGCCTTGTGACACATTACGTGAATCTCCTCGACGTTCACGTGGTCCTGTGGCTAGGAAGAACAAAAAGCCAAACGAAATTTTCCCATTGATTGTCCTTCTCGCTTCTCTTGAAGCAAAACATTCAGCGGGGCTAGCTGTTTGAACGTATTTTTCAGCACCTTGCTCCTTAGTAGGAAGCAGGTAAATAAAGTCTACAAAACAGTGGAAATTCCCGACAGTCTCAAAATGGTCCCAGAATTGGTTAGGAACCTCATCAACACTTCAAAAGACCACCTTTCGAGTTTCATCGCAATCTGACATGTCTAAGGTAGTGAACACAAAGAAAGTTGTGGGACCACTATTAGTAGATCCGAAACTATCAAAAACTCCTATGGGTCATGTTTCGGCTTAATCGAGCACACCAAAACAAAGTTATGGGTAAAATATCGAAAAGGGGTAAGCCGTACACTATTCTCGTGTGGCCACCTTGCACTAAAACACCATTAAAGGTGCATGTTTTCACAGTTACAGACAGCCACTTTTTAGGCTTATATCTCACTCATTCCAAGATGAATTGCTCTAAAATTTGCTGAGCGTGTTCGTCTCTTCATGACGAACAATTCGATATGTGGTATGCCCCGTGATGATGTCCGACAATAGAGAAAAACGAAATGAAAGTCGTTGATCCGTGAGGCAAGTTGTAGAAAATTCAGCAGCAGCACGCCTTGTTCGAGCAGCCAGATCACGACGCTCGTATACCCGATCGGCATGAAACCAATTGCATTAGGTGCATGAGATCTGATGTTATCTTTGGTCTAAAGGCGTCAAAGCTGTTGTAAATTCCAGTCGCCAGATTTCAAGATTCCGGCAAAAAACTCAAGAAAAAAAAATCTTCATCCAGACATGAAATCAAGCTACGTTCACTGCAACATGATTGTGACGGCATGGTCAGTGTGATTAAATGAAGAAATCATGAAGAAACATCAAGGAATGAGCACTCAATCGATCTGAATTTTTCAAGATTCATCCAAGATTCAAGTCTCATGATCATGGCTCAAAAACATTATTCATGGCTCGAAGTTGGTATCAAAATGATCGCCATGCCGAGCCGTACATGAAAACAATAATATTTCGATCAAATGGGCATCAGAACAACCTCAGGTTAGAAAAGAAAGATCACCCAAGTTCTCGAGCAACAACAGGGACTGTTATGGAATTCCACACATTGTTAGGCAGGGGCAAAACAGTCCTTTTGCACCCATTTCTAGAATTTCTTTAAATTCAATTAAATTTTAATTATTTTCAATTCTAGGTAGTTTTCGGGCATACACCCATGGTTAAGCCCAATTCTATATAAATAGGCACTGCCTCAATGTACAAAGGACATATTCATGCTTCTTGGATCAATCAATAAAATTCTGATTTTTTCTTGAGTTTGTGGGTACGTCTTGGAGAGAGAGAGGAGATAGAAAGAAAAGGGTCGGTACCCTTTGGGCAGGTAACTTTCTCTCTCCTCACCTCTTTTTTTCTCCTCCCTTCTTCCTCTCTTTCTCTCTCCTCCCCTCTTTCTTTCTCTTCCCTTCTTCCTCTCTTTCTCTCTCCTCTTCTCTTTCTCTCTTCCCTTCTTTCTCATCTGTATCTATTTCTCTCTCCTCCCTTCTTTCTCATCTTTATTTATTTCTCTCTCCTCCTCTCTTCTCATCTCTATCTCTTTCTTCTTCTCAACTATATCTCTATCTCTCTCTTCTTCTCATCTCCATCTCTTTCTCTCCCCTCTCTTATCTCTATCTCTATCCATTCTCCTCTCTTTTGTCACAGTCGGCGAAGCTTAGCGCTGGTTGGCTTGTCTCCTCCTCTTCTTTCATTCCTAGTGTGGGAAGGGGTTTTTTCTTTCCTCTTCTTTCATTCCCAACATCAGGTAAGGATTTTCTCTCTCCTCTTCACAGTTGGAAAAGCCTAGCACCGGTTGGATTTCTCTATCTTCTCTTCTATCACAGTCGGTGAATTCTAGCGTCAGTTGAATATCTCTCTCTTCTCTTTTGCCACAGTTAGTGAAGCTTAGCATTGATTGGTTTTTCTCTCCTCTTTTAATAATCGACAAGCCTAGCACTGATTAATTTTCTCTCTCCTCTTCTATCAGTCAATGAAGCCTAGAACCGACTGGTTTTCTCTCTCCTCATCTGTCAGTCGGTGAAGCCTATCATCGACTGGTTTTCTCTCTCCTTTTTTGTCAGTTGGTGAAGCCCGACACCAACTAGTTTTCTCACTTCTCTTCTGTCAGTCGGTGAAGCATAGTGCCGACTGGTTTTCTCTCTCCTCTTCTGTTAGTCGATGAAGCCTAACACCTGTTGGATTTCTCGCTCCTCTTCTGTCAGTCAGTAAAGCCTAGTGTTGGCTGGTTTTCTCTCTCATCTTCTATCAATTAGTGAAGCCTACAGTCGTATGAATTTCTCTCTCCTCTTTTGTGGCAGTCGACGAAGCTTAGTACCGATCGCGTCTCCTCTCTCTTCTCCTCTGCAACACAGTCGATGATGCCTAGCACCAACTGTGTTTTCTCTCTCTTCCTTTTAACACAATTAGCAATGCTTAGCTCCGACTGTGCCTTCCTTCCTTCTCTCTCCTTTATCCTCTCGTCTTTCATACTCTTATCTTCCTTTCTTCTCCCTCCTTCTTTCTTTCCCTTCTTCTCTTCTTGTTCTTTCCTCATAGCCTTAATTCTGCCACTAAGAGGGATTGAGGTTAGCCTCTCATGGTAGTCCTATCGTCGAGTCGTAATGTTGTCATGCCTAGATTACTTAGCGCCACGACAGACTGACCATCGTGCCTAGCTAGTCGGTATTGGTAAGGATGTCTAGTAGTAATCCTGTGAGCCGGTCTTAGTTACGGAGCCCATTTTGCTACCACGTCAGGCCAATTACCCACCAGCCTAATCACCGCTCTGATCTGCTCGCTTAGTCAAATTCTTCTCTGCCCTGTTTTTCTTCGCTTCTTCTTTTTGGATGCGCATGCTTGTGTACGTTCATCAAAGAGGAAAAGGGTGAGATTTGACTAACTTGTCTTATAACCTTTGCCATATATGTGTGTGATTGCAGAAAATAAGAAGAATAAAAGCCAAGGGTGGCGATTCTGAACCAGTTTTATCACAGGGGGCTTTCTTCTTGATTTAGGAGGGCACCCACGCGAGTTAACTCGAGTAAGTCCCGAACCCACCTTTAAATTCCTCTCTCACTAATTGGTAACAGCTGCCACCGTTCTTGAATGAGGTTCCCGAGAAAGCGATCTCAAAAACATCTCGGGTCTTCCCACGAAACTCGAGATGCACGCTGCCCGATCCCCAAAGGATCCGGAGGGAGAGATTGAGGCACCTAACCAGTCTCCTCATCAGCCCACAGCCCACTTCCAAACGGCCTGCCCGGAGACGGCAACCGACAAACATCTCCTCCTTTGCTAGTTCGTTGAGACTCTCGTAGGACCAGCCTTCCAGTGGTATACTCGGTTGCCGCCAAACTCGGTGCACACTTAGCAAGAAATGGAGCAGTTGTTCTACCAATGCTTCTGCGAAGTCCAAAGGAACGTGGAAACCATCGAGCTCCTCACCTTGATGCAAGACCCTGGTGAGCTGGTTGACAAGTTCATCACCCGATTGAGAGAGTTGGCGACCTTTCACGTCACTCCCATGACCGAGAAGGAAGCAGTCCAGACTTGCATAGGAAACATGCTTCCCAAGATCGCCTTACATGTCGAGGCATCCAATCCACCCTCTATGTCAGAGCTCATCTTTAAGGCAGTTCGTATCGAGGGATTGTTCAAGCACCACAGAAGCCCTCGTCAGCAATCCTCCGACTCAAACTCTTGCTCCAGCAGTCGGAGCAATCAAAAGGCAGTGATCAGTGTGGCTATCACCATGACTGACACCAAAGGCGTGGCCCCCCCAAATTCTCGACCTATCTAAAGCATAGAAACTTCAGAATAGGGGCAAGCAACAATTCTACAATGGAGTCCCGCCTCCTAAAAACAGTAAGCGAAACGACTACTGGACCCAACACCAGAATAAGGTTTACCCCTTTGACTCAGAGTCGACCCCCGCACTGCTCCACTGCTGCTAGAACAGAACATGATCCAGCTACCAGAGGTCACCACGGTAGAGTCACCGGGGTAGGATTCGAATGAGAAATACTATGCCTATCATAGGAGGGTAGCCCACTCCACTCACAACTGCAACAAGCTCAACGACACTATCGGGGCCCTTATCAACAAGGGCCAGATAAAGCTTAAGGAGTTGAAAAATGCATTTGGGTAGCTGAGGCATCCCACATAGTCACGATCCAAGAGGACCATGGGGCACGCGCTATCCTTCATGCATTTTTCTCTATAATGCTCGAAGAAGGGATCGCCACCCCAAAGCCAACAAGGCAGCCCAATTTCCTTCCTCAAGGGATCGAGAACCTCTGGTGCGCGTACCACCAGATATGAGGTCATGATATAAGTGAGTGCACTGGCTTCCATAAAATCTTGGTAAAAAAGATGCAACAGTGTAAGGTGGTTCAGGGCAACCCGATAAGACACCCTTAGGTCCCTCTTCCACATGTGCAAGAAGACCCCCTAGCACAAGCCTAGCAAAATATTGAGCAAGACCCTCTACAGGCCCTCTTTGAGGCAATGCTCCAACAGGGTCTTGTCACCCCAAAGTCAGCCAGATAGCCTAAGCATCTTACCTAAGGCATGAAACAACGATGCCCCTATCACCAAGTGTGGGGCCACGAACTCAAGGACTGCACTGGGTTCGAGGCCATAGTCATGGAGAAAGTCCCCCGTTCAAGAGGAAGCCTCGCTACAAGCCCTTGATGAGCATGCACTGGACCTTTCAGAACCCTCGACCTCGCAGCCCTGGGTCGTCTACCATGGGCGAAGTAAGCTGAAATCATTAAAATATAAGGAAGTCTACCAAGCTAGGGCTACTCACCAGCCTGATATGGTGGTCCAAACACCCCTTCAGGGATCCCGATGGAGACGGCGAGCACCTAGGTCAGCTCGTTGAAGGAATCATCTTCCTCGGACACTAGTCGAGGAAGAATTCTTCAGGCCCCTTCCTTGGCTGCCGACCTTGCCGAACTTCATCTCAGGCGTTGCTCACCTCATCTCATCATCCAATTAGGCAGATGGCCCTGAGTTATCAATATCTCAAGAGTCGACCAAAATGGGTGACGACGTTAAAGCACCCCACAACAGTCAAAGTCAGGGCATGACCTTAAATACCCCCTGCAAACATCCAATTCGGCGAAGTTGTAAAAAGCTGCTCAAAACGTCCTAACTCTTCTTCTCGTCCCTCCTCTTTTATTTTCTCCACAGGTGCAGCTCGATGGTGCCTAGAGTTCGACACTTTGAACAAAGAGTTCGAAGACACTAGCCTCACCCAATCACAATAAGAGTGGCTCAGAGAGATGCTGACCCAGGCAGATGGATTTTCGATTGTCTCCGATGCCCTGTCAACCCAAACAAAGACCGAGTCATCTTCAGACTCTTGTTCCAAAGAGGCCTCCCACATGATGAAAATCTTAGAAGTACCAATTAGCACAGGGAAAATGGGTATAAGATCGAGAAAGAAGCTACAGCCAACACCTCAAAGCTCAAGGTCCTCAAACTTCTTGATCCTTCACTTTCCCTGAAACCTAAACCTCAGACTTCTACATCCCTAATACAAGTCCCTATCAATTCCCTATCAACCTAGACCACATTGGCTGAGCAACAAAGTCAGCCAGTATCACAAACCAAAACCCAACCAAAGCTTGTTCCTAAACCTACCCTACCACCTACACCAATGACTGGATCAGGAACACAGAAGACTAATGAGGATAAAGTGAAGTATGATGTAATTGGGCACTTGAGAATGCTTCCAGCCCTTTTAAGTATCTATGATGCCCTCTTGCAGTCTAGAGACTATCGTATGGCTCTGGTCCAAGCTCTTTCTAACTCAAGGGTGTACAAGACTGAGGTAGAACCTATTGAGGTTAACCCAACCATTCTAAGTGGGTGCCTGATAATCTCCTTTTCCGAAGATGACTTTCAGTCGAGAGGCAAATTCCACAATTGCCCCCTCTTCGTGAATGGTGAACTGCACGCCTACCCTCTCAATCAGATCATATTGGATGGAGGATCAGTAGTTAACCTGATCCCAAGAAGGATTCTCACTCGACTAGGATTAAGGTTTGACGACCTCACTCCTACTCACATCACTGTGCAAGGGTTCAACCAGTCAGGAGAAAAGCCAGCCGGTACAGTGCGTCTTCACCTCAAGATCAGTGATCCCAATGATTACGCTCAATTCCATGTAATCGACACTGATACCTCTTACAACGTCCTGCTTGATCGTCCTTACCTTCATGATCAGGAGGTGGTTCCTTCCACGCTCCACCAACGTTTCAAGCACACCGAGAGGGAAGGCAACACACGGTCTATGCTGACAAAAGACCGTAACCCGTAGCTGAAACTCACTATGCCGACGCCAAGTACTATTTTACACACCTTCCAGCACTAGAAATGCCAAAAGATGATGACCGAAAGTCTGTGAGAGAGATGGGACCTTCGTCTCATGACGACGTTGAGGATCTGGGGTGAATGATCACGAATATATTCAAAGAAAAGGAAAGACAAGGAAAGATCCTCCCTTTGATCCCCAATCACCCAAGTATACCCTGCCACCTCTCCAATGTCATGGTAAGTCATGACCCCGCCCCCCGACCCCAATCATAGGGTGACAAAGCACAGGATCACGACCAAAGGTAGCAAACATCACTCAGGTGGGAGTGGCTCAACGCATAAAAACATGGAATCGAGAGCAAACCACGAAAGATAACTAGAATAAAACCATTCATCCAACAAATATCAATCTAAAAGGTATAACCAATTCTATCATTCATTATCAAAAGTATTTACAATTTCCTCAAGGCAATACTGGCCCAGAATACACAAAATGAAGTATACATCATATAACTGAAACCACCAAAACATACTGTGAAGGTCTTCGGAAGATGGTTTCTAAAAGTTCTTAATTCCAGGCTTCAAGCCCTCAAACTGCCACCCACCTAAAGCACAGATGCCGCCACCCTTCACTCTATAGTTATGAGATTAAGATGGAATGAGCTAAAAGCCCAGTAAGCAGATCTACACCATTGCATTCTAACTTGCATGACACTGATAACGATATGCAATGCTCATATATACATATATATCCACATGTATCAAATGAAGTCCCTTAACATTGCTTCTCAACATTCTAACAGTAATGTAATAAAGGCAGTTCAATATATATATATATTGTATAAGTCACAACCACCTTACTTAAAGCAGAGTAGTAAGGACATCACATGCACTTTTAAAAGTTCATGTAAAAAGCTTAAATAAGACAGACAAACAGATCTATTTACTCCTGAAACAGAACCCATATCGGTCAGGCTAAGCCAATTTTGAACTTGGGACTTCTACCCTCACTCAAGAACGAGGACAATGACAAGTGGCTCCACTTCATAATTCCCTCATACACACACATACATCCCCAACGTGCTTTGGGGTTTTGATAGGCAAAGGCCTTACAAGAGACAACCCTCTCCTTATACCCTTCTGGCGAGAGAGCGTTACACTACCATTAGGTGACCCAATGTGTAGTGCCCACATAGATCTGGGGGGGGCGACCCTCCCAACGAATCACATCCTGAGTCCCGTCCTATCATGGGGAGTCAGGGAAAGATCGCAACTGCTAGCACCACATTCAGACAGTAGGTACCCTTCCCAACAGGCAGCAGCCAACACCATCATGCACATAGTAGTAGGTGTGCATTCACATTTCACATAAGCATCATGATACCATCATTCACACAGTAAGTATCCATTCTCATATTGCATAAGCAACATGATACCATCATTTACACAATAGGTATCCATTCTCATATCACATCAGCAGTATGATACCATCATTCACATAGTAGGTATCGATTCACTTATCACATAAACAACATGATACCATCATTCACATAGTAGGTATCCATTCTCATACCACATAGGCAGCATGATATCATCATTCACACAGTAGGTATCCATTCACATATCACATAAACAACATGATACCATCATTCACGCAGTAGGTATCCATTCACATATCACATAAACAAGAATATCACAATTTGATAGTGGCATATCATATCTAAGCTATATTATCATGACATTACCATAGTAATAATGACATTATTCCAATTATGTCATAGTGCTCAAGTTCGTGCCATCAAAGGCAATGACATGTGCTCAGCATTAGCATCGTAACTTTTAAACCATTTAGAGTTTTAAGGTGATTCCAAAATCAATCTTGTGCTAAACATATCTATCCTTTAAGCGGAATTGGTTTGAGGACATTAGGACCTATTAAAGGTTCAAAGAGGTGAGGTTTAACTATCTGCACCCTTCAGTGAACAGTGGACAACGACATAGCCTGCTTCATATCACTTTAAATTTCAAACGGTAGGTAACATGTGAAGGTTTCCAAAATTAAAGTTTAAGTCCAAACATATGTGTTTCTGACAAGGAAAATTTTAAAGCATTTGGATTCCGTTTAGTGGTTCAAAGACACGTGCCAAACCAGGTGATAGTTCTGAATTTTTTATCAACACAACCCACAATGACATATCATAAAATGAAGTATAACTTTCAATCTAAGAAGAATTTCAAAATAGTTTCTACATGAAACTTTTATCCCATTCAAATATATTTCAAATGGATTTAGTTTGGCCAAAAATAAACTTTGTTTGTTTAGGCTAAATCCGTGATCACAGTGGTGTTAGTGGAAATCTAGGAAAACAGTCAATAATGATATATCTTCTCATTTTGAAATATAACTTCATTTTTGTAAAGAATTTACAATGTGAAAAAAGAAACATTTTACTAGACTCGCATATCATCCTAATGGTTTTGATTGGAGGCCAATCGGACCCCATTTGGCCATTCGAAGGTCTCCTTCAAGGACACATATGTTCCTAGAATTTGACAGTGGCATATAGCATATCTCAAGAACACATTCCGTGGTCTTTATTCATGGTGAGGAACATGATAACAGCCATTCGCTCACAATGGACACACATAACATGCATTTCTCACATAATCTAAGAATCATACATTCAGTCTTAGCATGCACTTTCATTATAGAACAAAACCCCCAAATTTTAATGAAAAGTCGTAAGGTTTTTTCTACATCACATACACTTTCCTTGATTATTTCACATGAATAAATTCCCATGCATCCTTACGACTACCATGAAATGGTGATGGATCCACTTACCTAAACAACGATGGTGCCTTCTCCAATCCTCTTCTTACAGCTCTCACCCACCGAACAATGACTGCCCTCTAACAGTCACTTCATCACACCTTGTGCCTTAGAAAGAGAGAGAGGGATGAAGTAAGAATGAGTGGTGTGGGTGAGAGAAAAGGCTTAAGTACTCTTATGGGTGGGGTGGCCGCCCAAGTGAAACCAAAGGACTGCAAAATCTGGACAAGTGGCACTCAAACAGCATGCATTCAACAAGTGGCATACTGAACTCATGCATGTCAGAGACACAACTGGCGCTGCTTATATACATAACGGTGCTAGGCTTTCTACCCAGCCGGTGCTGCACCCAACCCAGCTGGCGCTTCAGACAACCCAACCGGTGCTAACACTCAACCCAACCAGCACTGGAACTTTCTCCTATTCATAGTCAACATTGCACACAACCCAACCGGCGTTGGCACTTTCTCCTCTTCACAACTTGATGCTGACACTTTCTCCTCTTCACAACCGGTGTTGCACGCATTCCAATAAGAGTTGCACACAACCCAACCGGCATTGGCACTTTTTCCTCTTCTCAGCCAATGCTGCACACAATCCAATCGTTGCTAGCACTTTCTCCTCTTCATAGTTGGTGCTGTACACAATCCAACCAGCACTGCAAACAACCCAACCGATGCTGGCACTTTCTCCTCTTCACAGCAGGAGCTGCACACAATCTAGCTGGCACTAACACTTTCTCCTCTTCACAGCCGGTGCTACACACAATCTAGCCGGTGCTAGCACTTTATCCTCTTCATAGCCAGCATTGCACACAACCCAACCGGTGTTGCACATAACCCAACCGGCACTAGCACTTTTTCCTCTTCTCAGTCGGGAAAAGTTTGGGTCGTGGCATCATTCCCCATAAAAGAAAGATTTTTTCCTCAAAATCGTTAGTTGAATAAATGAGGGTACAAGGCTTGAATGATACTGCCATAAGACCCGGACTAGAGAAATCTCTTTGTTGCGCAATACATGGGCCTTATGTCCAGAATTTTGGTTGGCTGCTCCACATAAGTCAAATCTTCCCTAATTGGGATCGGCTCAAACCATAAAGCGTGGGATAGATCGGGCTGACACTTTCTTAATAACGACACATGAAACACATTATGAACATTTGCCGACTCGGGAGGTAGGGCCAATCGATATGAATCCTTTCTAAAATATCAAAGGGTCAAATGAACTATGGACTCAGTTTCCCCTTCTTGCCAAATCTCATAATGCCCTTAGTTGGTGATGTCTTAAAAAAGGCCCGATCACCCACCACAAATTCAAGTTCCCTTCTCTGATTGTTGGCATAAATTTTCTACCAACTTTGAGCCATTCGAAGTCTCTCTCGAATGAAAGTGATATTTTTTGAGGTCATTTGAACAATCTCTAACCCTAATAGTCTTCTCTCACTGACTTCGTCCCAACAAATAGGCTATTTGCACTTCCTCTCATACAATGCCTCAAAAGCTGCCGTCTGGGTACTGGCCTAAAAACTATTTTACATGAAAATACTATCAAAGGAAGATGATTATCCCAGCTTACCTTGAAATTTGTAATACAAGCCCTCAACATATCTTCTAGGGTTTGAATATTCCTTTTCGATTGTCCATCTCTCTGAGGGAGGAAAGCAGTACTAAAAGTGAGTTTGGCCCCCATGGCCGACTGCAGGCTGTTCCAAAACCTTGAAGTAAATTTGGAGTCTTTGTCAGACACAATACTAACAGGCACCCCATCAAGTCTTACTACCTCCTTGATATATAGTTTGGCCAACTTATCCATGGTATAAGTAGTACGGACCGAAACGAAATGAGCGGCTTTAGTGAGTTGGTCCACAATGACCCAAATACTATCATGCCCCGAACTTGATTTCGGCAGGCCGAACATGAAGTCCATAGTTAGGTGCTCCCACTTCCATTCTAGTACAGGTAAGGGTTGCAATTGCCCAGTAGGTTTCTGGTGTTCAGCCTTCACTTGCTAACAGATCAAGCACTTGGAAACAATCTGTGCTACCTCTCTCTTCATGTTACTCCACCAAAAGACTATTTTTAGATCTTGATACATCTTTGTGCTCCCGGGATGCGCTGTATAACGAGTGTTATGTGCTTCTTCTAAAATAGTCCTTTTTACCTTCTCATTGATAGGAACACAAACCCGACCATTGAATCTTAACATTTCATCACTGCCCAAGACAAAGTCCTCCTTACCATCTGATTTTATTTCCTTGAAAATTTTCATGAACTGAGGTTCCTCTTTTTACGCTACTCAGATTTGCTGAAAGAGATGGGGTTCTATTCTCACACATAACATTATTCCATTCCTATCATCAAGGGGCAGAGTTGGGTGCCATTCTACTATATCTTTTAGTAGTTTCATTTATCGGACCATCTTGTAAGACATATACACTAAGGGCTTCCTACTTAAGGCATCTGCTGCAACATTGGTCTTACCCAGGTGATAATTGATGGTATAATCATAATCATTGAGCAAGTCCATCCATCGTCTTTGTCTCATATTCAATTCTTTATGAGAAAACAAGTACTTGAGGATTTTATGGTCGGTAAACACCATAACTTGAGTCCCATATACATAATGTCTCTAAATGTTTAGGGCAAAAACCACAGCTACCAATTCTAAATCATGAGTGGGAGAGTTCTGATCGTAAGGTTTTAACTACCTGGAGGCATAGGCTATAACCTTTCACCTTTACATCAGCACACACCGAAGCCCTTTGTGTGAGGCATCAATAAAAACCATAAAATCTTCATTCCCCTCAGGCAAAGTCAGTACCGAGGATGTTATTAGTCTCTTTTTCAATTACTGAAAACTTCTCTCGCAGTTATCAGACCACACAAACTTAACTTCCTTTTGGGTTAGGCGAGTTAAGGGAAGTGCTATCTTCGAGAACCCCTCTACAAAATGCTTGTAATGCCCTGCCAGTCCTAAGAAACTGCAAACTTTAGATACATTTGTTGGCCTTTCCCCTTTAAGAACAGCTTCAATCTTACCAGGATCAACAGTAACCCCTTCTTTGGAACTAATGTTCCCAAGGAAGGCCACACTTGGGAGCTAGAATTCACTCTTATTGAGCTTAGTATACAATTTCTCCATCCTTAAAGTCTAGAGGACGACGCTTAATTGTTGCTCATGATCTGTCTGATTCCTGAAATACACCAAAATATCATCTATAAAGACCACCACAAGTTTATCTAGATAGGGTCTAAAGACTCTGTTCTTCAGATCCATAAACAAAGCTGGGGCGTTCATCAATCCAAAAGGCATGACTAGGAACTCGTAGTGGCCATAACGAGTCCTGAATGTATTCTTGGAAATATCCTCTTCCTTAACACGTAATTGGTGATATCCAACCGAAGGTCAATCCTCGAAATATTTGTGCCCCTTGCAGTTGATCAAATAAATCATCAATTCTGGGCAACGAGTATTTTTTCTTTACTATAATTTGATTCAATTGTATATAATCAATGCATAGCCTCAAAGTCGCATCTTTCTTTTTCACAAATACAATTGGTGCACCCCACGACGACAAGCTAGGTCGGATGAACCCCCTCTCCAACAATTCAAGCAATTATTCCTTTAATTATTTTAACTCAGTTGGGGCCATCCTATATGAGGCTTTAGAAATAGGAGTAATACCATGGACCACCTATATTTCAAATTTAATTTCTCTAACCAAGGCAGAGAAGTTAACTCTTCAGGGAAGACCTCTGGATATTCTCTCACTACCGGTATCTCTTCAAATTTAGGCTGGACACCTCGGTTTTCTCTACATAAGCAAAGAATCCAACACATGTTTTGGCAAACAGACAAGAGGCTCGAAGGGCTGAGATGATATTGCAAAGGAGACACATCCCTAATGGCCTTAAAATATAGTTCAGGTTGTTCCGGGCATCCAAAGGTTACAATCTTATCAAAACAGTTCACTGTAGCATGGTGGGTAGACAACCAATCCATACCCAAAATAATATCAAAGTCTTGAAATATCTAAAAGTATCAAATCTATAGGCAACACATGCCCTTTAATCACAATCCCACACTATTTATACATTACATCATTTTCTATTGATTTTCCCATAGGCATACATACTACCAGAGTCCAAACAAGTTGTACAGGCTTAACATTCAAGTGACATGCAAAGTGTGGTGTAAAAAATGAATGGGATGATCCAGGATCAATTAAAACTTTTGCCTCAATTCCATATATAGAAAGTGTACCTTGAGTCACAGAGGTTGACGCCTTAGCCTCTTGCTCGGTCAGGGCGAACACCAGCCCTTGAGCCCTCGGTCGGTCCAATGATCCCTTAACATGGTAGTCTTTCATTAAATGGCCCAATTTTCCGAACCGGAAGCAAGTCTTGGTCTTTTTGAACCATTCTGTCGCCATATGGTTTTCTCAATCCACAGTGAGGGCAGATTGGGCGTCAATTGCCGCTTACAACATTTGGGACAACCCCCGGGATCCTGATACCACCATGATTGTTTCTCCCCTTCCACTCTCTCCTTGGAGGGGGTCTTGCCTTCTTCTTAAAATTCCCAGACTGGGTGACACCCAACCTTCCATCTCTTATAACCTACAAGTCGTCGTCTTCTCTCTCCATCTTTAGGGTCAGGTCCAGTAGCGGGGAGATGGTCTTAAGGTTTGATGCAATAATCGTTCTTCTTATATTGGGCCGAAGGCCCCTCTCAAATTTGCTAGCCTTTCGTGCCTCAAAACTAATAATATCCGGTGTATATCTGGAGAGTTCAGCAAACTTCGCTGCATATTGTTCAACGTACATATTCCCCTGTTGCAGCTCTATGAATTCTACCTCCTTCCTTTCCCTTACAGAGTTGGGGAAGTATTTCTCATAAAAAACTTCTAGAAAACTCTCCCAAGTAGTCACCACTCTCGACCCTTCCCACAACTGTTTTATTGAGCTCCACCAATGCTTAGCTTCTCCTTCATGCATAAATGTACCCAGCCTGACTTTTTGCTTGTTAGTGCAATTTAGATTCTCAAAGGTCTTTTCTATCTGCCTTCTCCATCTCTCGGCAATTTCTACTCCCCCCTGCCCATTAAAGTTTGGGGTTGCCATCCTCTTGAACCTTTCTATCAAATTACTATCACTCATATCAGAGGCGGGGGTAGACGGGCTCGACACAGCTTCTCTCAACACTTGTGTCATGGCCTCAAAGGTTCTGACGAGTTCACTGAAGGCCTCGGTGTTCCCACTACTTGAACTTGCGTTGTTGGTATGAGTTCTTGGCATTTCAACCTAAAACATAAACACCCAGTTACTAGCTGATTAGAGAACTATCCTACAGCATTCTTAAGGCTCCCTAGGCCAACAATCCTATCCTGGCTGCTTTAATAACAAAAAGGTCACTACCCCACCCCCCGACCCCAGTCAGAGGGTGACAGAGCAGGGGATCACTACAGAAGGTAGCAAACATCACTCAGGTGAGAGTGGCTCAACGCATAAAAACATGGAATATAGAGCAAACCACGAAAGATAACTAGAATAAAACCATTCATCCAACAAATATCAATCTAATGGTATAACCAATTCTATCATTCATTATCAAAAGTATTTACAATTTCTTCAAGGCAATACTGGCCTAGAATACACAAAATGAAGTATACATCATATAACTGAAACCACCAAAACATACTGTGAAGGTCTTCGGAAGATGGTTTCTAAAATTTCTTAATTCCAGGCTTCAAGCCCTCAAACTGCCACCCACCTATAGCACAGATGCCGCCACCCTTCACTCTATAGTTATGAGATTAAAATGGAATGAGCTAAAAGCCCAGTAAGCAGATCTACACCATTGCATTCTAACTTGCATGACACTGATAACGATATGCAATGCACATATATACATATATATCCACATGTATCAAATGAAGTCCCTTAACATTGCTTCTCAACATTCTAACAGTAATGTAATAAAGGCAGTTCAATATATATATATATTGTATAAGTCACAACCACCTTACTTAAAGAAGAGTAGTAAGGACAACAGATCACAGGCATAGTTTAAAGTTCATGTAGAAAGCTTAAATAAGACAGGCAAATAGATCTATTTACTCATGAAGTAGAAGCCACATCGGTCATGCTAAGTCAATCCTGAACTTAGGACTTCTACCCTCACTCAAGAGGGAGGACAATGACAAGTAGATGTCCCACTTCGTAATTCCCTCATACACACACACACATCCCAAGCGCGCTTTGGGGTTTCAATATGCAGAGGCCTTACAAGACACAACCCTCTCCTTATGCCCTTCTGACGAGAGAGCGTTACACAACCAGTAGGTGACCCAATGCGTAGTGCCCACATAGATCTTGGGGGCGCGACCTTCCCAACTACTCACATCTTGAGTCCTGTCCTATCATGGGGAGTCAGGGAAAGATCGCAACTGTCAGCACCATCATTCGCACAGTAGGTACCCTTCCCAACTGGCAGCTGCCAACACCATCATGCACATAGTAGTAGGTATGCATTCACATATCACATAAGCATCATGATACCATCATTCACACAGTAGGTATCCATTCTCATATCACATAAGCAGCATGATACCATCATTCACACAGTAGGTATCCATTCTCCTATCACATAAGGAGCATGATACCATCATTCACACAGTAGATATCCATTCACATATCACATAAACAACATGATACCATCATTCACAAAGTAGATATCCATGTACATATCACATAAACAAGAATATCACGTTTTGATAGTGGCATATCATATTTAAGTTATATTATGATGGCAGTACCATAGTAATAATGACATTATTCCAATTAAGCCATGTTGCTCAATTTCCTTCCATCAAAGGCAATGACATGCACTCACCATTAGGGTCGTAACTTTTAAACTGTTTAGAGTTTTAGGTGATTCCAAGATCAATCTTGTACTAAACACACCATCCTTCAAACGGAATTGGTTTGAGGACAATAGGAAACCATTTTACCTCTTAAAGGTTCAAAGAGGTGAGGGTTAACTAGCTGCACCCTGCAGTTTATAGTGGACAACAACATACCCTGCTTCATATCACTATAAGTTTAAAACCGTGAGGCAACTTGTGACGGTTACCAAAATTAAAGTTTTATTCAAGACATATATCTTTCTGACAAGGATAATTTCAAAGCATAGCATATAACTTTCAATCTAAGAAGAATTTCAAAATAGTTTCTACATGCAAGTTTTAGCCCATTCAAAGATCTTTGAAATGGATGTGGTTTAGCCAAAAATGAACTTTGTTTGGTTAGTTAAAATCCGTGATTACATTGGTGTAGTGGAAATTCAGGAAAATAGTCAATAATGATATACCTTCTCATTAGAAATATAACTTCATTTTTGTAAAGAATTTCAACAATTGACAAAAAAAATATATTTACTAGACTTGTATATCTTCCCAATGGCAGTGATTTGAGGTCAATTGGACCCCATTTGGCCATTAGAAGGTCTCTTTCAAGAACACATTTGTTCCTGGAATTTGACAATGGCATGTAACATATCTCAAGAACACATTCCATGGTCTTCATTTATGGTGAGGAACATGCTAACAACCATTCACTCACATTGCACACTCATAACATGCATTTCTAACGTAATCTAAGAATCATACATTTAGCCTTAGTATCCACTTTCATTATAGAACCTCTAAATTTTAATGAAAAAGTCGTAAGGAGTTTTCTGCATCACATACACTTTCCTTGCTTATTTGACACGCATAAATTCCCATGCATCTTTAAGACGACCATGGAATGGTGATGGATCCACTTACCCAAGAAACGATGGTGCCGTCTCCAATCCTCTTCTCACAGCTCTCACCCACCCAACAATGCTGCCCTCTAACAGTCACTTCTTCACTCCTTGTGTCTTAGAGAGAGAGAGGGATGAAGTAAGAATGAGTGGCGTGGGTGAGAGAAGAGGCTTAAGTACTTATGGGTGGGGTGGGGGCCCAAGGGGCGCCAAAGGACTTTAAAAACTGGACAAGTAGTACTCAAACAACATGCATTCAACAAGTGGCATACTCAACTCATGCATGTCAGAGACACAACCGATGCTGCTTATCTACACAGCCGACGCTGCGCTCTCTACTCGGCCAGCACTGCACACAATCCAGCCGGCACTGCACACAATCTAGCCGGCACTGCACACAATCCAGCTGGCACTGCACACAACCCAACCGGTGCTGACACTCAACCCAGCCGGCACATGCACTTTATCCTCTTCACAGCCAGTGCTGCACCCGACCCAACCAGCGCTGGCACTTTCTCCTCTTCACAGCTGGCGTTGAACACAACCCAACCGGTGCTGACACTTTCTCAGCTTCACAGCCGGCGCTGGACACAATCCAGCTGGCACTGCACACAACCCAACCGGCACTGGCACTTTCTCCTCTTCTCAGCCAGCGCAGGCACTGCAAACAATCTAGTCAGCACTGACACTTTCTCCTCTTCACAGCTGTCGCTGCACACAATCCAGCCGTCGCTGCACACAATCCAGCCGACGCTTCACACAAACCAATCGGCATTGGTAGTTTCCCCTCTTCTCAACCGGAAAAAGATTGGGTCATCACATGGTATCCTCTCCTTTAGACAAAGCTTCTCCCAGTACATTTAATTTGCCAGAACAAAATGAAGAGTCGAAAGTAGCCCCTCAGCCCAATGAAGCCCCAGAGGTGGACCTTCTAACACCAAGGGTCACCTATACATTAGACCAGAAAAGGTCCTGCATGTCCCCATCGCTCTCCTAGAGGCAGAAATGGTGCACCAACCACCACAGAAGGTGCTCCAAGTTCCATCCTCCTTGAAAAAGGAGATCACCGGCAGCCAAAGAAGGCCCTAAACTTCTTCGGGGTTGTCGAGGAAATACAGGCCGACAAGAGTCATCCCTTTGGCTCTCAGGAACAAGACCCCATGGAAAAGCTGAGAAGCGATGTTGGTAATCTCCAGGGCCAATTAGAGATTATGCACACCGATTTAAAGCGTTTAAAGAGGTTTGTCCCTGAGACTAAGGCCTATGACGAGCTCAAAACCAATGCACCTTGAATCGAAGCCAAAGCTCCCGGGACTAGACTATTTACAGCGAGCAGGCACATTGAATCATGAGAAGCATGAATTATGAGCCTCTGGCCAATCAAACACTCATTGGTAAGTAAGCAACTGCTCGCCCATTCGAGGTCATTGGAGCCACGACAAGCTGCCTCAAGACGAAGCAAGGAGTGGGCTATTCTTTCTCGTCTCAAGTTATGAAAAGGTGGAAGCAATGAAACAAAAGAAAAGGGAAGAGAAGAGAATCATTTCATTCATCAATAAAAACATTGTTACAAATATCAGTGAAAAGCTCAAAAGGGGGATTCTATCACTATTGCCAACAATTTGGGTACAAAAGAAATTACGAATATAAATATCCACTCAAATCTCAAAGCTAAGTCCTGTTGTGCCCATTTGATTCCATCCTTCACAGTTGCCGCCTTAAGGAGGGCAAACTTTCTAACCAAAGGAGGGTATTCCCCATGTACCAACTTAGGAGAAAATGGGCCTCTTCCAACCTCGCGGGCCACAACAAGAAAGCTTTCCAAATCATTGATGTTACATTCAACAATCACCATCTCATTCGCATTCTCAAGACATGTGATTTCTTTAACAACAAAGGAAACTCCGAAGGTAAAATCTTGAAATCTTGGTGAACGAACTGACGCATGAGCAAATTGGTCCTAAGGTTACCCAAGTGTGTCACCGCGGAATCGGTGACAGTCAAGGGCCCAAGGAAAAACTTAAGCAAAGGCCTAATAGATGGATATTTCTAAACAGAGGCTGATTCCTCTGGAGTTAGAACTGCCTTAGCCTGTTGGGTGGTCTCAATTACTTTCATTTTGAATAATTCTGCACACGAAACATCGAAATCTAGGATCTTGTCTATCAACCTCTTCATCAAAAGGGGAACATCACCAGCTCGGGGAAAGAGGTCCGGCTGAAAATTTGATAAGAAGCTCTAAGAAGATCACGCTCATTGCCTGTAGAGACATTACGACGGTTGAGCCTGGTGACTTATAAAGGGAAAGGCATCTTCGCCTGTGATACAGCAAAACCCCCGCGAATGCTCCAGATGAGAGGGTGAACAACTTGGCCCGAAACAGAGGTGACTACAAAAGCTGTACCCATGATAACTTCCCTTCGAACAGAAGGTGGGAGGCTCTCTCTCAAGGTTGTAAGAAAAATCGCCTTGCTACCCATGACTATCAGGTCGTACTCACTCTCACCTCTAGAGACAGGAATTTGATGAGAAAGACGCGGTTCTTTCTCAGTATTGAGAGGCTCCTCATCCTCAAATACAATGAGGTGCCTTTTTGAAGAAGCCAGCACCCTAGAAGCTTTAGAGAACTTGGCTGATTATTGAGAAGACGTATGTCAGAGGGCTTTTATCCAAAAAAGTGCTAACTATTCAAGCGGCCACGAAGAAACTACGATCACCAGGGCAGGACTATTGCCATCTGCCCACTGAGATGGAATCGTCGTCTCAGGCAAGACTATCACCACCAGGAGGGGATCATTGTCCTGCGATTAGCCAAGGACTATCGACGTCCTGTAAACTAAGGAACATTAATGCCACGTTGCAGCTGTCAGCGTGCATTGCACGTGCGACCCTTGAAATCTGGACACGCCACTGGACACTTGAGGCCTGGCCTGCCGTCGTGCGTGCAGAGGGTGACCGTCCGACACCCCACGACCATTCATCTTCGAGATCGTTAAGTTCCCCACAACCCTTCAGGTTTTGTTGGGAGTTCACTCCCGCCCAGTGGGAAAATCCTTCCCACCTTCTGCTCGTCACTGGTGTTAGCGAAAAACCATCGGATGTCTCGAGAAAAAGCTGCCTTAAGTCCCTGCGACCCTGAGGATTTCCCTTCTCCCTGGTTTCCCACTTCAGCAGTTCACCAAAGCTCACCGAAATTCCGCTAAGTTTTCGGTGAACTCAATACAACCCCTTCTCAATCTCCTCCAACAACTAGAGAGCTAACAAAGCCCTCTGAACTCTCTGCGACCTCCTCTTCAGCAGTTGAACGACCGGAGCAACACTTGAACCTCGTCAGGGCACCTCTGCAAATTTTGCTAAAGCCCAGAGAAACCCTCTTCCTTGCTCAGAAAGCCTTGACACTTACTAAAAAGTCTTCGCAATTATGCTGTGAAGCTTCGCACCTCCTGAAGCTTGCCAGAAAAATTCCTAAGGACCTATCTCTGAAAGTTTTGGTTGGGAGGTGCTCGTCAGAAAGCTTTAGCTTTCTCTCTCTCTAAAGAGCTTTCTACTGTTTTACCCTTCAGTAAAACAGTAAACTAAGGTTTCTCCCCTTTTTATACCCGCAGTAATGCGAACTACCCCGATAAACATGGAATGACACTCCAGTCCCCATCTCTTGATGGCGATGGGACCAGGTCGGAGCGGGCCAAGCCCGAGACCCGAAGCATTATCGCCACGCTCCTCGTCAAGACTTGTGTCGCATGCCACATAAGAAGGCTAGCACCACATGCCCTATTAGGAATTTTACCGAGCATCCCAACCAGAGACTATCGCCACGCCTAGACCAGAGATGATCGTCGTAGATCTCGTCTAGAGATTATTGCCACACATCTCGTCCACAAAGCATCATCGCACGAAACATCAAGGGCTACTGCCACAAGCTTCACCAAGGGACTTATTAGTGCATCACTTAGGCTTATTGATGAATATGCCACTTCACACTTAGTGTCACGCACAAGCCTTGGGCTTTTGTGGGACATACATGATGTCAAACTCCATCAGCAATAATTCCACTTAGCAAGGTGTCTTGACAAGCATGGACGTGTCATGAGAAACTTTACAGGATCTGCCTTTGATATAAGTTTTACTTCATGACCAAGTAAATAATGACGAAGCGTTTGTACTGCTAAGATCAGAGCAAGGCACATCTTCTCTATAGGGTGGTAATTCTTCTCGACCCCTTGCATACTGCGGAAGAGATAATACAATGCTGTTTCTTTTCCCTCGTCATTGTTTTGAGCTAACAATGCCCCGAGTGACTCGATCAGAGAAGTCACGTATAGGATAATAGGTTTTCCCAACACTGGTGTACAAATCATTGGAGGATTTAGCAAATATTGGTTGATGGCGTCAGGGATTGTCTAATATGCTTCATCCCAAATGAATGGAGTATCCTTCTTTAACAAGTGTTTAAAGGGTTTACAGCGACCTGAGAGATTTGAAATGAACCTGTGGATATATGTAAGTTGTCCTTGAAAGGAACATAGTTATTGCAGTGTAGTTGGTGACGGCATTTCTTGGATCGCCTTAATCATGATTGGCTCAACCTCAAGCCCTCGATGTCTGACAATGAATTCCAAGAACTTTCTCGAACACACGCCGAAAGCGCATTTCAGTGGGTTCATTTTAAGTTGATGAAGGCATAGTCGCTTGAAAACCTTTTCAAGGCCTCTCATGTGAGCATCCTTCTCTTCGAATTTTACCACCAGAGCATCTATATAACACTCAACATCTTTATGCATCATGTCTTTGAAGATGGTCATCATTTCTCTTTGGTATGTGGCTCTAGCATTCTTTAATCTAAAAGGCATCAATGTGTAACAAAAGACCCCTATTGGAGTTAAGAATGCAGTGGTTTCCTCATCTTCAGGCGCCATACGTATTTGATTATACCCGGAGTACC
This sequence comes from Amborella trichopoda, assembly GCF_000471905.2. The sequence continues at coordinate 1,695,421 of NW_006496628.1, read as the reverse complement.
CATCCATGAAAGAGAAGACTTGACAGTGAGCCATAGAATCGATGAGCATCTCAGTGAATGGCAACGGGAATTCATCTTTGGGACATGCGGTATTCAAGTCAGGAAGTCAATGCAAACCCTGATTTAGGCATTCTTCTTCTTGATTGGAACAACATTTGCTAGCCATTTTGTGTACTTGACCTTATGAATGAACCCTACTCGTCTGAGCTTGATCACTTTGGCATCTATCTGCATTTCAAGGTCAAGCCTAAACCTTCTTGATTTCAGCTTGAAAGGTTTAACAGTCAGATCAATGCCAAGATGATGAACGATGACTTGAGGGTCTAAACTTGGCATCTCAGGGTAATACTAAGCGAAGACGTCACGGTTTGCTCATAAGAAAGTAGTGAAATCCTCTTTCTCTTCTGGAGACATATTCGTTGAAATGAAAGTGGGTCTAGGGCCGGCTTCGTCTCCAAGATTTATCTCCTCGAGCTTGTCAGATGTGGCTTCCTGCAATTCTTTCATCAACCTCAAGTGCAGACACCAATGATCCCGACATCTCCGCCTCCAATAGGTCTGTACCTTTCTCGAACCAACGGGCAGAAGGGTCCTCCTCAAACGTGGAAAGCCTATAAGGCCATATGAGCTCTTCTTGAAAATTAAGGGGGATTTGAGATTCAGCAATTGTGGCACAAGAAGTGTCCTCGTATGAATCACATGGTCCTTGAACAGGAGTCTGCAATGTTTGCCCCACGCTGGCTGGTACTTCATAGACTTGTACCATGTGGTAAGCTTCTTGAGAGTAGAAGCTTTGCCCTCTTGATTCTCTCTGTCTTAGCTCAATGTCGGGCTTAGGGGGCCACTTGGGTTTCTTTGACTTTGTCTTTTTGTGCTTCTTTGAAGAAGATGGCTCTAATTTGGCTTTAGTTGCCAGGGCATCAGCAACTGTTAAGAATTCGGCTGCTTGGTCCAGGGTCATTTTTAACCACTTCCATTGCGTCCTACTTATGTTGTTTCCTTCAAATTCTCTATTAAGAGCTTCGAAGTCTAGACAAGGTGCTCGTCTCTTTCTGGTTTTCTGAGCTGCTCGCTAGGCTTGTGAACGGCCTTAGCATGATGAACTACTTCTTGTCTTAAGGACTTGAGTCTACTTCACCCATGGTGAACTATCCATGACTGGGAAGTCGAGGGTTCAACAGAGTCTAAATCATTATTAGGAAGGTCTTGTGTTGGGAGATCCTTTTGAACTGGTGGAGCAATGACTTAAGGATCACTTACTAGGACATTGTAAAACTCCTGACATTCTCGCATTTTCTTTACAAATATATCATGGAAACTGGGGCATTCCCATAGGTAGTGGCCCCATATCCGGTGATACGGGCACCAACGGTCCTCAATCCCCTGTGCAAGGTGTCGAGGTTGCCTTGCGAGCTTTGGTGTTATTAGGCCTTCCTGAAGCATTATAACAAAGAAGGCGTGAAGGATACCAGGGACTTCATCTTCCTCTTGGACAGTTACTGCATGGGAGGCTTCTGCTATCCGAAAGGCCTTCTTTAAGTCTTCAAGCTTTATCTAACCCTTCTGAATCAGGGCCTCGATAATATCTTTTAGCATGAATCAGTCATTTATGGGGTGATTCATCCTTTGATGATAAGCACAACAATTTGCCTGAGTATCGATTCCAGCTTGCTCAGGGAACTTAGTTTCTGGAAGCTCGATCATATTCTGTTCCAATAATAACCAGAACAGTGTAGGGACCCATTCCTTCTCAAAGGGGTAGACCTTGTTCCTATGCCTGGTGAAATAATCATCTTGATTAAGATTCGTTGGTGGGGGTACTTGGTTGTACTACTGTTGTTGCTTGCCTGCTTGAGGCGTTGTCTTCGTTGTGCTCACCCATTTAGTTTAAGAGTTGTCATTGCCCCAGTTGTTCCCTGAGCTTGCAAACGGTGGTCGTGACCCACGATGGTGACGTGAAAGGCTTTCTATGCGGACTGATTTGGAGATCGGCTCTGACATGGAAGTTGGATTAGAGGCTTCGACGTGTAGAACAATTTCAGGTCACATGTTCCGGACACAAGTTTGGAGTACTTCTTTCTCGGACATGGGATAGGGATGGTGAGCAGCTAAATTTCTCCATCTTGATATGAACTGGTCCACGGGCTCATCAAGTTCTTGGGTCAGGGTGAGAAGCTCGATGGTTTGAACCTCTCTCTCAACCTCATAGAAACGCTTGTGGAACAACTTCTCCATTTTCTCCCAAGTATGCACTGAGTTCGAGGGAAGTCGAGCATATCATTAAAAAGCTGGGCCGTCAAGGGTTTCAATGAAGTGATGGAGAATGAGTCTCCCATCAGCTGTTGTTTCTCAACATGCTGCCTGGAAGTGGGCTATATTGTGGTTTGGGTACGTGGTTCCATTGAATAGAGGAAACTTCCCTTTCTTGTAATATGAGGGAAACGAGACCTGGTCAATATATGAAGGGTATGGCCTTTGATAGGGTGTTGCACCCTATATCCCCGGAATTTGTCTGTTCTTTAGGCTATGGGTTACTATAGCATCAATGTCTGCCTTAGAGACGGGGTGAGGGATAGAATTGTCATATGAGGCAGAAAGAAAGGACTGCCTTGGAGGTGCACCATCTTAGTGGTGGGAATTGACCTCATGGTTAGCTGATTATCACGCGGCATCTATATGATCAATCTTCTCCATCATTGTGTGCACCATATCTTCAAACTTGTTCATGCAGTCTTCCTGCGGGTCGTCAGGCTCTTTTACGACCATTACACTAACTGTTTATCCAGGGAGGTCATCGTTAGTTGCAGTTGAGGGCTTGCGAAGTTGACCGGTCGTGCACGGTAATTCAGTCAGTAGGGGATCAGCATGCCCCGACTGGGCTCGACTCTTGTATGCTGATCGCGGGAGGACAGGTTCTCGATGGTCTTGGGACCATGGCTACTGAGTGGTTGGGTCATCTTTTACAACACTAACCACATGGCATAGCTCAAGGAATTCTTCTTCAGGCTGAAGAGGCAGTAAAACCGAGTTACAATTTACAAGCCAAAAAGCCCATTATTAGGGAGGTTACAATTCTCTTGCATCTGAGGATAAGAGGATGGTTACAAACCAAAACCTGTAGTATTGCTCTTGCATCTGACGATAAGTGGACGGTTACTGGCTAAGAACAAATGTCTGCCCGATAAAGAAGGAGCCAAATCACTTGGAGAAGTTATAAGCTTTAATTCATCTGACGAGTAAGAGAATGGTTACAGGCAGAAGACAAAGCGAAGCCACTCTAAGAAGTTAGCTTCAGTCCATCTGATGTGTATATCAAACATACAAAGCGGGCTGCCCTGGCAAGGAACTGGCCTATGATGGAGAGCATACCCTGTTCACAGTGGATGTCCTTCCACAAAATAACATGGACCTCACTATTGTGCTGGAGGACTGGGCTTCCAACAAGTATCACAAGCCATGCCTTACCATCATTCACCACCTTTTGTCGGCCCATGAACATTGTCGTACATAGCTCATCACCGAGCACCGCAAATCCCGTACGTAACTTACTGCCACATGTGAGCATCACTCTCCACATCATGACAGGCCATACGTGCTGATGAGCACCGATTAAAACCAGCGCCGACTGTGTCCTCTCAAGGCCAGCGCTGGTTGTGCTTCCAACCCATAGCGTCGGCTACCTATCCTGAGGATCAACGTCGACTATGTCAACAACGGTTATACTTGCAACCCTTAGCGCTGGCTGTCTCAGCGTCGGCTGTGCTTTTTTTAGTGCCGACCTTGTCGTGACTGTTCGCTTCTCGAGACTCCTCATTTTCAAGGCCTAGGTCTCGAGACTCCTCATTTTCAGCTCCCGCAATCGTACACCTTCCTTGCGGCGGTCTACCTTCATTAACTGTTCATTTCCCTGGACCCCTCGATTTCCGTCAGAACTACCCTGCTGTTCCCAAAAAACCTCTGCAACATTGCTAACAACACCGAAAATCCCTTAAAACAATGAAAAACCCCCAGGACTCACGAAAGTGCCCACTGCTTCACTTCCCGCTTCTTCTACCCTAAAAAAACTACAGTCAATGCTCTTCTGTTTCCCGAAAAACTCCCTGGAGAACTCTCTCTTCTCGCTCCTTTCCCTGCAAACTTTACCAAATCCCCGGCAAGTTCTTGCTTGTCAAAACCTTCTCTACAAGGCCCTCACTGAAATCCCATTGTTTGCCAAAAACCTTCCTTACAAAACCTTTGCTGGAGTCCCACTGCTTGCCGAAACTTCTATCGGGCACCCTCTTCTCACTGTTAAAGAAAAACGTTTTCACCCATGGTGAAAAGTGAAGAAAACAGTGTAGACCACACTACCCTCACGTGCCCCTCACAAACTTGGAATTCCAGTCGTGTCCAAGGGAAGCCAAGCGACGATGAGCTGGATCGAGCTTTGACTTGAGGCTCGAGGTAACTCTCATCGATCCATACCCAGCGCTGGTTGAGTTTTAAACACCCTAGCACCAGTTGACTTAACGCCTGTTGCGTTCAAACGATATCACAGGTCATTCACAGTGTCAGCTGTGTTTTTAAAAACCCAGCACCGGTTGTCTTTCCGAAGACTCAGCGTCAGTCGAACACTTGCAATAAACAATGATTGCTGCACCTGGCCCCTATTGTTGCCAACTCCAAGCTGAAGCCTTGTATGTCCTATTCCTATCCCCAATGGAGTTACACCCAGGACGTTGCACTCAAGCTGTGATCTATCATCCTCAATGGAGTCAAGAGCAAGCCACTGTCCCTCATAGTCATTTGAAGTCACACCTATACTGCAGCCCGTTATCCCCAGTGGAGTTAGGGTCATTCCTAGCTCGTCAATTCCCAGTGGTTTGCCTCATGCTTAGTTATTCTGGACCACATTTTTCACCTTGTATCCAATAAGGTCAGCCATCCTATCTGGACCCCTCATCTATCTTACTTATCTTATCCCCAGGTAGTCTGACTACTGCACAGCCCTAGTCCGCCCTGCACGACCTTAAACTGCACAGCTTTGGTCCGCACTGCACTACCTTAAACTGCACAGCTTGAGTCTGCGTTGCTCGACCTTAAACTGCACAGCCCTGGTCCACGCTGCGTGAATTTAAATTGCACAGCCCTGGTCCACGCTGCGCGAACTTAAACTGCATAGCCTTGGTCTGCGCTGTACGACCTTAAACTGCACAGCCCTGGTCCACGCTGTACGACCTTAAACTACACAACCCTAGTCTAGTTACATGAAACTTAAATTGCATGGTCCAAGCTATATGACCTTAAACTGTAGTGGAGGTCTAGCTGCATGACCTTAAACTGTACGGTCCTAATTGTATGACTCTAAACTACATAACCACGATCCAAACTATATGACCTTAAACTATACTAGTTGCACAATCTTAAACCACACTATCCTAGTTGTATGACTCTAAACTGCATAACCACAGTCCAATTGTATGACCTTAAACCATAGTGAACGTTCTGACCGAATGATGTTAAAAGGCTTCACACATGTCCCTGAGGCATGACCTTAAAACTTGCCCCCACATACACGCACACACCTTTTATGTGCAACTTCACACACTTCTTCCCTAAATCAACCATGTCCGTGCACCACCTTTCCTACCTCCTCAGTGAGTTCTTTCCCATCATCACTATTCCTCAGTGAGTCTCACCCGCGCTCACAAAACAACGAACCATTTTTCCATCCATACTCGTTGTAAGTTAGTGGGTCACCATTTTTCACTAACCTTACAACGTCATCCATCGTTTATAGGTAGGCTCATATCATTTCCCCAAGCGAGTCAAACCACCACCATACTCACTCCATGGCCTCCACAAACTGCCATCCATCTCCACCACGGTCCAGCTATATGACCTTAAACCAAAGTGCACATCCTAGCCTCATGATGTTAAAAGGCTTTGCACAGGTCTCGAAGGCATGACCTTAAACACACCTGCACAAAAAAAATAAAAAATGATGAAATAACGGGCATGGTGTATACCTTAATAAGGGAACGCTCTGAGTAAAAATGACAGACAGGCTTAGTCATGAATTCATGAGTAAAAACGTTTCATGAGTAAAAGCTAAGCACGGTGAAAACCTGAAAGGGCATCGTGAGTAAAAATGGATAAAAAGGGTAGACATGGCCGAAAGTTCATGGGTAAAAGAGCCCCAAATAAAAAGAAGTCGGTGAAAACCATCTCTAAGGCGTCGCTTGCCAAGTTCAAGCAAAAATCCATAAAGGACGCTTGGATCAATAAACAGGTCGATGCAGCACTCGTCTCAACAGGCGGCTTTAGCCCTCACTCAAAAAGAAGAAAATCCCTAGTGTTACAATGCCAAGACCTCAAAAATACGAGCTCTAAGGAAACGATTATGACATCTTGAGTCCATTTGCAAAAAGGGACTCGAAGGACAGAAGATTCGCCAAGACGACAAGACAAGTCTCATGAGGAAGAACATTATTCCCACGAGGTCACAAACACACTCTAAAAATAAACACTACAAAGGCAAGCAACTGACAAAGCCAGGGCGTACCTACCAGAGACTTCAGCTCGCCTAGCCGACTGGTCTAGACCTTCAGGACCAGCTAACAAATCTACCCCCGACTAGACCCGATAGACGAGGCCTACAGTGGTATTCTGGCTATCAAAATCAAATCTGGTGTAGCAGAAAACAACGCCGACCAAAGCATACCAAATGGGAACATTGCCCTTCGACATGGCACTCAAATTGCCAAATAGGCATGTTTCTGACTAACGAGGTCCGTACAAAATCCTCAGCTTCAGAATCATAAATAGTCCACACGCGGGTGAGGACTTCGATAAGATCCCTCAAAAAATTCTCTTCTTCCCCTAAAGTCTCCAAGGACGAACCCGGGAACAATGCATCCCTACGTCATTTTTGTGAATCTCCTAGGCGTTCATGTGGTCCTGTGGCTAGGAAAACAAAAGTAAAAGCCGAAGGAAATTTTCTGAATGTTATCCTTCTTGCATCTCTTGAAGCATAACAATCAGCGGGGCAAGCTGTTTGAACGCATTTTTCAGCACCTTGGTCATTGATAGGAAGCAGGTCAATAATGCCTACAAAACAGTGGAAATTTTGAGAGTCTCAGAATGGTCTCAGAATTGGTTAAGATCTTCATCAACACTTCAAATAACCACCTGCCAAGTTTTAGCGCAATCAGACATGTTTAAGGCAGCGAACACAAAGAAAACATTCGGAAAAATTGGTCTCTGGCACCCTAAAATGGACCCCGTAACTAGAGCTCCACTCTTGTTTACCGTGAAAAATAAGAGAGATCTTCGGAGGAAGAAATCTTGGATCTGTCATCTTAAACTGATAAAAATGAAATGAACAAGCAATTGTAAAGAAAGTGGCAACAATTGAATTCAGATTTGAGCTCAGATCTGCCAAAAAACGCGTAGATCTGCTCTCAGATCTGTGGTGGAGGGAGCGTGATCCAAAGAATTTCAAAACATGAAACAATATTTAGATAAAAATAAAATATAAATGATATGAGAACAATAAAAGAAGAAATGGAAGAAGAGAAGAGAAAATACAGGACCAAGTCGGTTGGCCCGGGATTCCCGAGCCTTCTAGGGCTCGCTCCTATCAGAACAGTTCCTCTTGCCCTTCTGGTCTAGATGTTGATCAGCAATTCTCTGGTAGATCTAGGCTGGTTGCGCCTTAAGTCTAGATTTTCTTTTGCTTTGGGATTAGAGTCTCAGGAAGCTAGGGCTTTCTCTCTCCTAGGGTTCTATCCTTCTGAAGTCGCCCTTGTTTCTCTCTCTTTCCTCCTCTAAATGGTCCCAAACAAAGGGGGGGACAAATTTGTTGAGAATGATAAGCATGCGTAACAAGGAAGTCCCTGGTCAAAAAGTCCAACTTTTGAGAATCTCGGATTTGGGCTATAAGGGGCGTGTCGCCCGGGCGGCACGGGTCTTGTCGCTTGAGCGGCACGCCCCTTGTTGTCTAAACCAAAAATTTTCAAAATTGAGTTTTTTTAAATTTGGGTGTCTTCCTCAGTCTCTTGTGAAGCTCTCAGAGAACTTTTGTGTCAAAACAGATTTTTTTACTATTTTTAAGGATTGTTTTGGTAAAACAGGGCATTTATAGAACTCTGGGTTAAAACAGGGTTTCTGCAGGGTTCCGGGCAGACAAACTGCATCCAAATCACAAGGTAGGCTATGTGAACTACGAATTTGGGTTTACTAGGTTAAGTGTGGTCCTAAGGGTTCAGAAAACCATAAAATTTTTCAGATTTAAAATTGGGTGTCTGCAGTTGCCCCTCTTTGGCACTTTCTGTCCTTCGAGGCCAAATGAGTGGCAAAGAAGTAGACACTCTGGCGTTCCCTGTCCTTCGGGGGGAAGGTGAACGTCAGAGATAAAGCAAACATTTTAAATTTCATCCTGAAGTCACATGGTCAGGGGACGTACCAACTATCACTCCAAGTCATTGCGCTCACTAAGCTCACCCACCTAGGGCATTTTCCTCCTATGGTTTTCGGCATGAGATGTCTATGAGTTACACAAGCTTGAAACTCAAGTTGGATTTTTTGGCCATGTCACTTTAACTTCAAGGGTTTTCACAATTTTAATTTTTAACCCTGGCATTTTCTTTGATCTCCTTAGTGTTTCCCAAGGCTGTCTATAGGGAAAGGCTTTCTATAAGAAGAGACTTGTCTACCGAATCTGAAGTGAGAGACGAGGCAGTAATGCGACAACGCGGTATTCATCATATACGAGTGCCCAATCTCCTTTGTTTCAAAATAATTTTAGAAATTTTAAAAGTAGGGGGAGATTTGAAGTAGAACCTGGAACAGGGACAAGCTATGATTTTAACAAAGGAATTAAAGTTTTTGAAATCACAAGACATATAGTGAAATTTTTGAAAAGAGAAAGATATTTTGAAAAACAAGGTTGGTTAGCAATTTTAACTCATGCAACCATAGAGCCCTCTACGCAGTTTAATGTCATGTAGTGATGGACCATACACCCGACTCTATTACATCATACATGAATAGACATTTGAACAAGGTGGTTGTGCCTTGAACACATTAAATAGGGTGGTTGTGCCCTGAACAACATTTAACAGGGTGGTTGTGACCTTAACACATTTGACATTTTACATCATACGGGGCTAGACGTCACCTGTCTCGGCTCTTTTACATCGCACAAGTTTGACGTTGAACTGGATATATTAGCGGCATATGGGGCTAGACATTTTAAGAGGGTGGATGTGCCCTGAACACATTTAACATTTTATGTCATACAGGGCTAGATGTTACCTATCTCCGCTCTTTAACGTCGCATGAGTTTGATGTTTTTCCTATCTCGACTATTTAACGTCACAGGAGTTTGACATTTTTCTTGTCTCAGCTCTTTAACGTCGCACGAGTTTGACGTTTTTCCTGTCTCGGCTTTTTAACGTCGCACGAGTTTGATGTTTTTCCATTGAAACAGGGTGATTGTGCCCTGGATCGGACTTTGGTTGGAAGCTTAAGCTCATGCCACCAAGGAATGAAATCTGCGGAAAATTGGTTGGCAGTTTAGGTTCACGCCACCATGGAAGGTTTTATTTTTTGAAATTTTTGAAATTTTTTGAAAAATTGGTTGGCAGTTTAGGCTCATGCCACAGAGGAGCATTGTCTTTTTTATTTTTTATTTTTGAAATTGTTATTTTTGAAAGTTGGTTATCAGTTTAGGCTCATGTCACCATTGAGCATCAGACGGGATATCCAAATCCAATGTGCTTCAAAATCATTTGAAAACAGTTTATTTCAAAAAATCATTTTATTATAATAAAATGATTTTTTATTATAAAAACATGATTTTTTATTATTAAAATGTCCTGGGATCAGACATGGGGCGTGTCGCCAGGGCAGCACTAGGCATTTCCCACCCAAAAAAAAAAAAATTAATCTTCTAACTTGAATGTGTGCAATTGATTTATCGAAGCATGGTGAGAAATTCTCTTTCAGCACATCTTTTCAAACTTAATTTTTATAAACTCATCCCCTTAGTTTGTAGGGTCTTTTATCTCGAATTTCCCTCTATTGGGTCATCATACGAACACACAGGGATGAGCTTGCCTCATTTTGCCTCAGGGGATCCAGTCAAGAGAAAATGCTTCCAGACTAGCCAATTTCATCATTGGCAAGGTTCACCCATCTCTGATATGTGGTAGTTGATAATTGTACTCCTGGAACCATGGAGTGCCTGATTAGTTTTAAACCTTCATAATGGGCATAGGAAGTTGGCTTCGAGAACAAGGCCAGATTGACTAACAGTTTAGCCTCTTGTAGTGATGGAGGAAGTCCTTTCTAAAAGGGTTTTTTTTTAAAAAATGGATAATTTAAAAGTCAATTTGATAAGCATTTTCAAAAGGGACGAGCCTTATAGTTTGCGACCTGTGGCCCTTTTGGTGGTTATTTTCTTTATTATCTTTTACCCAAAGTTGATGAAAGGGTTTCCTTGTGGAATCGTGAGAACTCAAAGGTCTTAAAGTTGTCTTTTTACCTTTGGAGCTTTCATCCCATGCTTCACGGATTCATGAAGAGTTCTTTGGGTTCTTGGAGGGGTCTCAACGTTTTCCAGGGTTCGTCGAAATCACTTCGGTTTTCCATTCATGTCACCCTCCTACATCTTTTTGAGTTGGTTTTATTGGGAACCTACAGTTGAGGAGGAGTCTTCATCCCCAGGGTCTGCTTGTGCAGTATTATTGGAACTTACAAGTACTGGTTTGTACTTGAGTACTTTGCATCGAAAGATCCTTCTTGGAGATCTTTTTATTCCTTTTACCCGTGATGCCTTTTCTGGTTTTCACAACATCCTTTTTTTTTTTCTTTGTGATGCCTTTTCAAGTTTTCACCAGGTTTTTTAGCCCGTTACGGGTAGTATTTTCTGAGATACATTGCATTAATGGGGTTGTTGAGTTCGTACCCTTCCTGATTTTTTCTTCTTATAAGAATTGCTTGTATGCACTTAGGTAACCACAAATGGTCCCTCCCAATTAGGTTTGAACTTGCCTAAAGGGTGTGGATTTGAAGAAGTATGGAAGATTTTCTTGAGTACCATATCTCCTTTGAATTGTCGAGGAACAACTTTCCTTTGGTACACCCTCTCGATTCTACGCTGATAAGCAATGATATTTTGAGTCTCTCATAGTCGTCTTTTATCCAAATTAATGAGAGCAGCGATTCATGCTTCGATCTTTTGTTCCTCATCTGAATTTTTATGAATGAGCACTCGGAGAGATTGTATCTCAACTTCAATGGGTGGCACTGCTTCTATATCATACACTAATGAATATGGGGTCATGCCAGTCGGAGTCTTCTCAGTTGTCCGGTAGGCCCATAGGGCATCATTTTGCTTTTCATGCCAATCTTTCCTGGCTTCTATTATTCCATCTATTATTCTAAGAAGTCCTTTGTTTGTGGCCTCCGCTTGTCTGTTTCCTTGAGGGTAGTAAGGTGTGGAGAATTTCTGCATTATCTCGAACCTTTTGTAGGCATTAGTGCCCTTTTCATTTTTGAGATTGGATCCATTGTTAGTGATGATTGACTCAGGACACCGAATCTGAATACGATATTGTTCTTTATGAAATGGGCAACATGTTGGCCTTCAATTTTTACAAATGATGCGGCCTCTACCCATTTGGGGAAGTATTATGTAGCCGTTAATATAAAACGGTGGCTATTTGAGGCTTTTGGTGATATCATTCCAATGATATTAAGACCCCACATGGCGAAGGGCCATACGGGAGGTGTTGAGTTGAGTGATACGGACAGTGCATGGATGAAGTCTCCATATAGTTGACATTTGGGACACCTCTTAACGAACTTTCAGCATTCTTTAGCCATGGTGGTCCAGTAATAGCCTTGGCGCCTGATTTTCTGAGCTAAGGCGGCTGCCCTAGAATGACCTCCTTCATTGTGCAACTCTATTATTACTTGTTCAATTTCTGCCTGATCGAGGCACCGTAGAATGATGTCATCGAAGGACGTTTTGAATAGAAGATCACCTCTTACTAAGAATCTAGTAGAAAAGCTTCGAAGGACTTCTTTATCTTTTTTGGTGGCTTCTTCAGGGTATAAACTATCTTTTAGCATGGACAAAACATCGTGGAACCACAATCTTGCTTTGACTAGTGCCCTTGAAGCCACAAGAGACAATTCCCCATCGTTGTCCTTTTCTTGCTCTATTTCTTTTTCAATCTTTAGTGGGGAAGGGTCATGTTTGTTTCTGATAAAGAATGGCAGCGTTGTGATTTTTGAAGGAATATCAACCATTGAAGCAAGGGTAGCAAGGGTATCGACGAACCGATTATTTTCCCTAGTTACAAGCTGAAAGGTGATTTTCTAAAAGTATGGAATCATATTTTCCACTTTTTGGATTTTCAAAAAGTATGGAATCATATTTTCCACTTTTTGTTGATAGGGTTTGAGCTTTTCTTCTTTTACTCTCCAAATCCCTTGAACTTGGTTCATGATGAGTAAGGAGTCACCAATCACTCATATTTGCTGGATTTTCATTCCCATGACATCCTCAAGCCTGACTATCAAGGCTTCATATTCAACAACGTTATTAATACATGGGAAATTCAATTTGATGGTTGTTGATATTAAAATCTTCTCGGGTAAACATAGTATAACTCCTACACCTGACCCGTATTAATTCTTTGCACCGTCAAAGTATAGCTCCCAAATTGAGTCCTCAATTGTGAAGAGGTTCTCATCAGCGAGATCCATGTTAACGAAAATATTATATGGTTGTACGTGTTCAGCTAAGTGGTCAGCAATAGCTTGTCCTTTGACTGATTTTTGAGTGACGTATTCGATGTTGAACTCGCTCGATAGCATTCTCCAATTCGTCAAACGTCCGTTGAGGACTGGCCTCTCCAATAGGTACATGAGTGGGTCAATTTTTGATATGAGCTTGACAGAATGAGATAAGACATAATGTCATAGTTTCTACATGGCCCACACAAGTGTTAAGCAGTGTTTCTCCACATCTGTGTATCTTGTCTCATAATCAACCATGGTTTTGCTGATATAGTATATCTTTTGATCTTTCTATGGTCGTTATATTGTCCTAACATTGCCCCCATGGTCTTGTCTTTCACTGACATGTATAGGAACAAGGGTTTATCTGGACTAGGAGGACTAAGGATGGGAGGTTTTGGTGAGATGCTCCTTGATTTGATCGAATGCTTCTTGCCATTCATTGTCCCATATGAATAGGGTGACTTCTTAAGGGGTCTATTGAATGGTGCGCACTTCTCCGCCAGTTGTGAAATGAAATGCTTTATGGGTTATATGTGACCTTAAAGCCCACAGATTTCTCTAATGTTCCTAGGAGGAGGCATTTAAGTGATGGCTCGTATTTTGGACGGGTCCACCTCAATGACTCTTTAGCTTACTATAAAGCCTAGTAATTTGCCGGATTCAACTCCAAAGGCACATTTTTGTGAATTAAGTTTGAGTTGATGTTTTCGGAGTCTTTCGAAAATGGTTCTCAGGTTGGTGAGATGATCAAACTTGGTCTTTGATTTGACCAGAATGTCGTTGACATAGTCTTCCATAGTGGTATGCATTAGATTGCGGAAGATGCTAGTCATTTCCAGTTGATAAGTTGCTTCTGTGTTTTTGAGACCGCATGGGATGACTTTGTAACAATAGGTTCCCCATTGCGTTATGAATGACGACTGTGTTTGGTCTTCTTCTGCCATGAGGATCTCGGTAGTCGACACACTTGGATTCTCGTGTCTTTCTTAAGTATGACTAATATGTTAGCCAAGCATTCCGAATAATGAACAGGGGGGATGAACCTCGCCTTGAGCAGCTTGACGATTTCTTCTTTGATTTTGAGCTCGAGGTGGGTCTTTCGAAGTCGGAGTTTCAACCTTACAGGCTTCGCCCCTTCATTGATCATTAGGTGATGTTGCACCAATGTGGGATCTAGCCCTGGCATATCATTGTATGACCAGGGGAAGACATCGTGATATTCCTTGATAAAGGAAATCACATTTTCTCACTCCTCAGAAGATAAAGAGGTTCCAATCTTGATTAACCTTGGGTCCTTCTCAGTTTCAAGGTTTACGTTAATCGTCTCTTCGCTGATAGCCGTTTGGTCACCATCGAACGTCTTCTTGAACTCTCAACATGGGAAGTAAGTTCCTCAAGTTAAGAGATTTCTTAAGACTCTTGACTCTCTTGATCTTCATCTTAGTCGTCCAATTTATCATCTTGGGTATTTTGCACCGTTATTGGGCTACTTGAGAGAGCATTGTTTTTTAAAATTCTTTTTCATTATTATAAACTTTATCATGTTTTGAATTTTGTACGGTTTTTGAAATGTCACCAGAGGTGTCTCTTATGGGACTCGTGAGAGAAATGTTGGGGACCGGACATGCAGGGTGGTTAGATGGCAACCCTGCGCCTATCTGTTTTTTGGCACCGAGATTTGAAGGTGCCACTTGTATGCTTCCAGCGATTCTCGAGATAAAGGAGTGATCAACCAATTCCATTCCTGAGTTTAAGTAGGAGGATGAGCCCGCTTGACTATGTCAGAGCCGATTGTGCACACCTCCTCCAGATCCAGGTCAGCAACTAGGTCTTCAATTCCTAGTCCTTGTGTATGTTGAGATGTGGAAGAAGGACTATCCCCTGTTGGGGATTCAGGGATCAATTTCGATGGTTTTGAAGGACGGGCATTGAGGGGATCGAGGTTTTGAATGCCCTCCGATAAGAAACTCGGAGGGCTTGAAGGCTTTGTACAGCTTTGAAATAGGGTGAGAGTACACCCGAGCCCTCTTCGATCGCCTTTTCCAGTGTTGGCTTCAGATGATGCAGAAATTGTTTCCTTTATGCCTTGCTCTTGACTTCCCAAACCATAACCAGGTTGAAAGCCTTGGGAGAAGAGTATGTGTTAGGCTTCGAGGGATCCGAAGCCGTATCGAAGTTGGCATTGGATGATGTCCTCCATCGATGCAGATGTTTGCAAAATTTGAGGAACAGGGTCGCCAGCCTCTAGGCGTAAGGTGGTACAATCAGCTTGCTCGAAGGAAGCGAGTAGGATTTCCCCGAGCTCGACCCCTATGGCTAGCTTTCCGTTATGGGTGCTGGGATTAAGAAAAGAATGGAGGTCGGCACAAACCTTTGCAACGTCATTTTTTGTTGGAAATTTTAGGCATTGATGTAGCTTGGAGGCGACCACGAGGTTTTCATGGAGCCAGACATGAAACATGTCACTCGGGGGGCACAAGACGTGCCGCCCATATAAGTTTTTCTTTTTTATATAATTAAGATGGGCGACACGGGTCGTGTGGTCAGGGTCTTCCTAGCAGCATGTTGAAAGAAGGTTTTATGACCACGACATAAAACTTGACCGACTGAATGGTGGGGCCAATCTTGAGTGTGTGAGGCAATATTCTCTGAGCTTGCCTCTTGTTCCCATCATATGCAGCGATGGTTAACTGACATGGTTCAAAGTCATCTGGGCTTTTGCCTTTCTGCTTCACCGTTTTCATAGAGCATATATTAAGGGATGCCCCATTATCAACCAACACTCTCCTTATCTTATATCCTTTCATGAAAATAGTGATATGAAGAGGCTGGACGTGAAAGCGATTGACATTAAATGGGATGTCATCGTCCGTGAATATGATTGGCGTTGTGCCATTAGTTGGTTGATCATCCTGCACAACTCATCTGGTTGTGTGTTGCTCGGGATGTGGCTCTTAGCAATAACCTTTTCAATTTGCGCTTTATGTGCCGATGAATTCGCAAGATTTGAACCTGGATCTTCCTGAGATGAGTCGATAAATCATAGGTGGTTGCGGATCCTTCAGTTCTTTTGCTAGTTTCATGATCTGCAACCTCTGGTGGTGGTTCGACTGTTGAAGTGGCTCTCATTATTTCATCAAGAGTGTCTATCATCAATTGGATGGGTTTGAACAATTGACCTCTTCGGGTTAAGGAATCAACTTTACCAGCCATGAGCTCGATAGGGTGGTCAGACCTAGCGAGAGTAATGAGAGACCTCGGGGTGTTGGCCCCTTGTTTGGAATATGAACCTTTTTCATCAGTTTTGACCATGTCAATCTCGAGGGCATCATCTTCGTCATACTGGTCCCACTTAGGAGGATCATCAGAATTCAGGGACGAAGAGTTTCCTCTTAGAAGACTCAAACGATCTTCTTCAACTTCTTGGAGATGATGATCACAAGCAAATATGATTTAGCTTGGATCATCTTCTTGGTCTCCATTTTCAATCATGTGAATGATAACATCCTCCTTTGAGTTACTCGGAGCTTCCGTTTCTTCAGTTGTTGTGGCCATATTTTTTGGGAGAGGGTTTGTGAAGATACCCATCTTTTGATTAGGTTCTTCAATAGGTTGATTTTTAGGTCCGATAGTGATGTCACCCCTATTAATCAACCATTGAATCACTCGCTTCAAGTAGAAATCGTTTTGGGTATCATGGGCATGGTTTCTATGCCACTTACACCATCTGTTCAGATGGTGGAGAGAGTTGAACCATGTTTTTCTTCAGGAGTAACTCCAATACTTTTTCTAACGGGTCTTTGAGAGGAGTGAAGTGGTCCTCTCGCCTTCGATTGTTATTTTGAGCTTTAGCTCTAGGCTGACCCCTTCGATTTTGATTCATATTATTATGCTGGATGGCTGAACCTTGAGCTAGTCCATTAACAACAATTTTTTTAACCTGACCGAAAGCTTTCCCCTTGTCGTTTGCTGTTATTTTAATTATAGGGAGTCGTGATGGGCTTGTTATCAGACCTAGTACCGAGGGATGTCCCTCTCGCCCTTTCATGTCGCGCCACCCACTCGATCATGGAGTCGAAAGAGTGTGGGATAAGTCCTTAGTTAAAGAAGGTCCTATATTCAGGAGATGCATTTTCTAAGTCCATGGAGATCTTAGTTGGGTTCGTAAGTGGCCATTCGATGACTCGCATCACCGCCTCATGGAATCGACCAATAAAATCCTCGAACGATTCTCCTGAGTTTTGTTTGGTTACACTAAGTTTGATCTTAGTGTCGACCCAAGGTAATGAGAGACGAACTGGTTGAACATTTCGTTTGGAGTTATGTGTGGTTGAACCATCGTTATTCTCCAATGCCAGTTTAAAGCCTCACTAGTCAAAGTTTGTGAAAACTGGGCCTTCAACTGATTAGGCTTGTCTCGCAAGGCTCAAATGGACAGGAGGTGCGCGTTGACTTGAATATCTGGGTCATTCTTCTCATTGAATTTGTTTTTAAACTTTG
>NW_006496628.1:1652177-1665452 GCF_000471905.2 Amborella trichopoda | reverse complement strand
GTACGACGTACCTACCGACTACACGACGACGTAGTAGTAGCTCACCTCGTCGTACGTACGTACCTCCCTTCCCTTCCTCCGTTCTCTCTCTCTCTCTACACTACACTACTCTCTCTCTCTCTCTCTCTCTCTCTCTCTCTCTCTCTCTCTCTCTCTAAAAACCAAAGTGAGGATTAACTACTGCCCTTAGAAAAAGCCATCGCTTGGAGCTCGAAGTAGCCTGCGAGTGGGATATTTGAAGGCATCGTGAGCATCAAGTAAGTAAGTTTAGAATCTATGAATTAACAAATTTTGTAGAAGTCAATTTTAAGTATTGAAAGTGGGTAAGATGATAGGATGAAAAATATGAGTGTGAATGGGTTAAAATGAGAGTGAAATTCGAGATTCGTGCCTCTAAATGCCATGACTGATTGAGCAAGGTAAATGATATTTTTAGCCGTGAAAATTTGTGAAATAGTGCACTTGTGAGACTAGTTTAATATGTACAAGGTTTTACATCAAGAGGTGTCTTGGTTTATGAAATGTTAAATATCCTTCAAAGCATGTTAAATTTTAGAATGAGAATTTCCAGAACTATGATTGTTCTTGCATCTAATTTTTCAGTAGCCAAATGGTGTCCAAATGGGTCCAAACGGATTTTGAATGAAAGATATGCTCGTTTGTTTCAATTTTTCCTTTACACCATGTTAAAATTTAGTATGGGTAAAGAGATATGCCCCAAAATGTAAGGGTATGTCACTATCCACAGTTGCTGAGATTTCTAACAACTATCACCTATTTTGCGTCGAGCTTTTAACCTATCAAACGATGTCAAAACTCCATCAAATCACCACCATTTTCTGTGAATAAGCTTAAAGTTGCATGTTAAACTCATTTGAAATTCCCCGTGGATAGAGGGTTATGCCCCGAAATGTGAGGGTATATCACTGTTCACCGTTGCAGGAAATTCCAGCAAATGTCACTCACTTTGTGCCGAGCGTTTGGCTATCAAATGTCGTCCAAACACCTTCCAACCACTGCCATGTTAAAGATCCACGTGTAAGCCTAAAGTTTCATGTTTGAACCATCTAGAAATTCTCCCTAGATTGGGAGTTACGCCTCCGAAAAAAGGGGTATGTCACCGTTACTCGTCACAGAAAATTTAGTTATGTGCTCATCTTGTGTTATCTTTTACTGGACTACTCACCGATCAACTCAAGTGGCAAAGTGTTATCCTTGATAATTGATAAGCATGAGTTCTATGTGATAATTTTCATTTGATGAATACTGAATGCCATAGTGTTATGTGAACGATGATATGCAATTATGCGATATGTGAAAATTCATAAGTGTAATGCTATGTGATAGTTCCATAACAAATGTTACGTGATAAGTGCCATATGATAGCTCTCATATGAGGAATGTTTTATGGTAAGTAACATAGAGTTATGTGACAATTGTATAGTTCTGAGAAAAGACTCGAACTTTGAATGATGAAACTAGAATTATCTGTCCTAAGGCACTGACTAAGTATGAATGAATTTAATGCTTAAGCATGTCAAGATGTTGTGATAATGACCACTGCACAATGGGACACCCATTGGAAGTGGGTATTATTCTGTTATGATATTGTGATACTGGCCACTACATGATGGGACACCCATCGGTAGTGGATATTGTTCTACTAATACTGCCCGCTACACGATGGGACACTCATCAGTCGTGGATATTGTTCTACTAATACTGCCCGCTACACCATGGGACACCCATCGACAGTGGGTACTGTTATGCTGCGAAAAGTGATGCCGACAATGTTCCCTAACTCGCTGAATGATATGATAGAGTTAAGTGCAAGTGAAATGGGAAGGTCGCACCCCTCGAAATTCATATGAGACTAGTGAGTGATGCCTTGCAAGGTAAGTGCCTATCGAAAACCCCAAAGCGTGTTGGGTACCATGTGTGTGAGTATGAGGGCATTACGAAGTGGATTTCCCCACTTGTCATTGTCATCCCTCTTGAGGAATGGTAGAGGTCCTAAACAATGGGATTGGCTTGGCTTGATGAATAAGGCTTCTACTTCGAGAGTAGGTGAACTAAGGAGTGAGTGGATGATGCATGAATAAAGCATTTGAATTACGATGATTGTAATGATTGAATGATAACCATGACATTTTGATATGACGTCCGTAATAGATGTATTGATATGATTTCTGATTTATATGAGGTTTGCACTGTGAATTCTTATAACTGAAAGAACTGTTCATGACACGTGGATAGACTCAATAATGATGCATAGCACCTAGATCTGCTTATTGAGGTTTACAGCTCACCCCACTGGATCTCCCCACCTTGTAGATTGATATCGACAGGTCAAAAGGGTGTGAAGTGAGTGATTTTGCTGCCAAGAGTCACAGTCACTTTCCTTTGAGAAGAAACCCAGATCTTGTATGTAACTAGGCAGTTTAGCACTAAATTTTGTTTATTTTGGAAAAATGTAATATTGGGCTCTGCTGCCCTAGATTCAAGTGTAACATTTTCTAAAGAAATTTTTTGTAGTGCAGTTTTAATGGTGTATGGATTTCCCCCAATTTTAAATATTTATCTGCACTTAGAATTATTGATTTAGTTCTTTACCATGGTTTGCTTTGATTATCGATATAACGATGTTGAGTCAACTCTGACTAGAGTGACATGCGTTACCTAGGGATCACGGATCTGCACTCGGTCACCTTCCTGCGTGAAGTGAAGGGCGGTCGGGGGCGGGGTCGTGACACAAATGAATTCTAATTCTCATATTTTTTTTCTTTTTCTTAGTAAATTGGGAGTTGAGACAATGAATTTTTAAGGTCTTGCTTGTCAATGTCTTTTACACATTTTGTCTTTTTTATAGCAAACAGGACCCTAAATATACACTAATTCCTTGTGGGAATCATGGACTATAATTCAAGTTTTTCAAATTGTGTTCCCAGGGAATTTTCTTTCAATTCAGGCTTGGTGTTTCCTTTTGATTAAGGGAATTTGGTCTAGGTAGTGAAAATGTTAAAATGGGCAATTAGTGGTAGTTTTAAGCACTTCTCATGGTATTAATAGCAAATTTGGGTAATTTTTTGAGAGCATGTATGCTTTTGTCTTAATATCTACTGCTTACCTAAAACTCTCTGGTGTATGAGTTTAGGGGAATTAGAAATGGCATTTCTAACTGACATATATTAGAAACGAAGGCTATCTCCATGCCCAGACATTTCGTGGTTATTTCTTGGCAGTTCTATGTCCTAAATTTCTATTTGAATTTCATAATTTGCAAGTTTGGAACAGTTCCTAAAGTTTTAGGTTATGTGTCGGATTGAGAATAAATGTGTTGGATCGGTATTATGAGCACCAGAAGCATTTGTGTTGGACCGAGAATAAAATGTGTCGGACCGACATTTTGGGCACGAGAAGAATATGTATCGAACCAAGAATAAAATGTGTCGGACCGGCATTCTGGGCACCAGAAACATTTGTGCGGGACTAAGAACAGAATGTGTCGAACCGGCACTCTAGGCACCACAAGCATTTGCGTCGGATCGAGAATAAAATGTGTCGGACCGGCATTCTGAGCACTAGAAGAATATGCGTTGAACAGAGAATAAAATATGTCGGATCGGCATTCTGGGCACTAGAAGAATATGTCAGATCGAGAATAAAATGTGCCAGACTGGCTTTTGGTCACCGCAAGCATTTGTGGCAAACCGAGAATAAAATGTGTCAAGCTGCCATTCTGGGCACCAGAAGCATTTGTGCCAAACCGAGAATAAAATGTGTCAGACTACCATTCTGGGCACCAAAAGCATTTGTGTCGGACCGAGAATAAAATGTGTTGGACCAGAATTCTGTGCACCAAAAAATATGTGTCAGATCGAGAATAAAATGTGTTAGACCGACATTCTAAGCACCAAAAGCATTTGTGCTAGACTGAGAATAAAATGTGTCAAACTCATATTCTGAGCACCAGAAGAATATGTGTCGAACTGGCATTTTGGGCACCAGAAGCATTTGTGCCAACCCGAGAATAAAATGTGTCGGATGGGTATTCTAGGCACCAGAAGAAAATATGTCGGTACCAAAAGAATATCGAGAATAAAATGTGTCGGACTGGCATTCTAAGAACCAGAAGAATATAAGTCAGATCAAGAATAAAACATGTCGGACTGGCATTCCGGACACCAAAAGAATATGTGTCGGACCGAGAATAAAATGTATCATACCTGCATTTTGTGCAAACAGAGAGCTATTTTGTGCTAGATTTTTTTTTCGAGGTTTTGTGCACACAGAGAGCTCTTTTGGTGACAGATTTGGAATACTATTATTTTAGTGTCAAAAGCTAAGTAGTATTATTGGAATCGAAAACCATCAATAGTGTTCGTAGGGGAAGAGAGAGAGACTGACAAACACGTACACACATGCAAAGAGTGAGAAAGAGAGTAAGATAGCGAGGTCGTGGGATAACACGAGAAATGCTATTGTTTGCAACATATGGAAGGTATACAAAAAATTTCAAAGCTATGCAAAATTTTATTTATGCAAAATGGAAAGCTATACAAAAATTCCATTTCAAAGCTATTCAACCTAAACTTTGAAACTATACAACATTCTACTTGTAACATGAATTTGCAACATATGGAAGCTATACAAAAATTCCATTTAGAAGCTCCATTCCAAGACAAGGTCTTCTCCACTAGCATTGGGCTTGCAAAAAATTTCTACGATAATGAGCTTGATTGTTGAGCATTGGGCTTGCAAAAAAATTATGAGATGATGAGCTTGAGGGTTGACCATTGGGCTTGTAAAAAAACACCCCAGTCTTATTCTTAAAGATATGGCTATGTTATGACTTCTTGCATTAGTATCCAAACTGATATAGTCATATAAAATTTAGGAAATACATTAGCTTGGTAACCAATTCAAAATGGAAACCAATTAGTGCAAATGTGTTATCAATATACCATTAAAAAAGCGAATCATGTACATAGAAAAGTCTATGTATTATTTCACTCAACGTAGGCTCCATTGTGGGAATTTCCATGTCTGACCTGCATAAGTTGCAAAATAGTGATTAGTTGACGCATTACAAGACAATATTAAAGTATAACATTCGAGACGAGTAATTGTAAGCATAATTATAATTTTACCCTTGAGTTATAAAAGTTGGACAAATACGCCTATCATGCTCAACATTTTGGCAAACAGAACAGTTCCTCATGCTTCCCATGGTGCTTTCTTTCTTGTAGTGCCAGGCCACCATTTGTTCGAGCACACTGTGGTTCAAGTATAAAGATGTTTGGATCAGTCCATAGTGTGTAACTATGACTAGGCATAACATCCTTTATATTGCTACCTTGATAAGAACAAGTTGTTTCTTCTTCATACTCCAATCTCTTCTTCTCCACTTTTTCATAACACTCCATAGGAATATGTTTTGTAAATTCCTAAAGTCTTTCACTATCTGATCCCTTTGATACAACTTTAAAGGCGACTCTACTTAAATCATCGTAACAAGCAATTTGAAACTCCTTATAGTCGGTCTTAATTTCAACACCATTGCCATTTGAAATCATCCCTTTGTTCCCTTCCTTAGTCCATCTGCTCATGATGTACTGCTCGGGATGAGCATAATATTATTATGATAAAAAACCTTTAAGACATGTGCGCAAAGAATACCATCATGTTCATACAAGCAACATCTACAAGTTGTTGTGATTTCTGATTCAATGAATAACACTTTATATTGTGGTCGATTAGCATCATATTATACACCCTATATATGGTCATTAGTCGCTCAACTTCTATAGACTTTGCAACCATGGGAAGTATCTTTTGGATTTCCTCAACAAACGTCCTAAATACACCATGAGTGTACAACTTAGCAACTTGCTTTTCATAGGGGAATATCATTCTCATCATTGGAATTTCTTCTGTGCTCTTGAAGTCCATCATATTTTCTTTCTCATATAAATGATTAATTACTTTCTAGCACTGTTTCGCAAATCCTGAAAAATTGGTGTAGGAATTTACATATTGTTTAATAAAATTATTCATATATTCACTCCGTTGACTAGGCCGTGCACCTGAAAAAAATGTATCCTTCATATACAGATCAACCCACTAAGAATGACATCCATATATTGTGTCCAACCATTCGATCCCCCCAAGCTCATCTTTTTTTGAGTATTTTGGACCAACGATCCTCAAAATCATTAATTGTCTCATTATAATAAGTAGTGATTCTATGCAGCTCATGTAAGAACCCAGGGTGCTTTCGCTCAACTTGGCCCAATTTTTCTTGAAACTTTCAAGAAATGTACCATCTACATAATCGATGTTGTGCATGTGAAAGAACATCTTTAATTGCAGCAGTCATGGTTGCATCTTGATTAGTAATGATGCAACCTGGTTCTCAACCCTACAGAGCTTCTAGCCAATGTACAAACAACAAACTAAAAGACTATGTTGTCTCATGCGTAATTAGTACACAATTAAAGACTATATTGTTTCCATGGTGGTTTGTACCAATAATGGGGCAAAAGGTATGTAGTATGAATTTGCCTTATATAATGTATCAAAAATAATACATTGCCAAAATGCTCATATGATATCCTTGATCTCGAGTCAATCCATAGCACATTACAAACTTGACCTACTTCATCGAGCTGTATTTTATAAAAAAACCATGGGTTCTCCTCGACACGCTCATGAAAGTAGGCCAAAAGAGCCTCCAGATCCCTCCCTCTAACACTTGCCTTCCTATAAGTTCTATGGATAAAGTTTTCGACATCTACGTGAGTGAACCCCAAAGAATTTGTCTTATTCATATGTTCTATTAAAATTTGCATAATTTTATGCAGACAAAACCTTGTTGAAGACATCGTTAATCAAGTTCAAAGTAGTTGTTGGGATGCTCCGATTTGATCTCAAATGATATACCTTTGATGGCAATGTAAATATGTGGGAGTGCTCCTCAACAAATTTCGTTACAACCCACTTTCCCTCTTTCATTATGCATACCATTGACATTTCTTTGCATCATTCCCTTGTTATTGGTCGAGGATGATTTTTTTCTACATACTTTGGATCACATTTGGCTTCTTTTGAGCAAACATAATCCCGCATCCTCAAATTGTTGTCATGTTTCTTGTTTGGCCTCTCCAGACGAATGTTAAAACCTTTTCGTTGGACATATGCATTATAAAATAGATACGCAGCATCCTCTGATTCAAAGTTCATTCTTACAAATAAATCCTTTTGATGCGTACTATCATCTTTTTTATTACAAAATAGTGGGACCTCATTGTCCTAACCATCCCCAGTTACTATGGCATTATCACAACTCACATCTAGAAATTAATCTTTATAGAACTCATCATGGTCCATCTCATAGGATGAATCAGGTACAAGTGCCACAATGGGTATGTAAACCTCAATAGGCTCCATATTAGCAACCATGTCACCATTTGAGCACCCTTCACCTTCTCCAGTGATGTCCATAACTTGTAATGCCTAAACATAAGTAATTAACGCATATTCATTTCTATATCACATAGACACAAAATTTAAGTATAACCAAGAATTTCAAAATAAATATGGACCTAACAGAACGATAAATAAAAAAATACTAACTAGAGATATTGAGTTATAAATTGATAGCAAAACAATTACAAAATGTAAAATTCATTACTACAAATAACAATAAGAGAGGTAGATATAGAGAGTGAGCACTCAAAATTAACTTTCTTAATAAACAATCAATATAAAATAGAAATAAAATCACTAAAAAAAAATATTTTTTTGAGGAATGCCATAAAAGATTTTTTATTGGATTACACTTCCTCCAATCCCAAATAAAGAAGGCCCATCATTCTTCGAGGAAGAACTAGCTCTCTCTCTCTAGACTCCATAAGCAAAAATATTGTTTATCTTGAATCGAACTTCGGTTGATATGTCTTTATCTCTGTATCTATGCAAGGCCTCTCTCTTTCCCCAATTCCAATTCTCAAGTTTTTGAAGAAGAATAAGGAGCATACTGAAACGGTTACAAATTAATACAGCATGCATTAAGGACTCATAATGCCACAACAATAGATCCGTGCTTGTGTTAGAAAATGGAAAAATTATGGTATGAAAGCAAGTTTTCGAGTCCAAAACCAACTCAAAATAAATGAAAAACAGTACAAGTAGTGCTATCAATTCTCGAAAACCAGTCCTTTGGATATAACATAATGAAGAAACCAAAAGTATAATATGGAGTAGAAGAACTACATGCTAAAATTAAAATAAGATGTAGAGTTAATCAAGGTAGCTTCAAATCAACACTCAATGGGCAATGAAGCCAATTCTAACCAAAGTCTTCAAGAAAAAAAATCATCTTTCTATTTCCATATCTTTAGTTTATCTTTTAGAGTCAAACTTTATTGCAAATCACAAAATCTCTTTTACTTTATCTCATAAAGATATTTTTCGCGTATTGAAATGAACAAAAAAATAGAAACTCAATATAACTTTCTATGAATAGAAATACAATTCCAAAACCTACCCTGTCGTTAAAAGCCTTGAATGTGTATACAATTTGAGGAGAGCTTAAAATCTATCTCTTATAGATTCCACCTTCTTCTCTAGTTTGTTGGCTATCTCCTTTTCTCTATACGTTCTTTCTTAATCGATAGCTTCCCCTTCTTCTCCGGTTCTTTCTCTCTCTCTTTGCTTCTCATTCTTCTCGTGTACTCTCTCTCTCTAATATAGGAAATGGGTTACTCTTTATCTCTCTTTTCTACGGGCTATTTGAAATGGATTACTCTTAATCTCTCTCTTCTACTGGCTATTTTGATGGGGTTACCGGCCTAACCTGTGACTTTATTTCTGAGACATGTACCATCTTCTAATCTCAGCCACCCATTTCAAATCACTAATTAAAAAGTTGGGGGAGGGTAGAACTTCTATGCTATAGGGAAAGCATAGAAAGCTTTTCCTAAAAACAATTGTAACTAATGGTCCAAATGTTTTCTTAATATAATTATTAATTGTAGTTTTCAAGTTTTTTAATTTTTTTTCAATATTCATTATCTCCTTCTTAAAAATTATATATTCTCTAAAAATTAGAATCAAATTATATTTAAAAAATATATTTATTGCCAAACAAGCACTTCTAGAATATTCGAGCGGGCCGCATGCTAACCGCATTCTTAAAATCAAAATATCCTTTCATTATAGGTCCCAGACGTATTGCATCTCCCACGGTTCTTTACGATTTGAGGACCCAAAAACCATTTCTAAGTTGTGCAAGTCCATTTTAGCTCATGGATTTTGAGTGCCAGAAATGGTCAGATTTGATAATTTTCAAGAACTGAAATAGGTAGTCTAGAAAAAGTAGACCGCGATGAACAAGTTTGAGGGCTGCAAATCCTTTTCTTTTTGGTCTAGATGTTGGATCCAGAATTTTTGGGTCCTTAATCCACGGATTATTGAGGGGGCATAGGTATCCTGGGTCGTGCGACTCCTTCATCCTGCAAACACACTGAATTTTACTCCTGGATGACTCATTGGGGATTTATGAATGTATGACCTTAAAGCTTTATCTATGCTTGGGTCTTTTGTTTTAGCTTTAGAGAGAGAGAGACAGTAATTGAAGATCCACAGTACTGAGAGATAAATGATAAAAAAACTCCATTGTTATTCTTTGAATCTTTTCCCTTGAGCAGTCCTCTCCTATTTTTTTTCACAGGGGTCTCTCTCCTCAGTTTCCTTGGTTGAGAGAGAGAATTCATTGGTGTTTGCTTCTTGAGCATTTAGTGAGAGAGAGGACGGAACCTTAAAAGACAAGAAGGTCCCTCACTTTGTTCTCACTTCCTTTGTCATGTCAACACAAAAAAAGAAAAAAAGTTTCAGTAGTTTCCTTATGGAGAGAGGAAGGGAGAAGCATCCACTTAGGGACTTTTGGGATATTGCTTTTATTTGGTAGTGATGGACCATCAATTTAGACTAGTCTTTTTAATATGTTACTAAAAAGGAAAGTCAAGTCCTGTTCCTAAGAATATCTTATAATTGTTTGGGTATGATCGAGTATGTTACTCTATTACTCGATCAGATTTGTTCTTATCTGTATGATCGAGTATATTGCTCTAATACTCGATCCTGTATATTCTGGCCTAGGAGCTGCTGAATTGATCTCGAATTTGCACTGAGTTTTGTTGACTCTGCCAAATGCCATTCTATTTTCTTGGTCTTTATTGCTATTTTTTCTCTCTCAAGCTAAGGTCTGAAGTTTCTTGCCTGTTGCTTGAGTCAACTATGTTCTTGCTTGAGTCAACTATGTTCTTGCCATCTATTTCTAAGGCTTGTTGATTTGTCATTACACAAGTTTGCTTTGTTCTTATTTTTGTTTCTAAAGCTTGTTGATCTGTCATTGCTCTGTTTTGGCCTTCTAAGGCTTGCAGATACCATTCTGAGCTCCGATTCTAAGATCCAATTGTGCTTATTGATCAAATAATCTAAAGTTGTGCACCTAGAGATCCAACCGCTCTACTTTGAAAATTGTTGTTCCACTTCAGCTGCTTCTCAAAGCATCTTGAGTTTCAAGGGAAGTGTAAAGGAAAGTGTAAATAATCTACCAGATTGATATGGAAGGCTTGTATTGTAATCAATTTGTATAAACGAGTTGAAAAACAATAATAATGTAGAAGAAGAATGGGACTTTGGCTCTCTTAAACTAATGATTGTATAGAACATTTTACTCACTTAAAAATGTACAGATGAGCAAAATACATGTAAAAACAAAGGGAAACACCACTAAGAAGAGCAAGGAGCCAGTAGAAGTAATCGAGGTGCGCTTGATTCAGGTTGTCGGAGAACCAGTTTCCACCCCTTGCGGTGCTCCAATTCTCAATCATCGAGATTAGTATACTACTCATAAAACTCCCCAAACCCACAATGCTCATTTCTATGGCAGCTCCCAAGCTTCGTAACCCATCTGGCATCTGGTCATAGAAGAACTCTTGTAGTCCGACCTTAATAAAAACATCAGCTACACCAATCAAAACATATTGTGGCAATAGCCAGCAAATGCTTATCGGAACTGTTGCACTTGGTTCATCCAACTGCCCATAGTCACTTGCAGTCTTGAGCCTCCTAGTTTCCACAATGCCTGCCGCCACCATCGAAAGGACGCATAGAAAGATGCCAAATCCCATCCTCTGCAATACAGTGATTCCACCCTCCTTCCCTGTAAGTTTCCTACAGAGAGGAGCAAAGAGGCGATCGTACACAGGGAGCAAAAGCACGGCAGTTAGGCTTATAAAAACTCGAAGGGAAGCAGCTGGCAATTGAAAACCATATGCAATTGTTCTTTCCATGGTCTTCCCCTGCTTGGTGAAGAAAGTGGATGGTTGGGCAAAGACGACACCATACATGAGGCAACTTGTCCAAATGGGCACCATTCGCAATAGCAACTTCACCTTCTCTACTTGAGACAGTGTGCACAATCTCCACTGGTTTTCAGATATGGTATCCATATCTAACTCATCCGGGATAGAAGCTTTGTCCAGGTATCTGCATGCCTAATTTTTGTAAATATTACAGGCTTAAGATTCTCCCAAAGTTTAGGATTTAAAATTCTCATCATAAAGCCACAAAAGGATCCCATTTTCCCACTAATCGTTGCAATAAAATTCCACAAATATCAATTTCACTTGGATCAGGATAAAAATTGGCATAAATTTGGTAAAAAAGAAAATAAACTAGAACTGGGTGGCTGAAATTAGTGGGGGTTCAAAGGAAGCATCATGGCTATGATTCTAGACCTAAAATTAATGGAGCACTGTTTAAGAGAAAGACTTACACCAAGGCATATATGAATAGAGTAATTTGATAAAAGAAACATACATTTGAAAGGTTCTACATGTTGCAATGAGCATGAACAAAAAACATGCTCAAACATAGATCAAGAATTCAAATAGAAAAAACATGGCATGTATGGAAGTGGAGCTAATATCTTACTATTGGTGTGCAACTTCAATGGATAGGTTTCGGACCACCAAGTTCTATTGAATCCTATAGCTGTTAGAGTTTGCCATTGACATAATGTTGATGGCTACTTGGAGTTAGAGATGAAAGATAATCAAATGTTGACCAACTGTAGAGTAAGTAATTCTAATATACTCATTAGGCAAATGTTAACTCATGAGTAGAAAATGCCTAAACTGAACAACCATTTATGTTACACTCCCAACGGTTAAATTTTAAGTGAACGGTTGGAAATACATGTAACTATTTGAATTTGAATTAATCTTATGCAAATTAATTTAAGCTAAACTTTTAGGCATATGTTCTTGACAGGATCACACACCATTTAAAAATAGGGCAATTATTAAAAATATACCTCAATTTCGTCTAATTGAAAAAAAAACCTTCAACTTTCATAAACTTCATCCACATTTTTTGTATTATTTTACCAAAACAGTCTTCACGATAGTCGTATTACCATAATGACTATCGCATTATGGCACTTTAAGTATCGTAATGACCAAGCTAAGTATTACGGTACTTTAAGTACCGTAATGCTCGCTGGGTCTCTTTCTCTCTCATTTGCCATATTTGAGCATTACGGTCTTCAAATTACCATAATGCTTAGCATGGTCATTACCGTATTTAAATTACCGTAATGCAGTAGTCATTATAGTAACGCGACTACCATAAAGGCTATTTTGGTATAAAAAAAAAAGGTCAAAATTAAGGAAAAATGGTGTTGACGAGGTTTATGAAAGTTGAAGGTTTTTTTTTTCTAATTAGATAAAAATTAAAGTATATTTCTAATAAATTTTCTCAAAAAAATAACAAAAATGTTTTTAAAAATTTAATGATCAAATTTACCCTTGACATATTCTAAGGGTAGTTTGATCATTTTAAGTTTAGAGAAATATTTATTTTCTATTTTGTTGGTTCACCATAATATTTATTACACGCCCAAAATTTCATCTTTATCTTATTTGTAGAAAAATATCAAAATTTAAACATATATCCAACTATCTAATCAAGATCTAATGGCCGAAAACAAAACCTAAAATACCTTTAAATTTAGTGACAACCTATTGGTACCTCTCTCCCTCTATCTCTCTCTCTCTCTCTCTCTCTCTCTCTACTCTATATATATATATATATATATATATATATATAGTAGTGTACGTCGTAGTCGTACGTACGTACGTACTACGAACGTAACGTAACGTAACGTAACGTAACGACGTAACGTACGTACGTACGTACGTACGT
>NW_006496628.1:1577207-1650596 GCF_000471905.2 Amborella trichopoda | reverse complement strand
CTACCTTTTCCGATGGATTTTTGAGGAGCATCCGTAATTCTACATTATAAGGTAGCATCTTTATATAAACTTTTTCTTTTTTATATTTATTTATTTTTATAACCATAATGGTCAAGACTAAGTGATCGATTTAAAGTTTTTCATCACAAGAACTGCAATTTTCGGTGAGTTTTGTGGTGAGACTTATTTTGATAGGGCTCAAGCACAATCAAACAAATTTCCTATCTAAATACTATAAATATTTATATAAAAAAAAATTATTATCTAGCCCTAGACCTGACCCAATGGGTTGGGTGTAGGCACAATGACCTAGAACCAAGTCCAACTTGGATCCGTTGGGGTTGGGGTCGAGTCGGACCCAACCCGACTTAGTAACACCATATATAAAACTCGAGAAATTGATTAAAACACTCAAAGTAGATGAATTATTCATCATTTATGCATAATATTTTAGCTTAGTTTCGAAATACCTATCAAGACATACGTGACCGTGAGTTGGAGTAGTAGCAAGTGGATAAAATAGTATCTTAATAAGGATGCAACTTCTATAAGGCCTAGGTTTTATGAAAAAAAAGTAAAGTCCCAACTCAAATCTTGTCAGGATAACACTTCACGTATAAGAAATCTCTAAGGTTGTGTTTGGGTACATGGATTTTGAAATATGGATTTTTAATATCTAGAATACTTAAAATCCACCATTTGGATTGTTTAGTGACTAGAATACTTAAAATCAAAAAAACCAAAATTATGGAAATAAGAGTTACTTTTTCATGATTTTATTTCCACACCAAAACCTGTTTTTTTAAATTTCCAAAGCCTATGGATTTCACTCATTAGCTCCCTCTACAGGAAACATAGGGAGCATTTGGCAGGTATGAAAACTTTTGAGAGAGAAAGTACTTAAATTTTTTAAAGAGATAAACTATTTAAAATTTTTTGGAGAGAAACTTTCTCAAATTTTAACTTTTAGAGAGAGAAAAGTATGTTAATTTTAGAGAGAGAAAGTACATTAAAATTTTAAAGAGAGAAGGTACCAAATTTTTTAGAGAGATGAACTATCTCAAAATTTTAGAGAGAGAAACTATCTCAAATTTTAACTTTTAGAGAGAGAAAGTATGTTAAAATTTTAGAGAGATAAAGTACCAATTTTTTTAGAGAGATGAACTATCTTAACATCTTTTTAAAAAGAAACTATCTCAAATTTTAACTTTTAGAGAGAGAAAATATGTTAAAATTTTAGAGAGAGAAAATATGCTAAATTTTAGAGAGAAAAAGTACCAAAAAATTTTAGAGAGATAAACTATCTCAAAATTTTAGAGAGAGAAATTATCTCAAATTTTAAATTTTAGAGAGAAACTATCATATTTTAGAGAGAGAAAGTACATGCAAATTTTTAGAGAGAGCAACTATCAATTTTTTTAGAAAGAGAAACTATTTCAAAACTTTTAGAGAAAGAAAAAATCTCATATTTTAATTTTTAAATAGAGAAACTATATCAAATCTTAAGTTTTAGATAGAAAAAGTCTTCTTAAATTGTAGAGAGAAAATATTCTTAAACTTTTAGAGAGAAACTATTATAAATTCTAGAAAGAGAAACTGCAAAAACAAAAAAAATTAGAGAGAAATATCTCGTTTTGTAGAGTGAGAAACTATCTCGAATTCTGAGTTTTTGATAAACTATCTCGAATATGGAATTTTAGAGAAAGAAAATATATTAAAATTTTAAAGATAAAAATTATATCAAATTTTAGAGAGATAAACTACTTAAAAAAATTTAGAGAGAGAAATTATCTGAAAATTTTTGGAGAGAGAAACTATCGCAAAATTTATATTTTAGAGAGAAAGTATTTTAAAATTTTAGAAAGATAAACTATATCAAATTTTTGATAGAGTAAGTATATGAAATTTTTAAAGAGAGAAACTAAAAAATTTAGAGAGAAACTATCTTAAAATTAAGCTTTAGAGAGAGAAAGTATGTCAAATTTTAGAGAGACACTATCGAATTTTAAAGAGAGAAACTATTTCAAAATTTTAGAAAGGGGAATTATCTCAAGTTTTAAGTTTTAGAAAGAGTATTTTAAAATTTTAGAAAGATAAACTATATTAAATTTTAGAGAGGTTAAAGCACCTAAAAATTTTCAAGAGAAATTATCTCAAAATTTTTAGATAGACAATTTTAAATTTTAAATTTTGGATAGAAAGTAATTAAATTTTAGAGAGAGAAATCATATCAAATTTTAGAGAGAGAAACTATCTCAAAATTTTTATAAATACACTATCCCAAATTTTGAGTATTAGAGAGAGAAATTGTATCAAGTTTTTGTTACCAAATAATGAACATGGAAGTGATTACAAGGAATCCATAAATTTCATATAATGTATCTAAACAAGAGATTTGAGAAATCCATGACAAAAATCCTTGATATTGAAAATCTATATAGAAAGCTTGCCCCACTAATTTCTATAAAGATGGAGCTATAAACCAACCTTTTCTTTTAATATTGAATTTGGAGGCTAAAGTTACTCTATAGCGATGAGTAAAACCTTTTTGAACATGGATTATAACCTTCCTTTTTTTTTTTTTCTTTTCTTTTTTATCTGGATAATTCAGTTTAATTCAGTTTTTTTTATAAAAAAGGGTAATTTATTTTTATTTTTTTTCTCTAATTCAATAAGATAACGAGCTCCAGCCTGTTTGTTTTCATATCATTAATATTTTTTAATTCGTTATGTGAGAATGGAAGGCCCACGAACCCCACATCATTCTTACTTTCACGCATTAAAGTAAACTTCTTACTGCTTTTCTCCAACAATGACTGAAGAAGAATTATAAAAGTAAGAATCTAATAGGATTTTTTCTCACTTGTAGGACTCAAACGATCCCAATAAATTTGACATGAATCTATAAAAAAATCAAAATTTTAAAATTTTTATAATAACTTTTTTAGATATTCAAATTAACTTTAATGATGAACTTTTAAATCCTCCACGTGGAAAAAATCCTATTGAATCATTTCTCGAAGGTCCTATTGGATCATATCTGGAAGTATAATACCTGAATTGGCCCGTGTGAGCAAGTCCGCTCCCATCTTCGCAGTAAAAACAGGGTGCGTACGAGGCAGAAGGGAGAGAGTCATCACCATGGCCAAGGCTTCTGTCCACAAAAGAAACCTTCCTCTTTCGAAAAGCAGCAACAAACACTTGTGCAATCCTTGCAAAAGGATTTCCACCACCCAATCTCACCACCCTGTAACTCCCCCTTCCCTTCAGAAATACCAAAAAACCCATTCCCATGGCCAAAGCAGGGATCCCAAACCCCAATCCCCACCCCAAAGTGTCTTGTACATAAGCCATAACTGACACCGCCACCACAGTTCCGCCGCAAACCCCGAAATAACACCAATTGAAGAAGGAGCTCTTCCCTCGTCTGTCCTCCATGTCCTCATCGTCGAATTGATCAGCTCCGAAGACTTGCATACAGGGAGGGTATGTGACCTCCTTCCCCGATCGCAACGAGGTAGAGAGACAAAAAGAAAAATGCCACACCATATCTTGAAGAAGATCCCCAACACTCCATTAACCTCCCTTTGGCTGCATTCCAGCAGCCATCGGGGCGGAGCCAGGGGAGCACAGCTGATAGCGTTAACATAACCAACCCCTGCAAATTAGCACAGCTGATAGTGTTAACATAACCAAGCCCTGTAAATCAAGGAATATCTCAGTAAGGAAAAGGTTTTTTATATCCCTCTCTAGGCAACTAAGAGAGAGAAAGACCAGGAGATATATGACAGATGAGAGGATGATGGTTTTGTAGCGTCCTAGATATGAATCTGCAACAAACGCCCCAAGCAGAGGAACGACGCACGCGACACCAGACCATATATTGACATTCTTTGATGCAGTGGCCGTGTCCTCGGCCAAGTAATCGGTAAGGTAGGTTATGAGATTCAACAGGATTGCATAGTAAGCGAATCGCTCGGCGACCTCTGCCCCTGCATTCGAGACAACAACACATGCCCTTTCTCCCTCTCATACAATCAGAGACTAAATAATAACTGTGCAGATAAAAGATGAGAAAAGTTCAGCCATGGAATAGCAGTGCAGAGAGAATATGAGAAAATTTCATTGTTCTCTCAATCGAAAAGAACTTCTAGGTGGGTTAATTGGTTGGAGAGAAGGAAAGGGGAAAGACTGACCTATGATGTAAATGGATGATTTCCATGACCCGGTGTTGAATCTTTTTGCAGGGTAGTCATGGACTGTTGTCACTCCTTTCACAACGTCTTCTCCTGTTTCAAAAAGAAGCGGCAAGGTTGCAGAGTCCGCCATTGATGAGGAATCCAAGCTTCAGGTTTGTGGAGACTCTGTGCTCCCAGGTGGGTACAATAAGAGCGTGGAGTTAGGGTGACCGGAGATTGTTTTATGGTTTTTTGTCTCTCAAGGAGGGACAGAGAGAAATACCGTACTTTGGTGGATTTGTCGTGTAGCATTCTTACTTCAGCATTTACCCCTTTGCCGACCCAAGCGTTTAGGTTATACATAAAAATATCCACCAAAGACAGGCACATTCCTTAAATTTCATATGGAAATTGTTTCATGCGGGCTGGACTGCATAACTACATATGCAGCGCTCCCAAATGTAAAGCATCCATTTTAAAAATGGATGTACGCACGTGTTCTATTTAAAAACAATAGAAACAAACGGTGTAAATATTTTTTTATTAAAATTATTATTACTAGTTTTTAAAATTTACTTATTTTTTTATATTCAATATCTCTATGTTAAAGAATATAGGTCTTTAAAAATTAAATCCGAAAATCCATCTCAAAAATAGATTTATTAATAGGCCCGCATTTCTACATATACGGGCCTGGCCGCATAAAAACTAGGTCCATTTTATATTTACAAAATTATTTCAAAGACAAGCACATTATCATCCTACTATAGAACTATACATTACCAAACACATAATCGGTTTGGTGTGTCTTTGTTTATTATCTAAAAAAAGATTTATCATTTTTAGATAAGTTGTACTGATGATATAGGTTCTTGAATTAGAGCTTCAGCATTTGCCCCTTTGTTGATATTATTTTCAAAAGAAGTCTCATAAATTAAATGATTTAAATTTTCACAAAAAAGCCCCTGCAACCTATTGAATAAAAAAAAAAATCAAAAGAGGCTAACTATATTTCCTATTGCCATTTACATCTGCAATCGGCAAATTCACTAAAAATGGATTTTTTTATTTATTATGAAGAAAACAAACACACCAAAGACGAACTCTATTTTTTGAGTGTTTATGTCATTTAAGTAAACTAAGTCAGCTTACTACATCAAACATTTATCAAAAAAAAAAAATCCACAAAAGAGTCCCTGCAACCCTCCTTCTTCTTCTTTTTTTGTCCCTTTTGTTGCTTTCTTTGTTTTTTAAATTTAACCCTATTGAAATAAATAAAGGGATTGTCTGAAAGTTGGACTATCTAATCAAGCATTTTGTATATAAATTAATTTTTTTTTTATTTTTCTTATTCTTACGTCGGAAAGACCACTCACAACGTCCAATTACAAACAAATAACTCTTGAACAAATAAATAAATAAAAAGAAACACGACTCTCACTTGCTACTACTATATAACACAATTTCTTAAATCAAAACCTTAACTCATTGCTTTATAGAAAGAGAAGATCAAATCACAAATAAATATTTAAAGAAGTAAAATTGCCGGATATTATCTCAACCGGGCTTCGTATACCCCACACCGAGTCTCCTCCTTCCGATGGTGCTCAAGATCTATAATCGGTCTATTGATTCTCCTACATATGTAAAAATCATCTCAATTACATATGGATCTCAATCTAAAACCAACTACCTAAGACTTCAATGCCTTAGTCTTGCTCAAACCCTTTTGGTTTGATCTTTGGAATCATAGATCTCAATCTAGAACCAATTATCTAAGGCTTCAATGCCTTAGTCTTGCTCAAGCCCCTTGGCTTAATCTTTAGAGATATGAGAGATAGATCAAAGAGAGAGCGAGAGATCTACTAGGGATCCTCCCCTTTCCTATCCAAAAAATCATACTACCACAAGCTAGCTTGGGCGTGTCACCTAGAAACGAGATAGAGATAACTTAGAACCAATTACTTAGGCTTCAATGCCTTTGTCTTTCTCAAGCCCCTTTGGCTTGATCTTTGGAGACATGAGAGATAGACCAAAAGAGA
This sequence comes from Amborella trichopoda, assembly GCF_000471905.2. The sequence goes on along the minus strand of NW_006496628.1, from coordinate 1,644,376 downwards.
AAAGGGGAGATCTACTAGAGATCCTCACCTTTCTTACTAAAAATCATACTACCACAAGCTAACTTGGACGTGCTACCTAGAAACGAGAGAAAGATGACTTGGGTATGCACCCTGAGATATTAAAGAGAGAGAGAGAGATCTACTAGGGATCCTCCCCTTTCCTATCCAAAAATCATACTACCACAAGCTAGCTTGGGTGTGCCACCTAAAAACGAGAGAGAGATGACGTAGGCATGCACCTTGAGAGATTAGTAGGGTGTAACCCTTGGCTTGAGAGAGATTTGGTTGGAGCTTGCATCCTTAAAAAAAATTTGGGGGAGATCTTGACGCCTTAGGTGGGGCGTGCCAACTATAAAGAGATATTTGAGAGAGAGATAAACCCTTAGAGAGAGGAGAGAATATGTGTTGAGATTTTATGAGGTGGGAGTGCCTCTTTATATAGATTTTCTATGCCTTGGGGTTTGTCTCAATTCGTAAGGTAAAATCTTGATCGTTAAGGAGATTTGTGGGGTGAGAGATATGCGTCATCCTTCTCTTTGGTCCACCATCAAGATTCAAAGCAATGAGCTATAACTTTATCCTCCCTTTCCTAAATATACTCTCATCAAATCTTTAAATAAAGAAAGTATATATCTTAAATATATCCAATCCTTATTTCTTAGATCAAGCAATCTTAATTCAAATATTTACTAAATATTTCAAATATTCAACCTTATCATATAAGTTGGCTATACCCAAAAGATAAGCCAACAACAAAGGAATAACTATCACCAAATCTGGAGAACAACTTAGTCCTTATAGTTGGGGTGTGCCACCCTTTGGTGGCCACATGCAGGCCCCACCCAATCCCACGTGTTGTAAATTGGGCTCCCATATTTATTGAGGTTACAATATAATTTTTAAAAATATTTTATTTTGTATTTAGAATTTTTAAATCTTATATTTTATTTAAAACATTAAAAAATTAATTTCTCTTAATTTATGACAAAAATAAAATATTGAAAGATTTAAAAAAATTCAAATAAACATTCTAAAAATCATATATAATAAAATTAATTAGAACTAATTAATTTTGATGGAACCATGGTTCTCCAGACCATGATGCAACCATGACTCTATCGTACATAGGGGTAATCTCTTGCACATGTACATGCTTCACCTTTAATAGTGGATTACTATATCAGTACGTCTATCTATGAACATACCGCGTGATGATATAACGATGAGGTTTTAGCCCTATCTTTAAAGGATATTCATCACACGTAAGGGCCACACAGTCCCTCGGCTCTCATCTGGGCATACTTCGACCGCATCAAGGGCTAACCCACTAAACCCTTCTTGGTAGATCTCTATGCCCAAGTATCTTGGGTTTTTCAAAACTCGGCTAGCCTAGCACATCGAGCCTAGTCCAATTATCGGCAAATCGCATTTGTCCAGTATGTTTAACAAGAGGACTATACTCCCACTGAGTTTATGTTTCATTATACAAAATGTTCATACAAGCTCTCATAAGGCTTTTAAAGGCCACATAAACTCAACATTGTTTACAAAGAGACTATTTACTTTCTGTGAAGGTCACAACTATCCCCACTCAATAGATGTCAAATTGGACTGCTTGGGATGAGTCACGAAGTCGGAGAATTTTCTTTTTGGAACTGTCTAATAAAAGACCCTCTTACAACTACCCATTTTGAAATCTAAGGGACAAGAATGATTGTGACTTCCTTGTACAAAAGATAAATGGCTTCTTTATAAACAATCCCATAAATAAACCAGTTTGATCAAGGTGCCAAATTTGGTACGCATCTTTTTTGTCACAAATTTTTTATTCTGAATTTGGAACCAGAACAAGGAGGTTTGGTCAATCTAAGTGGCCAAGGCCAAATAATAAAAGGAGACGCCCATTTTTTACTATATGAGTAAGGTACATTTCTAAATTTTACCAAAAGATGTAGTTATGCTATTGGAACCTTACATAGCTTAAAAAAAATCATGTTCAATGCTAATTATGAAATTTAAAATTCTAAAAATAGTATACATCGAGTAGATAGATAAGTACTTGAAAACCTTCAAAATAGACGGTCTAGATGCATTCTTTTTAGAGCTTGAAATATTTTTAATATATATATATATATCGAGGTTGACATAATCAAAGGTTTAAATATGTTTGCACATCTAACAAGAAAAATTCACCTCACAGTCAATTTCGAGGATTTCTTGATTGATGTATATGTGGAAGATATTAAGATGAAGGAGTCATCTTTGCAGGTGAATCTTTCTTCTAAATCTGGTTTAGAAAAGGATTAATGGATTCAAGTTAAATCCAAGCATGTCAAAAGCAAACCTTCAAAGTGGCATGGTAGGTTTCAGCACAGTGCCTCTATGGTGGTGCCTCCAATGGTGGTCAACTAGATGCTCATTTTGCAGGGAACGTGGATAATGGGTCTTCATCAATTTCAAATGGAAGCCATCGAGAATTCAAAAGATTTGGATGTTCATCAATAGAAAGGATGAGGTAGTGTCTAAAGGAAAAATAAATAATAGTTTAGATATTAGTAAAGGACTGAAAGGTGTTACCACTTTTAATTGATATAAGAGAAGAAGCCCCAATGGCCGGAAGAACCCGACGTGGAGAAATTTTTGGAAAGCTCTGGAGGCGAAAGATCTTTAAATTATGAGGCGTGCCATACGCTAGTATTTCATGCAGGATGTACAACAGCTCCGGTTGACCGAATACAGTTGCGGTCAGGGAGGAGATTAAAACCGATCCAGAGACTTGCCCCATCTAAACTCCTAAAAAAACTTGAACCACCACTGATTCCCTATTCGGACCCGTCTACTTTCATTCATGAACCACCCTCTCTCTTGAAATACCCCGGACCTCTACCGGTCCCTTACTCAAACACTTCACCTTCGCACACCAAAATTCCTGCACCATCGCAACCTTCATCCCTTCCTACCTTACTTGCACCTGCCCCAACTGCACAGTCTAGCCAGCCTCCTTTGCCTAATCCCATGGCTACAACTGACTCTTCCCTGGCGACTGTAACAAACACTTCTGCTTCAAAAAATGCCCCTCAGCCACATATCCTTTTGAAACCAATGGAAAACCAAGGAACCTCTTTTCTTGAGGCCGACAAAATGAAATACGTTGTGATCGGGCACTTGAGGAAACTGCCAGCTCTCCTGAGTATCTATGATGCTCTCATGTTATTCGAAGACTTAAGTATGGTTCTAATACAAGTTCTCTCCCATCCGGAAGTATATGAAACGGAAGTCCAACAAGTCGAGGTAGACCCTGCAATACTCAACAGTTACGTGGCTATTACATTCTCAGATGATGACCTACAGTTGGGAGAGAAATTCCACAATCAACCTCTCTTTGTGACTGGCGAGCTGCATGCTTGTAAAGTCAACCAAATCCTACTAGACAGGGGATCGGCAGTGAACCTCATGCCTTGGAATGATTCTTACCCAGATTGGGTTAAGTGTGGAGCAACTTGAACCTAAAAGGCTTACGGTTCATGGATTTAATCAGTCTGGGGAGAAACCGGCTGGTACCATCCGTCTTAAGCTAAAAATCAGTGATTTGAACACTTCCATTTTCTTCCATGTTACTCACACAGACACCTCTTACAACATCCTATTAGGTCGTCCTTGGCTACATGACCTGGGTGTGGTTCCATCCACACTCCATCAGTGCTTCAAATATAGTCGGGATGGGAGGCAACAAACAGCCTACGCTGACAAAAGACCGTTTCCTATCGCTGAGCCACACTATCTTGATGCAAAATACTGTTTTGCAAATCCAATATGCTCTCAGGAGCCGACATCGTTTGTAAAAACCAGTACATACCCGAAATTGAGAGATACTGCTTCGACCTCTCATGAGGACATGGAAGACATGACGGGGTCACTTAATCACATGTTCCAAGAAGAAAAGAGATGTGGAAAAGTGACCCCTCTGACGCTTATCAATGGAAATTTACCTACATCCTCGAAGAGTATGTGTGTCAAGAGCACGAAGGACAAGCTCCACTCTCTATTCCCTCTTCGCAAGAGCACCTTTCGATGGTTGCTCAGATTGAGCATGACGAAAGGGAAGTCACAAATTTAAACCAGCCAACACCTGTAGTCACCTATGCTCATGACGGTATGAAAATGTTACATATTCCTGCTTTATTCCTTGAGGAAAAGATGGCATGCCTAGCCGAAGCAAAATGAAACGCTGACCAAAAGGTTTTGCACATTCCAATCTCTCTCAGAGAGGAAAACCATACTTCCTTTGCTTCCCAGGTTAACCATCCCAAAAACCACCCAAGGTATTGCAAATACCCAAAGTGCTGCATATCGAAGAGGACGATGTTCATCTACCTCACTTCCTCCCTCTATATCGGCAAGATCCCCTCGAAGTCTTGCAAATTCCCGAAGTCTTGCATAGCCCAGTCCCTAACAGGGAGGGAGATATTACTCACTTCGCTCCTCCACCCCTATACCATTAAGATGTCTCCAAAATCTTGCAAATACACGAAGTCTTGCATGTCATAGTCCTCGAAAAGGAAAAGAATGATGCTAGTCTCACAAATCGAACTTACCACATACTAAATTCCCAACAATTCTTGCATTTCCCAATCCCCGTGTTAGAAACCCGGGCCACCCATCAGGAGGCAATAAGTGGTCCTTCCTCCCCCGCTCACGACTTCATTGACACTCTTGATTAGCAACATGAATCCCAAAGACAAGCTTTTATTACGGAGCTGAAAGGACATGTACAAGACTCGCATGATCAGTCAGAGGCCTCAAGGAAAGGGAAAGTTAAGATGGAAGAAGCGGCTCCCCCAAAGCCTGTTCATGCTCCTTTACCATGTTTCACCCCAGAAACTCGGGAAGTAGTTGTTCAAGAGAATCCTCAGAACAACCCTTTGTTAGATGCTACCTCCATGCCCAAATGGGATTTATACAGTCCCATGGTTCACCAAACAATGAGGAAAATGAATTACGAGCCACTCAACAACCTAGGGTTGAATGATGGTAAAGGGCTACTAGCACCCTTCGCCATCGTCGAGACAACTGCATCTCAACATATTCACAAAGAAGGCATTGGTTACCAGGGGCACCCAAACCTACCTCCGTGGCCATTTTTTATCGATCAAAGCGCTCATGTGAAGGTATTGCAAGAATTGTCACCACCTCCTTTGGAGCTTGTTTATGAAGAGGTCACTTCCCATGAATCTCAAGAAATGACAGAAGACACCCGGACAGAAAAAGAACCATCCTCTGTAAAGCAAACCGTTGAGGTCCTTGAAATGCACGAACAAACCGCTGACTCTATACCATTCAGCGAGGAAGAGATTGAAGAGGCTCCAGAAGTCTTGCAAGATAGTGGTCAAGGCACGAACAATGATTTAGAAGAAGTGAACTTGGGTGACGAAACTGACCTAATACCCACTTTTATCTCGACCATTATGTCCCTTGAAGAAAAGAAGGAGTATACAGAATTGTTGCAAACCAATCAAGATGTATTTAATTGGCATTATGAAGAAATGATGGGCCTTGATACTCATGTTGCAGTTCACAGGTTGGGGATTGACCCATCTTCTAAGCCCGTTAAGCAGAAATTAAGGAGGCTCAGGCTTGATTTGGAAATTTAGATCAAAGAAGAAGTGGATAAGCTTAAAACAACACGTTTTATTCGGGAAGTCAAATACCAAAAATCGCTGGCTAATGTTGTATCGGTCAAGAAGAAGAACATACAAATCATGGTATGTATTGACTTCCATGACTTAAATACAACTTTTCCCAAGGTTGATTTCCCATTCCCCTTCACAGAGTTGCTTATTGACTCAACTACCAATTGCCAAGCATTCTCTTTCATGGATGGTTATTCAGGGTATAACCTGATAAGGATGATGCAAGAAGAGGAAGAGTTGCTTTCCTAACTCCTAAGGGGGTCTTTTGTTACACGGTGATACATTTCAGTTTAAAAAATGTCGGAGCTACCTATCAAAGGGCTATGACCACCATCTTCGATGACATGCTCCATGAAGAGGTGGAATGCTACGTAGATGATCTCGTAGTAAAATCTGATCTAAGAAGTAATCACATAAAAACCTGGGAAAAGTCTTTGAGACATTTCGTCTCCACCAGCTCAAAATTTATCCCTTAAAGTGTGCCTTCGGTATACGATCTGGAAAATTCTTATGTTTTATTGTTAGTTATCGAGGGCTGGAGATCGAACCTGTCAAGATTAACGCTTGCAAAAGATGCCACCGCTAAGAAACTTGCGAGAGCTCAGATCTCTCCAAAGCCAGCTCACCTATATACGAAGGTTCATCTCTAACCTTACAGGGCGATGCCAACCCTTCTCCCATCTCTTGAAGAAGGACACACATTTCGAATGGGATGAGGTGTGTCAATTAGCTTTTGAAGACATAAAAACTATTCGTTAAAACTCTCAGTTCTTTGTGCACCAATTCCAGGAAGACCCCTTATTCTGCATGTGACTGTGCCGAATGAGTCACTCGGAGTTCTGCTTGCCCAAAACAATAAGAAAGGGAAAGAAATGGCTATGTATTAATTGAGCCAAAGGATGAAAGGGGCCGAAGTGAATTACTCCCTGATAGAAAAGATGTGCCTAGCCCTCATCTTTGCAGTGCAAAAACTTTGACACTATTTACTTGCACATCCGGTTCAGCTCATCTCTCGAGCGGATCCTATAAAAGTTCTCTTGTTGCGCCCTTACCTCTCAGGACAACTCACGAAATGGTCACTAATCCTCATGGAATTTGACATCATGTATGTGCTGAAAAGGCCTTCAAGGGTCAAGCCCTTACAGATTTCTTAGCCGCACACTCTCTGTGTAAAGACCCAGACTTTCCAGGGTAATAACGGTTAAGTATGCGGGCAAGTGAATGCGCGTGGGTGGGTGCACGTTAGAGCGCCTGCACGGTGAGTTTGTGAAGAGCGCGGGAAGAGGTGAATGCACAATTAGGCGCGGGTGAACCGACATGCTGTTGAGGGCGGCCAGATGAGTGCGCGCGTAGAGAGCACGAATGGTTAAATGCGCCATTGAGCATAGTGAGCACGCAGTTGAGCAAGGGCAGATGTGTGCACTGATAAGCACAGATGGGTGAGTGCACGCGATGAGTGCACAGGTGGACATGGCGCTGTTGAGCAGGGATGGACGAGTGCACTGGCGAGCGCGGATAGCTAGATGAGCGTTGAGGGCACGAGCCAATGAGCGTGCCACTGGGCGCAGGTAGTTTATGGTAGTCTAGGGAGATCCTCCTCTCTCTCATGTTCTTCCTCTCTCTTCATGCATGTGTGCCATGTGGAACATGCATGCTGCACCCACAATCATGATGTCTCCCATGATTGCCCTTCTCTCTCTCCTCATGCATGCCCTCTTGGATGCCATGTGGAAATTGCATGCTGGTACCACCTAAGCTTATTTATAACCCCCTTCGCACCCATCCATGGGGTTTTCTCTCTCCCTCTACTCACTGCCTTTCTCACTCACGTTCTCCCCCTCTTGCCTTTAGACTTTGAGCTTTGAGACCTTTCCCAACCTTAATCCTTTGAGTTTGAACCCATCCTTTGGTGCTTGGAATTTAGAGTGAAATCTGTGTGGGGCACTTTAGAGTTGCATTTAGTATTTGAAGTGGACCTAGATTCCATGTTTTCATGCTTTTGTTTGCTGCATGTTTACTTAGTTTGTCAAAGTGTGAAATCCTGAATATGGGTGTGGATGTATGTTGTTGAAATCTTGCTTGAATATGTTCTGTATTTTCTAGAATTGTGAGCCCCATTTGTGTAATTGTTTGAGTATAAAAATATCTCTGTTGATCACAAAAATTTGTGTGAAAGTACCCTTTTGAATATATTTTAAGATGGAAAATACGTCTTGTCAATACCTCTTTTGATTTGAAAGTTATTGTCATTTTTCTATACGCATGTCATTCTAGATTTTCAGCTGTAAAAACAGGAACTTTCCATAACTGTTATGTGTATTGTTTGGAACTATGCTCTAACTAAAATACATCAAAATGAGCTCAAACCACTTTGAAATAAAAGATAAATGAGTTTATTTTAAAAATAGTTAATTCCCTATGGTTTGAAAGTTATGCCTAATTTCTATGAGGATATCACACTGGGTTTTCAGCTGTGAAGACATGAACTTTACTCAAAGAACATCAAACAATTTGATAGGTTTAAGCCAAAATTTGGGGTTACCCCTTTCACGAAAATTGTGTTTTCATGAGCATAGAATGTTATGAAAGTAGTCTCAAGTCAAAATAGTTTTTGAACTTCATAATATGCCTCTAAAGGTGAACTATATTCACTGTGAAAAACCAAAAAAATAATCTAAAGATGCCCTTTGAGCGAATAAGCTTGATGATATGTTGTATGCTTTAATATATTGTTAGTTCATATGATGCGTCTCTGTTATGATATGTGTGAATGAAAGCAGGCTATGTTATGAAATGAAAACATGCTTTGTTATGAGATGAATTGCATGGTTGTAATAGGACATGCCACATATATCATATGAAGCACTATGCAATGGGTCATCCATTGGTAGTGTGATATGATATGATACGAATGAGATATGAAGCACTATGCAATGGGTCATCCATTGGTAGTGTGATATGATATGATAAGAATATGATATGAGTTACCATGCAATGGGTCATCCATTGGTAGTGTGATGTGATATGAGGCATATTTTATTATGAAATGAGAGTATGCTCTGTTATAAAATGAAAGTATGCACTGTTATAAAAGGAATGCATGACAATGAGGCATATTCTATTGTGAAATGAAAGTATACTCTGTTGTGATATGAATGCATGATAATGAGATATACTTTATTATGATATAGAAGCATGTAGTGAGACATGCTCTGTTATGATATGCGTACATGTTATGATACATGTTCTGTTGTCAAATGTGTGCATGATTTTGAGATATGCTATGTGATAAGACCTATGTGGTAAGCGATGTGATATGAGAATTATTGGCATGCTTTGAGCGTATTGCATGGCCATGATGTGATATTGTGATTTATTGGCATGCTTTGAGCATATTGGATGACCATGATGTGATATGTGATTTATTGGCATGCTTTGAGTGTATTGCATGGCCATGATGTGATATGTGATTTATTAGCATGCTTTGAGCGTATTGCATGGCCTTTATGTGATATGATAAGAAAGTTGTGCCTGCATTTGAGATCTTTCCCTGACTCCCCATGATAGGGAGGGAGTTAAGATGTATTAAAAATTTGGAGGGTGGTGCCCCCCAAAATATATGTGGGCACTACGCATTGGGTCATCCTTTGGTATTTTAACGCTCTCTCGCCAAAAGGGCACATGAGAGGGTTGCGTCTTGCAAGGCCACGCTTATCAAAATCCCCATAACACTCTGGGGACTGTGTGTATGTGTGTGTATGAAAGCATTACGAAATGGGTCGTCCATTTGTCATTGTTTTCCTTCTTGAATGATGGTAGAAGCCATAAGCAATGGGATTGGTTTGGCCTGATGGATAGGGCTTCTACTTATGGAGTAGGCAATATTAGGATTGTTTATGATTGGTATACGTTTGTCTAGTTTATTGATCTGTTAGTATGCTCATGATGGAAAGATGTGATATACTACTAGCTCATATGATATCTGGTATGTGATTGGTGATTTCTCCACCATGAAAGGAATCACTCACGACACATTGCTAATGATACATGACTCCATGATTGTAAGACTTGCACGAACCTTGGACTAGTTAGGGATTACTGTGTAGGCAAGAATGCATGAAACCTGGATATACTTACTGGGCTTCGTAGCTCATCCCATTAACTTTCATCTATGTAGAGTGATAGCTCGCGGGTGGTCAATGGGCGGTTTGGTGGTCGTAGTTGGCGGCTGAAGCCTCGTACTTCTTATGGAAGCTTCGTTTTGATTATATGTTTTAGATGGCAGTTTGGCCATATAAGCTCTCTTTGTACTGAAACTATGTAATATTATCGGGCCTTTGGTTCCTTAAACCCTTGTAATATTTTGGAGCTTTTATATACAGTTTGGAATTTATTTGTCCAACCCATTGGTGATTATGTGTGCTTGGAGTTTCGTTTTTTTTCGTTTTTCTTTCTTGATTTGCTTTGATTCCGTCTAACCAAAGCGTTGAGCGCACTCTTACTTGTGTGGCATTCGCTACATGTGGTCGCCTTCCACACCCGCTTGCCCTCCGACAAGTATGGTAGTGGGTAGGGGGTGAGGTTGTGAAAGATTAGGGTATCAGAGCAGTCAAGATAAGATTCTTGGCCTATAAAGTCTTAGATGTGTCCTTCGGGTGGTTTTTAGACAGGCTAGTAACTAGGTGTTTCTGCTTTAGGTCAAGATGCCGAGGACTCATTGCAACAATTCGAGCTAGTGTAATGGGAACACGGAGAACTTAATGGAATTCTTTCGGATGCTCGGGGCCATGACTCAAGTTATTAAGGATTGTATGCCGGCCCCGGTTGCCCCTTCCTCAGACCAGGATAATGGTGGGTTGATTGAGAGGTTTAGGAGACATGAACCTCTAGCATTCTCAGGACATGGAGGAGTAGAAAAAGCTAAAAGATGGAGGAGGCAAGTAGAGAGGATCTTTGAAGTTTTGCATTGTTCTGATGAGCAAAAAGTTAGATTGGGGATATTTATGCTAGAAGGGGATGCCGAGCATTAGTGGAGTTTAGTAAAACAGTCATGGGTGGAGACAGGCACTGCAGCCACCTGAGAGAACTTCTTAGTGGCATTTAATGAGAAGTATTTCCCTGACTCCATCAGAGATAGGAAGGAAGTGGAATTTATTGATTTGCAGCAAGGGATACTTCGGTAGAACAATATGTATCCAATTTTGCAAAGCTCTCCGACTATGTGCCACATATCATCAACACGGAGGCATGTAAGGCGAGCAAATTTGAGAGGGGCTTAGGCCAGATAATCAAGGGAGAGTGATGCAGCCAATCTTAAGGTGTTCTCCCTATTGATGGACTTGGCTATGAAAATCAAAAAGTACTGCGAGGAGTACTGGCTAAGGAAGAAGAAGTAGAAGGTAAGACCTCTGCCTCCAATAAGTTTTCTAGAAAGAGGAAATCGAGGGAACGGTAAGGCCCAAAAGACCTTCCAAAGAGATGTCAAGTAAAACTAATTGGTGCCCTGTGGCTCTTGCAGGAAGCCTGGTCATGTGGCTTCCGAATGCTAGCTGAAGACGAAGGCATGCTTCAAGTGTGGCAAGTTAGGATGCTTGTTTCGAGAGTGACCCATGATGAGGGACGAGTCTAAGAAAAAAACTCAGGGTCGGGTATTTGTGCTCGTGGAGCAGGAGGCGAAGGCTTCTACCTCAGTTATCTAAGGTAAGCTCTTTGCTTGTGGTACAGAAGCTAGAGTTTTGTTTGATTCTGATTGCTTCTCACTCTTTTATAGCTTCACATTATGCATGACACAATAAGCATTGAATCTGCATCGCTTGTTCATGCCTTAGTGTTAACACACTTTCTTGGGGGACTCTTTAGTGACTAGCTCAAAGTTTAAGCACTATGGGGTACGGTTGGAGGTAGAGCCTTGCCCATAAGTTTGATTCTTTTGGATGTTTAGGATTTTGACGCCCTCATGGGCATACGTTGGTTTTATGCTCATCATGCCTCAATAGATTGTTTGGAGAAGAGTGCCACTTTCAGACTCCCATTTATTTGATTAGCAGATATAAGATTTTGGGGACAAAATCCTTTTTTTAAGGGGGAAATGAGGTAAGGACCCGAACTTTCCAGGGTAATAATAATTAAGTACACGAGCTGGCGAATGTGTGTGGATGAATGCGCATTAGAGCACACATGTGGGAGGACAAGTCCGCGAAGAGCGCGGGCGGAGGTGAACGCGCAGTTAGGCACGAGTGAATCGACGCGCTATTGAGCGCAGGTGGTTGAGTGCGCACATAGAGAGCACAAATGGTTAAATGCATCTTTAAGCACAGTGAGCGCCTGGTTGAGCGCGGTCAAATGTGTGCTCCAATAAGCACGAAAGGGAAAATGCATATGATGAGTGCACAGGTGGACATGGCACTGTTGAGCATGGGTCCATGAGCACGCTGGTGTGTGTGGACTGCTGGTTGCGCGTACGGGCTGATGAGCGCACTGCTGGGTGCGGGTGGTGTACAATATTCTAAGGAGATCTTCTCTCTCTCATGTTCTTCCTCTCTCTCGATGCATGTGTGCCATGTGACACATGCATGCTACACCCACAATCATGATGTCTCCCATGCTTGCTCTTCTCTCTCTCCTCATGTATGCCTTCTTGGATGCTATGTGGCAATTGCATGTTGCCACCACCTAAGCTTATTTATAGCCCCCTTCACACCCATCCATGGGGTTTGCTCTCTTTCTTTACTCACTGCCCTCTCTCACCCACGTTCTCCCCCTCTTGCCTTGAATCTTTGAGCTTTGAGACTTTTCCCAGCCTTAAGCCTTTGAGTTTGAACCCATTCTTTGGAGCTTGGCATTTGGAGTGAAATCTGTGTGGGGCACTTTAGAGTTTCATTTAGTGCTGGAAGTGGATCTAGCTTCCAGCTTCCATGTTTTCATGCTTTTGTTGCTGCATGTGTACTTAGTTTATCAAAGTGTGAAATCCAAACACGAATATGGATGTGATTGTGAATATAGGTGTGGATGTATGTTATTAAAATCTTGCTGGAATGTGCTTTGTATTTTTTAGAACTGTTACTCCCATTTGTGTAATTGTTTGAGTATCAAAAATATATCTGTTGTTTATAAAAATTTGTGGGAAAGTACCCCTTTGAATCTATTTTATTCACATTTTCCTTTGAGCATGTCGTCCTAGATTTTCTGCTGTAAAAACAGGAACTTTGCAAAACTATTACGTATTTTGTTTGGAACTTTTCATTAACTAAAATACATCAGAATGAGGTCAAACCACTTCTAAATGAAAGATAAATGAGTTTATTTTAAAAACAGTTTTGGAATCATAATAAAATTCCTAGTAGTTGGAAAGTTATGCCCAATTTCTATGAGGATATCACACTAGGTTTTCTGCTGTGAAGACAGGAACATTATTCAAAGAACATCAAACAATTTGATAGGATTTAAACCAAAATTTGCGGCCACCCCCTTCACGAAAATTGTGTTTTCATGAGAATATATTGTTATGAAATTAGTATTAGGTCTAAATGGTTTCTGAACTTCATTATATGGCTCTAAAGGTGAACTGTGTTCACTGTGAAAAACAAAAAAAATAATCTGAAGATGCCCTTTGAGCTAATGAGCTTGATGATATGTAGTATGCTTTAGATATATTGTTATTTCATATGAACCTGTCTCTGTTATATATGTGTGCATGAAAGCAGGCTATATTATGAAATGAAAACATCCTCTGTTATGAGATGAATGTGCATGGTTGTAATAAGACATGCCACATATGTGATATGAAGCACTATGTAATGGGTCATCCATTGATAGTGTGATATGATATGATAAGAATGTGATATGAAGCACTATGGAATGGGTTATCCATTGGTAGTGTGATATGATATGATAAGAATGTGATATGAAATGAAAGTATGCCCTGTTGTGATATGAATACATGATAGTGAGATATACTCTATTATGATATAGAAGCATGTAGTGAGACATGCTCTGGTGTGATATGTGTTCATGTTATGATACATGTTCTGTTGTGACATGTGTGCATGATTTGGAGATATGCTATGTGATAAGATCTGCGTGGTAAGCGATGTGATATGTGAATTATTGGCATGCTTTGAGTGTATTGTATGGCCATAATGTGATATGTAAATTATTGGCATGCTTTGAGCGTATTGCATGGCCATGATGTGATATGTGATTTATTGGGATGCTTTGAGCGTATTGCATGGCCATGATGTGATATGTGATATTGGCATGCTTTGAGCGTATTGCATGGCCATGATGTGATTTGATAAGAAAGTTATGCCAGTTGTTGAGATCTTTCCCTGACTCCCGATGATAGGAAGGAAGTTAGGATGTGATATGAATTTGGGAGGGTTGTGCCCCCAAAAATATATGTGGGCACTACATAGTGGGTCATCCTTTGGTAGTGTAACACTCTCTTGCCAAAAGGGCATATGAGAGGGTCATGTCTTGCAAGGCCACCACCTATCAAAATCCCCATAACACTCTGGGGACTGTGTGTATGTGTGTGCATGAAAGCATTACGAAATGGGTCGTCCATTTGTCATTGTTTTCCTTCCTGAATGATGGTAGAAGCCATAAGTAATGGGATTGGTTTTGCCTGATGGATAGGGCTTCTACTTTAGGAGTAAACAATATTAGGATTTCTTATGATTGGTATACGTTTGTCTAGTGTATTGATCTGTTATTATGCTCATGATGGAAAGATGTGATAAACTACTAGTTCATATGATATCTGGTATGTGATTGGTGATTGCTCCACCATGAAAGGAATCACTCACGATGCATTGCTAATAAAATTGTGATACATGACTCCATGATTGTAAGACTTGCATTAACATTGCGCATAGTTAGGGATTGCTGTATAGGCAAGAGTGCATGATACCTTGATCTACTTACTAAGCTTCATAACTCATCCCTTTAACTTTTATCTGTGTAGAGTGATAGGTCGTGGGTGGTCATCGAGCGTATTGGTGATTGCGGTTGGCAGCTAGAGCCGCATAGTTTTTGTGGAATCTTTGTTTTGATTGTATGTTTTAGATGGTAATTTGACCATATAAGCTCTCTTTGTACTGAAACTATGAAATAATATCGGGCCTTTGGTGCCTTAGACCCTGGTAATATTTTGGAGCTTTTATATACGTTTGGAATTTATTTGTCCAGCCCATTGGTGATTATGTGTGTTTGGAGTTTTGTTTTTCTTTCGTGGTTTACTTTGATTCTATCTTACCAAAGCGTTCAACGCACTCCCACTTGAGTGGCATTCGCTACATGTGGTTGCGGTCCTGCACCTTGTTGCCCTCTGGCAAGTATGGTAGGGAGTAGGTGGGGTAGGGTTGTGACACTCTGCTAGCCGGTGCCCCCTTAATTGACGATTTACTAGATGAATAAGTATTTCACTCTGAAATCTCGTATGATTGGAAGATACCTTTTGAGGGGGCATTCTAGTCCGACAAAGGTGGCACTTGGGTGGTGTTCTCAACCCCTTGTGATGGCCTTGTCCCTCTGTCTTTCTCTCTTTGAAGGATAAAGTCGATCAATGAAGAGAAGTAACAAGCCTCATCATAGGTTTGGAGATTGATTCCCGTATCAACCCAAAATGCTTAATCATCTATGGAGATTCAGAGTTGATCGTTAGGCAACTCAAAGGGGTATATGCTGTTAGGATAGAAAGTATCAAGCCTTACTTCAATACTACTAAATCACTAATAGCCAATTTTGAGAAGGTTACTCTCAAGCATGTCCCCCGAAGGCTTAATGCACTAGCCGATGCGCTCGCCAAGTTGGGGGCAACAATTCAAACGCCTCTAAAGGATCCATGCCAGTATGGATAGCAGAATGGAGATGCGTCGAGTTCCTTGAGAAACTCGACAAGGCAGGCGAGGAACATCTGTTGATGGAATACCCTCCCTACCCGCTAGGGGCAGACACCACAGACGAAAAAAATTCACAATCCTCATCCAGCTTGTCGAGCATTTCCATAATCGAAGGAAAAGATGATGAGGCGTCGGAATTACCAGAACATATGTGCATGGAAGTAGAACCAGCAATAGAGCGACACATCCCCATCAAAGAATATCTGCAACATAATCGACTCCCTGAACACCCTATCGAGCGCAATAAGGTACGAAGGTCAGCTACATGATATGTCTGTCACGATGAAATCTTGTTTCGGACCTCTTATAATAATACGCTGCCCAGATGCCTCAATCAAGAAGAAGCGAAGCACGTGCTAAAAGAGGTTCATGATGGAGTCCGTAGGATGCACCAATCTGGTCCAAAGCTGTATAACATGATCACCAGGATAGGCTATTACTGGCCCACTATGAATACTGACTCCCTTATATTTATAAATAATTGTTCGGTATGTCAAATTCATTCAAGCTTCATCCATCAAGCTCCTAAACCTCTTCACCCGACAGTGGCATCTTGGCCTTTTGCTCAGTGGGGCATGGACATTGTAGGATTTATTGATCCACCTTCTTCTTTAGGGCACATATTTACACTCCCAACCATAGATTACTTCTCTAATTGGGCTGAGACTGTTCCTCTCAAAAAGGTCCTCGGACTAGCACTGGCTAATATCACATGTCACCATATCATATATAGATTCGATGTACCTGACCGAATCACTTCTGATAACGGCCCCCAATTTCGAAGTAATCAAATTGACTGGCTCATCAACCAGTTCGAGTTTAAGTGGAAGTACTCGACTATGTACCATTCAAGAGCCAATGGACAGGCCAAAGCTTTCAACATAACCCTTTGTGATGCCCTAAGGAAGTTTGTCTCCGACACTAAGAGAGATTGGCACGAAAGACTCGCTGAAATTCTGTGGCCTTATTGCAGCACGGCCCGAGGTCTTACCGAGTCAACCCCGTACTCTCTGGTATATGGGAGCGAAGCCATGTTACCTTTAGAAATCCAATTTCCTTCTCTCAGAGTAGCCCTCCACTATGGAATGATGGAGGAAGAACGTGCTACCCTTCTCTACTGATACACTCGATGAAAAGAGACTTCAGGCACAACAAACCCTCGAGATTCACAAAACCGGTATGCAGCGGGCCTTTGATAAGTTGATCAAAATAAAATCATTTGTTAAAGGGAAACTTGTTCTAGTAGTGAGAAGGCCTATCGTCACTCATGGTCGGGCTAAGGGAAAGTTTGAACCAAAATGGGAGGCCTGTTCGTGGTAAACAAGGCTTTTCCAAATGCGCACTAGTCAATGTTGAAGGTGAGGAAGCCATGCCCCTAATTAATGGGAGATATTTGAAGAAGTATTATTATTGAACTATGTCCTAGCCGCACGACGTTAAACTTCTTTGCACAACGGTCTTAGCTGCACGACCTCTAAATTGCTAGCACACGTCCTAGCCCCACGCTGTTAAACTACTTCGCACAATAGTCTAGGTTATACGACTTTAAACTATACACCCATGTCCTAGTGGCACGACACTAAATTGCATCACATATGGTCTCGAAGGCACGACCTTAAAACACGCCTCCTAATGGTCACGGCGGCATAACCTCAAAAAAAAAAATAATAGATGTATATATATATATATGTGTGTGTGTGTGTGTGTATGATACATGCCCCAAAGCCCTGATTGAAAACCCGAATGGGCATCTAGGCCATGCGCGTATGCAGGCCTTCAAGACTCGCTTCTTTGAAATGAGGATTAGTCACAAACAAACCATGAAGAAAGGGAACAACATACAAGCCGGGGATGAAGAAGAAAATAAATTTCATTCCATAGAAAAATGGAGGTTACAAGTCACAGGCTACGGCCTCAAAACACAAAAGAGGGCAGAGGTATTCCTCCAAACTAAACTAGAAATAACTGAGCAAGTAAAAGTCTCTCCAAAAGGTTTTCAAGGGTCTTGAGAAGGATGAGAAGTCTTTATGATACAACCTACAATATCGGTCACCACTGGGTCCAAACGCTCAATAAGCCCTCTTACCTCAGCCATATAGCCTTCAAGGCCCCAGAAGTTTGCAAGATTGGCTAAGTATTCTTGGCACCATTTGTCTAGCTCGGTACGCTTCTCATTGTATTCAAGAGATAAGTCATCAATCACCACCAGTAGAGTCATCAGCTTAGAGATGTGAGCTTCATTAGAAGACTCAAGGAGGGAATTTCACTTAGAGACCTCACCCTTCACCGGAGCATAGTTGGCTTCCAAAGTCTTTAGTTTCGCATATTTCTCTTAAAAAAGAAGTCCCATGATGCTTTCTTACTCTTGTAACTCTAAATCGCATGAATAGAGAAGTGAAGAATTAACATGAAATCAAATTTTCTCAAGAACAAGCACGCGACAGAATGTGCACACGCAGAGTGGGGCACATGCAAAACCAAGCCTGACTCGATGCATACGCACCAAAACTCAGAAGCGCGCAAGATGCCTCATGTAGGCATTCCTGGCCAGGAACGAGGTTTACATTCACGGCCAATCTCACTGAACACAGCCAAAATTCGCTCGAAAAATTCACAATGCGTGAACACAAGCACGACCATGCCTGAATACTAGCAATGTGGACATGCATGGTCCCCGTGACTAAACAAAACGACCACAACATAAGGCAGTGAAGGGCTTTGGGTGAAGAGACTCATGCTCATAGAACTCAATAGACAACGAGAATGGCTTTGAAAGAAGCAATGGCATAGTCGACCAAACACTTGGAACTCAATAAAAGAATTGGGGAAAATTTGAGATTTACGACTGAGAAGAAAATGTCAGCAAACAGAAAAACAAAAGATTAAATAGAAAGAAAAAGAGTCATACCTGAAGGAGGGTTAGAGCTTGTACTGGCAATTGCTGTCAATGACACTCAATGGTGAGAGATTCTGCTCCAAAATAGTGGTGAAAAGGGGTGCAGGAAGATAATTTTTTAGGGGCTTTTACCTTGGGTAAAAACTTAGGGTAAAAAGGAGGAAAAAGTACCTCTACGCGTCTTTTTATACTAAAGAGGGGATGAAATGTCGCACAACCAAACAGAACATCACGCGACCTCATCGCAGGAAAACATGGGTAAATGCACAAGCAAACCACTGCCTTGCGAAACGACGCGTGACCCCATCACAAGGAAACGTGAACAATGCGCAAACGAAGCATTATGCAGTTCCGACCTAGGGAAAAAAAAATGCCATGCAGTTCCGTCACTTCGATGTGAAGGCCACTTGGCTCTGTCACTCTGCATGCACAACTCTATTCTCCTAATGGTGCGCGTGTCTTCGGCGAAAAACCAATCACTTTAGGTACGCAATACTCCCTCTTGAGTCCATTGACACCGCCTCCATCACGCATGTAAACATATGGATTCAATCACAGACCCACACAAACCCTAGGCAGGGGGTTAGCTCATACTTGTGCACAATCACACTCGGTAGTCAACTGAGCCATATTCCTTGCACTACTTACACACACTAGGCCCTCAACGAGGAAGGCTCAAAGCCTTTTGAAAACCTTAAAAAAGGTGCACACCGCAGAGTCTCAGATAAAAACTCGAAAGAGCATTCGAACCATTCAAGCTAAACTGACAGCAAAACAAATCTCCTAGCCCATTTCTTATCCCCACCATCTAGAGGGATAAGAACTGAACACTGGAAGAAAGAAAGGCGAGAAAACCATGAAAAGGGGAAGAGACACAAGCCACAGAGCAAGAAAGAGGATTCATTTCGTGAACAAAAAGGATTACAAAACCGTGGTTACAATTATCGGCAGCTACAAAGAGATAGATCGGTTCTAAAATAAGTCCACCATCAAGCGATATGGCCTCCAAATGCGCCGCCTCCTTCCAAAGTGGCTATCTCTTCAAAGGGGCAGTATCATTCTCTTCAAAGGGAACTTGAAAAGAATGAAAATGACCCCGTTCTTCTTCTCATCATCAAGTGAAGGCAAAGAACTAGAAGGTAGTTAAGGGAGAAGCAACGAGAAAAGATCCGAGCAGAGGATCATTTGCTCAACATGTTGATAGTTCGCCCAAGCACTGAACATTGAAGTTGACCAAATTATTCATTTAGCCAATCACCATGAAAGGGATTACAGGCCAGTAAGAACCACCATGACTCGTCATCATCTTTGGATGGACGAGATTGGGTTCAGGCCTGATGACCTTCAGAATCTTTCACCCATGAAGGCAATGCTTAGGCACACTGCAAGACCAGGGGCTCGAATGTTGATGCCAAACAAAAGACATGGCCTTCTAAAGGAACGCTTCAGAAGGGAGAGATCTCTCCTCTCCATCTACAAAGAAAGGCAGGGGTGAAGAAGTTTCTCGAAGAGGAAGAATGCCCTTAACTCTCCATATACCGTCGATTTTATAAACCGCCCCGGACAGCAAGCTCGTCGCAGAAACATCTCACATCCCGTGATGACGACGTGTCGATCCACTAGCCCATTCGAGATGTTCCACCTCCCTAGCAACATTTCCCCTATCCGCTGGCCTATCGAAGAGGCCTTTTGCCTTCCTGGCGATGTTTCCCCCATCCGTCAACCTATCAAAGAGACCTTTGCCTTCTTGACGACATTCCCCTATCTCTCGGCCTATCAAAGAGACCTTTTGCCTTCTTGGCAACGTCTCGCCTATTTACAAGCCTGTCGCAGAGAAATTCTGCCTTCCTGACAACGTTTCACCTAAACTGTCTACCTAACCGAAGACACTTCGCCTACTCAAAGGAATTTCCCTGTGCTCCACGGGCCCATGCACAACGCAGCCCTAGAGTGCCTCTTCGAACAAAAATGTGGCTATGTCACACTTCTATCTTCTGACAACTCACCCACTGTACCCACTACCCCGGTGATCCCTATCCCAGAAAGACCCCTCCAAGAGGGAGTCTCTTCAAGAAGAAAGAAGAAGCCAGGCATGATGAGAATCATCATGAGTAAAAATAGAAGCTTTAGGTCGAAATAGCCACAAAGTTATGAGTAAAAAGTTCCAAAACAAAAAAATAGGCCTGGTGAAAACTTGCAAGGGCGCTGTGAGTAAAAATGATAGGTGGGCATCGCCATGAAGCCATGAGTAAAAGTGTCCTAAAAAGAAGAAAACCCGGCATGGTGAAAACCTGAAAGGGCACCATGAGTAAAAATGGAAATCAAAGGTCGGACGTGACCTTGAAGTCACAAGTAAAAGAGCCTCAATAAGAAGAAGCTGCTGAAAACCATTTCTTATTGCACCACTTCCATCTAGTTCAGGGCAAAACCCGAAAGGGAGCTTGGATTAATAAATGGATTGACGCAGCTCTTGACCAAAGATGACTTTAACAATTCACAAAAGAACACCACCGGCTAGATTGGGGCAAAGCCCACCAAGGGAACTCACTAGTCAAGCCCCATATCTGAAACAAAGTTTCCATGACACTAGGGTCACATACACCAAAGGCCCTTTGTCACGACCCCACCCCCGACCGTCATTTTCTTCACACAGGAGGGTGACCGAGTGTGGGTCCGTGATCCCAAGGTAGCGCATGTCACTCAGGTTAGAGATGACTCAACGATGTTATATCCATGATCAAATAAAACCATGGCAAATAACTAAATCAATAATTTTAAGTGTAGATAATATTTAAATTGGGGGAAAACCATACATCACTAAAATTATACTACATAAAATTTCTTCCAAAAATGTAACACTTGAATCTGGGGAATTAGGGCCCAATATTAAAGTTTTTCAAAATAAAAAAAATTCAGGGCTAAACTCTCCAATTACATACAAGATCTAGGTTTCTTCCCAAAGGAAATTGCTTTGACACCCGACCGCAAATCACGTACTTCACGCTCTTCTGACCTGTCAATATCAATCTACAAGGAGGGGAGATACAGTGGGGTGAGCTGCAAAGCCCAATACGTAGATCTAGGTGCTATGCATCATTATTGAGTCTATCATGCGTCATGAACAGTTCTTTTAATTATAGGGAATCATAGTGCAAACGTTATATAAATCAGAAATCTCATTAATGCATATATGACAGGCATCATATCAAAATGTCGTAATTACCATTCAATCACTACAATCATTATCATTCATATTAACTACTCAATCATTACTCACTCACTCCTTAGTTCACCTACTCCCGAAGTAGAAGCGCTATCCATCAGGCCAAGCCAATCCCACTGCTTAGGACCTCTATCGTCCCTCAAGAGGGAGGGCAATGACAAGTGGGGAAATCCACTTTGTAATGCCTTTAATCTCTCACACACCATCCCCAACATAGCTTTGGGGTTTTCGATAGGTACTTACCTTGTAAGGCATCACTCACTAGTTTCATCATATGAATTTGTGGGGGGGGGGGGAGTGCGACCCTCCCATTTCACTTTCTCCTAACTCTATCCTACCATTCAGTGAGTTAGAGAACATTGCTGGCATCACTTTACCCAGCATAACAATATCTACTACCGATGGGTGTCCCATCGCATAGCGGGGAGTATCAGTATAGTAGTATCCATTACCGATGGGTGTCCCATCACGTAGTGGCCAATATCATAGTATCATAACAGAATGATACCCACTACCAATGGGTGTCCCAATGCGTAGTGGGCATTATCAAAACATCTTAACATGCTCAAGCATTAAATTCACTCATACTTAGTCAGTGACATATGCTAGATAATTCTAGTTTCATCCTTCAAAGTTTGAGTCTTGCTCATAACTATACAATTGTTCCATAACTCAATGATACTTAGCATAAAACATCCATCATATGAGAGCTATCACATGGCACTTATCATGTAACATTTTGTTATGGAACTATCACATAGCATAACATTTATCAATTTTCACATATGGCATAGTTGCATAGCATCGTTCACATAACACTATGGAATTCCGCGTTCATGCAAATTATCATATAGCACTCCCGCTTATCAATTATCAAGGATAGCACTTTGCCACTTGAGTTGATCAGTGAGTAGTCCAGTAAAAGATAACACAAGATGAGCATATAACTAAATTTTCTGTGACGAGTAACGGTGACTTACCCTTCTTCTCGGAGGCATAACTCCCAATCTAGGGAGAGTTTTAAGATGGTTTAAACATGCAGCTTTAGATTTACACATGGATCTTTAATAGGGCGGTGGTTTGAAGGTGTTTGGACGATGATATACCCTCACATTCAGGGGCATAACCCTCAATCTACAGGGAACTTTAAAATGAGTTCAACATGAAACTTTAAGCTTATTCATAGCTCTTTCAAATGGTGGTAGTTTGGATATCATTTGATAGGTCAAAAGTTCAGTGAAAAATTGGTGACAGTTGCTAGAAATCCCAGCAACTGTGGACAGTGATACACCCTTACGTTTTGGGGCATATCTCTTAACCATATGAAATTTTAACATGCTGTGAAAAGAAAATTGAAATAGACAGGCATATATTTCATTCAAAACTGGTTTTGCCCCATTTGGACACCATTTGGCCATTGAAAAATTCGATGAAAGAACAATCACAGTTCTAGAAATTCCCATTCTCAAGTTTAACATGCTTTGAAGGACACTTAACATTTCACTCACCAAGACAACTCTTAATGCAAAACCTTGTCCATATTAAACTAGTTTGACAAGTGAACTATTTCACAAATTTTCATGACTAAAAATATCATTTACCTTGCTCAATCAACCATGGTATTTAGAGGCATGAATCTGGAATTTCACTCTCATTTTAACCCATACACACTCATATTTTTCATTTTATCATCTTACCCACTTTCACTACTTAAAATTGATTTCTACAAAATTTGTTGACGCATAGATGCTACACCTACTTACCTGATGCTCATGATGCCTTCAAATCTCCCACTCGCATGCCACTTTGAGCTCCAAGCAATGGCTTTCTCCAAGGGCAACAGTTAACTCTCACTTTGGTTCTTAGAGATAGAGCGAGAAAGAGAGACAGAGAGAGGGAGAGAGAGAGAGTATGAGGGTAAGAGAGGAAACGACAATGGAATGGGAAGGGGAGAGGGCTTAAGTAACCAAGGTAGGTGGGATCCACTATGGATGACTGTGGGTGACGTCGACACGTACGCTGTGACTGGTGCGATGCTGACAGGTACGGCTCTGACAGGTGCGACGCTGACACTTAAGGCAATAGTGAACCTTGCTTTTACACTCACGGCGCTACCCTCTCTTCATGTGTGGCGTTACTCATCCATGGCATGATGTGCGTGGCACTACTCCATCTTCGCCTTCACAAGCGGCATTACCCCTTCCGGCCTTCACACGTGGCGTTACCTCTTTTTTGTCTTCACGCACGGTGATGCTCCATTTCACGTGCGGCGATGCTCTTCCTTATTTTGATTCTATTGCCGTGCGCATCTCATGTCTAGGAAAATTTGAGGTCCTTATATCCCCCTCTTAAAAAGGATTTTGTCCTCAAAATCATACCGTCATTAATAAAAATGGTGGGGGTACTTCTCCAGGATTTCATCCTCTCGTTCCCATATTGATTCTTCTCTTGAATGATATTGCCATTGTACCCGGACCAGGGGGATTTCTTTGCTGTGAAAAACCTGTACTCTCCTTGGTTAGATGCCTCGATCTCGCCCTCCGGGTCAGGATGATTAGGTGGCACATTTCTCGGGTTTCAAGGAGAACCCAGGACTTGAGACCGCTCTCTCGGGAACTTTGTTGAGAAACAAGGGTAGGTATACCAATTGATGAGAGAGGAATTTAATGTGAGGCGGGACACACCTCGCCTGGGTCTGTTACTCACTCGGGCTGACTCGCATGGGTGCCCTCTTAGATCACGATGGAAAGCCCCCCATTTCTTCAGCTGGTTTGAAAGCACCTCCCTTGACTTATACTCTCTTGTTTCTTCACACAGGTTTGCACATTTGAAGGAAGAAAGGGAAGGAATGAGGTGAACATGGGGGTGATAAGAGGAGAAGGGGGAAATAGAATAGATGGAAGAGAAGAGAAGAAGGAGAAATTTGACTAGGTGACTAGACTGACACAATAGCTAGACCAGTATGGTGATTGACTTGGCATGGTAGAAATACGGGCAAAGTAACTTAGATCGGCACGGCGACAATATTACTTGACTACAAGACCATCACCAACCATCCTGACACAATGTCTAGCCTATCGTGGCAGTAAGACGGGTACAGTAACTCTGACCAGCACGACGGCAATACTGCTTGACGATGGGACTACCATGACAGTGCTAATCTTAGTCTCCCTTGGTCAAAAGAGAGAGGAAGAAGAAAGAAGAGAGAAAAGAGAGGGAGAAGAGACAATGGAAAAAGAGATAAGAAGAAGAAAAGAGAGGAGAAAGAAGATGAGAGATTAAGAGAGAAGACAGAAAGAGAAAGAAGAAAACAAAGAAGAGAAGAGAGAGGCAAAGATAAGATATTGAGAGAGAAGACATAAGAGAGAGAAAACGAAGAGGAGAAGGGAATAGAAGAGAAGAGAAAAGAGAAGAAAAAGAGAGAAGAGAAGAAGAGGGTAGAAGAAAGGTAAAGAGAGAGGAAGAAGAGAGGAAGAGAAGAAACGAGAGATGAGAGAGGAAAGAAGAAAAGAAGAGGAAAGAAGAGAAAGGAGAGCGAAGAAAGAAAAGAGAGTAGGAAGAGAGAGAAAAAGACGAGAGAAAGAGAGGGAGGCATGGATGGCGATGTGGTTCTGCCATCCATGACAGGGGAGAGAGAAGAAAGATAAGAGCATAGACGACGATGAGGTTCTACCGTCCGTGACAGAGAGTGAGAAGAGAAAAGAAAGCATAAGCGATGATGGGGTTCCACCGTCTATGATAAAGAAGAGAGAAAATATGAACGATAATGAGGTTCCACCATCCATGATAGAGGAGAAAGAAAGGAGAAGAAAAACATGAATGGCAATGAGGTTCCATCATTCATGATAGAGGAGATAGAAAGGAGAAGAAAACATGGACGACGATAGGGTTCCACCGTCCATGATAGAGGAGAGAGAAAGGAGAAGAAAACATGGACAACGATGGGGTTCCGCTGTCCATAATAGAGGGAAAGAGACAGGAGAGAGAAAACTTGGACGGCGATGGGGTTCCATCATCAATGAGAGAGGAGAGAGAAAGGAGAGAAAATGTTGAAGGTGATGGGGTTCTGCTATCCATGACAGAAGAGAGAGAAAGGAAAAGAAAACATGGACGGTGATGGGCTTCAACCATCCATGATAGAGGAAAAGAATAGGAGAGAGAAAATATGGACGGTGATGGGGTTTCACCATCTATGATAGAGGAGAGAAATATAAGAGCGAAAACATGGACGATGATGGGGTTCCACCGTCCATGATAGAGGGAGGAGAAAGGAGAAGAAAATATGAACAGGGATGGGGTTCCACCGTCCATGATAGAGGGAAAGATACAAGGGAGAGAAAAGAGAAGACATGCACGACGATAGGCATCATCGTGCGTATCAGAAGGGACTGAAACACAACCCGACCATATCCGCCACTTTGAGAAAGGGCCTGGTTCAATGTCTTTGTCAAAGAACAGAGGGAGAAATGTCATGCACGGTGATGAGCATCGTCGTACACGACATGGAGACAGGGGAACTTGGACAGAGGCCCGACCCACCACTCGGGTTAAGGCCCGACTCACTGTGTATGTTCTAGGAGATTAAGAGAAGAAAGACGATGTCATGCTCGGCGATGGACGCTACCATGCATGACTTGAGAGAAGAGAGAAAGGAAAGATCAAAGAGAAAGAAAGATAGAGAGAAGAAAAAGAGGAGAGAGAAAGAAAGAAGTGGAAGAGAGAGAAGAGAGGAGGAGAGAGAAAGATAGCGAAGAGAGGAGGAGAGAAAGAGAAAGAAGAGATGAGGAGAGAGAAAGTTCCTTCATCGAAGGTTACCACACTTTGTCTTCTCTCTCCTCTATCTCTTTCTCTCTCAAAAGCGTGCTCACAATTTCAATGTGAATGTCACAACCCTGCCCCCGACCGCCTAACAGTATGCGACGGACGACGACTATGCGTGGGTTCGTGATCCCAATGTTACGTCAATCACTCAAGTCAGAATGAACTCCATGCCTTTAACTAAAAAATCAAGCAAACCATGGAAGGTAACTACATTAATAATTCCAATCATAGAAGAATAAAAAAAAAACTAAGCATACCCATTAATCCAAGAGATAATACATAATATTTCTCCCAAAATTATTACAATGGAGTCTGAGGCTCTAGGGCCCAAAATACATAATTCAAAATAAACAATTACAAATCAGAGCTGAGAGCCCGACCACCTGTAAGGTCTAAACTTCTCTTCAAAAGTGACTGGATTCGACCCTCAGCTGCAACCTATGCTCTCAGCTCTAGACTTGTCGCCCTTAGTCTACAAGGAGGGGAAGAATAGGGGAATGAGCTCTAAAGCCCAATAAGAAGATCTAGTGATATGCATCGGTAATAAGTCTATTCATGTGTAATAAATGACTTATTCATTTATACAAGGGTGCAATGCAGTAGTCATGTACATTGATAATCAGATTAGTGCATCAATTGTAGACATTATATCTAGAAAGCAGCTATTATTCAAACATTGCAATTATAGGTATTCACATTCACAATTCAATCATTACCCACTCACTCCTTAGCTCGCCTACTCCTGCAGTAGAGGCCCTATCCATTAGGCTAAGCCAATCCCATTTCTTAGGACCTCTATCATGTCACAAGAGGGAGGGTAATGACAAGTGGGGAAACCCACTTCCCATACCCTCATACTCACGCACACAGCCCCCAGCGCGTATTGGGGGATCGATAAGCACTTACCTTGTAAGGCATCAATCACTAGTCTCTATTTGAAGACATTTTTCATCACCTTGGTTCCCCAATGCAGAATAAATAGAGAAGCTAGTCAATAAAGCTTGAATTACAGTAGAATTCATGATAGCCTCAAAATTTTCTTAGAATAAGTGGAAATGTTCACAAGGACTTCAAAAGGCCACCTGTCAAGTTTCGTCACAATCCGACATGTCGACGGCAGGGCAGATAAAGAACCAATTTCAAAAAAATCAGTATCGAGCACTCCAAAATGGATCTGGTAACTGGAAATCTATTTTCGGTGTGTCAAACTGCTGTGGGACCACCCCTATTGGATCCTGCATGGTCGAAAACCTTCATGGGTCGAGTTTCGGCTTAACCGGGCATTCCAGGACAAAGTTGTGGGTAAAAGACTAAAAAGGGGTAGGCCGCACACTATTCCCGTGCGCCCTCCCTGCACCAAATCATCATTAAAAGTGACTATTTTTACGATCTCGGACAATGATTTTTGACAGCCATATCTCACTCATCCTGAGTCAGATCACGCTCAAATTTTGTGAGCGAGTTCGTCTCGTCAAGACGAGCATTTTGATATATGGAACAACGCATTATGATGCTTAAGAAGGAATAAAATCTAGAGAGAGGTTGATGATTCGTGAAGGAAGTTGCAAGAAATTCAGCAGCATCACGTCACGCTCGGGCGGCCATTTCACGGCGGTCGCTCATCAGATTGACACGAGACCAGTTCCATCGCATGCGTAAAGTCCAGGGCTACCATTGGTTTGAACCCCATATGTAATGAATTGTCGGATTTGACACGCGAAGTGGATAAATTTGTTGTAAATTTCGACTGTCTGAATTCAGATTCTGGTAAAAAACCCAAGATTGCAAAATCTTTGTCCGGGCTCAAAATCTTTGTCTAGGCACAAAATCGAGTTGTGTTTATTGCCACGTGATCGTGACATCATGCTAAATTCAATACAACAAGGAAATCACAAAGAAAAATCAAGATATGAGCACACTATCAATCCAAAGTTTTTGAGATTCACACCAATTTCAAGTCGCATGATCGTAGCTTAAAAACATGATTCATGGCTCGTAGTTGGTATCAAATCGATTGCCATGACAAGCCCTACAAAAAAGCAATCATCTTTTTTTTGAACGGGCACTAGAGCAACCCGAATCATCCATGGAAGATCACATACGTTCTAGGGCATCAGCAGGGACTGTTTTGAAATTCCATGTATTCTTAAACAAGGGCAAAACAGTCATTTTGCATCTATTTTTAGAATTTCTTTTAATTCAAAATAAATTGCAATTATCATCAATTGGGATACTTTTTGGGCATCCACTCATGTTTGGGCCCAAGTCTATAAATATATGCTAAACCTAATTGTAAAGGGACCCCTCATACTTTCAATTCATCAATAAAAGTTTGAGTTTTTACATTGAGTTGGATAGGCACATCTTGGAGAGAGAGGAGAGAGAAGAATTAAGCTGGCCCCCCTCTTCCCTAAAGGTAATTCTCTCTTTTCCTTTCTTCTCTCTCCTGCTTTTCTCTCTCTCTTTCTTCTTCGGTTTCACTCTCCTTCTTTCTCTCTCTTTTCTTTCTTTTCTTTCTTTCTTTGCTTCTCTCTCTTCTTCTCTGAGAACATGCACGGCTGTGGCCGAGTTGGCATGCCGCTATCTTCCTTTTCTTTCTCTCTTCCCTTTCTTCTTCTCCTTCTTCTCCTCTTTATTTATTTATTCTCTCTCTACTCTATCTTTCTCTCTGCCTCTCTCTGACTGAACGTTCATGGTGATGGCAATGCCATGCATGAATTTCTCTCTCTATTTTGTTTTCTCTCTGTACCACACATGGCGGTGGCAGTGCCGTGCATGTTTCCTTCACCCTCTTCTCCCTCTTTCTCTTCTCTTTCTTTATTTATTTTCTCTCTACTCAATCTTTCTCTCTGCTTCTCCCTATCTAACCGTGCATGGCAATGATAGTGCCATGCATGAACTTCTCTTTTTATTTTGTTTCCTCTCTCAGTGGTAGTGTTGTGCGTGTTTCCTTCCCTCTCTTTCCTTCTTTCTCCTCGGTCTCTTTCCCAATATCTTTCCTTCTCTTTCCTTCTTTCTCTTCTGATTCTTTCTTATCCTTTCTCCTCACTTTATTTTTCTCTCTTCTTTCTTTTTGTCTCTCACTGTTCATTTTCATTCGCTCTCTACTTTCCTTTCTTCTTTCTCTTCCTTAAACCCTCATTTTTCCTCTCTGTCTTTCTTTCTCTGACCCTGTTATTTCTTTTCTCTCTCCTCTCATGTCATGCATGGAGATACCCATCACAGAGGATGACATTCTCATTCTTCCCTTATTATCTGGAGACATGCACAGTGAGCTGAGCCTTAACCCGAGTGGTGGGCCGGGCCTCTGTCCAAGTTTCCCCTTCCTTATGTTGTGCACGGAGATGCTTATCGCCGTGCATAACATTCCTTTCCTCATTCTTTGACAAGGACACTGAACCGAGCCCTTTCCCAAGTGGCGGGTAGTCAGGTCGTGTCTGAGTCCCTTACGACACGAGCGGCGATGCTTGGCGCCGCGCATGTCTTTCCCCCTCTTGTTCCTGTCTCTCTCTCTTGATATGGACGGCAGAGGCCCATCACCGTCCATGTCCTTTCTCTCTCCTATTTTCTCTGTCATGGACAACTCCTCTTTCCTCTATCATGGACGGTAGAATCCATCGTCATCCATGTTCTTTCTCTCTCCTCTTTCCTCTATCATGGGTGGCAGACCCCATCGCCACCCATGTTCTTTCTCTCTCCTTTTTCTCTCTTCTTCTTCTCTCACCTTTCTTCTCTCCCTTCTCTTCTCTCACTCACTTCTTCTCTCTCCCCCTTCCTTCTGTCTCTCCTTTCTTTCTTTCTTCTCCCTTCTCTCCCTTTTCTCTTTCCTCTTCTTTCTCTTTACATTCCTCTCTTCTCTTTACTTTTCTATGTCTTTTCTTCTCTCTCTCCTTTCTCTTCTATCTCTTCTCTTTCTTTTCTTCTCTATTCCTTCTCTTTTCTCCTGGTTAGGTGCCTCGATCTCGCCCTCCTGATCTAAATGATCTAGCGCCATGTATCTCAGGTTTCAAGGGAACTTGGGACTTGAGATCACTCTCTCGTGAACCTTGCTAAAAACTAAGGGCAGGTGTACCAACCGATGAGAGAGGAATTTAAGGTGGGTTCGGGACTTACTTGGGCTGGCTCACGTGGGCGCCCTCTTAGATCACGAAGAAAGCCCATCAGTCGTAGAACTGAGTTGTAATCACCTCCCCTGACCTGTATTCTCTTGTTTCTGGAAGGTGATGAAAAATGTCTTCACACAACTTGTCTCACCGAATGTTGTGCTTCGAGAGAAGCGAGAAAGAAGACATTCAGAAAATTTCCTTCCGCTTTATTACTTTTTTCTTCCTAGCCACAAGACCACGTGAACGCCAAGGAGATTCACACAATGCTGCAACTAGGATGGTCAAACGTTTGGATGCAATATACAAGTCCATCCGTGGAGACTTTAGGGGGGTGAAGAGACTTTTTGTAGGGATCCTATTAAAGGCCTCACCCTCAAGGGACTAATTGTGATTCTGAAGCTGAGGATTTTGTACGGATCTCGTTAGTCAGAGTCAAGCCTATCTTGCAGTCGAGTATCGTGTTGAAGGGCATTTTTCCCATTTGGTCGGGGTTTCTTTGTTTTGCATAGACAATTAAAGAGACTTTGGTTGGCGTTCGTCAGCATTGTGCACCAGATATTGCTTGGCAGGCAGGGTACCTCAGTTTATCGAGGCGACCAGCTTTGGGTGTAACCCCTACCCATTGTTAGGAGTTTCACCTAACGGGTACAATGTCATGGTTGACTTAGCTTTCTTGGGGCGTCTTTAGTTTTTCAGAATGACTTCCTTGTTTGTTTGTTCTTGATGGTCTGCTGAAGGGCTTTTTGTCGGCGTTCGTCTATGTTGTGCACCAGATATTCCTTGGCAGGCAAGGTACCTCAATTTATCGAGGTGACCGGCTTTGAGTATAACCCCTACCCACTGTTAGCAGTTTCGCGTAACAGGTTCAAAGTCAAGGCTGACTTAGCCTTCTTAGGGCGTCTCTGACATCTTGGAGTGCGTTTAGTGGTCTGCTGGGAATGATGCTCTTCTTCATGAGACTTGCCTGGCTTTTTTGGCGAATCGTCAGCTCATCAAGTCCTTTTGCGAGTGAACTCAGGCCGTTAGAATCTTTTCATTGAAGCTCATATTTTTGAGTCTCAGTATTGTGACACCAGGGATCTTTCTCTTTGAGTGTGGGCTAAAGCCGCCTATTGACGTGAGTGCTGCATCAACCTGTTTATTCGTCTCAACGCCTTTTACAGGTTTTCACCTGGACTTGGGAAGCGATGCCATAGAGACAGTTTTCACCAACTTTCTTTATTTAGGGCTCTTTTACCCGTGACCTTTCGGCCATGTCCACCCTATTTTTCCAGTTTTACTTATAGTACCCTTTTGGGGTTTTCACCGTGCCTTGGTTTTTATTTTCACGGAACTCTTTTTCTCATGGTTTCATGACCATGCCCGTCTGTCATTTTTACTCACGTCGTTCTCTTGTTCAGGTATACACCATGCCCATTATTTTTTTTTTGTGAAGGCACGTTTAGGGTCATGTCGTCGGGACCTGTACAAAGCCTTTTTAACATCATGCGGCCAGGCCGTGCACTAAAGTTTAAGGTCATACAGCTGGACCATGGTGGTGATGAATGGTAGTCTGTGGAGGCCATGGAGTGAGTATGGTGGTGGTTTTGACTCACTTTGGGGAGATGGAACGAAGCTACCTATGAAAGATGGATGATGTATGAAAGGTGGGTGAAACGTGGTACCCACTAACTTACAATGAGTATGGATGGCGGGATGGTTCGTCATTTTGTGAGCATGGGTAAAACTCACTGGGAAATAATGAAAGGTGATGAAGTAAATGGGCTTATTGGGGAGGTAACGAAGGTGGTGTGCACACATGAGTGGGTCGGTTAGGGAAGACATGTGTGAAGATGCATGTAAAGGGCATGTGCGCACGTTGTGGGGGTGAGTTTAAGGTCATACCTGCTGGACCTGTGCTGAGCGGTTTAACGCCATGCGGCTAGAACCTGCACTATAGTTTACGGTCATATTGCTTGGACCGTGGTTTTGCAGTTTAGTCATGTAGCTTGGACCATGGAATTTTAAGGTCGTGCAACTAGACCTCTGTTATAGTTTAAGGTCATATCGTTCGGACCATGGTGACATAGACTATAGTTTAAGGACATATAGTTTGGACCGTGGTGCTAAGACATAGACAATGGTTTAGGATCATATAGTTTGGACCAAGGCTATCCAGTTTAAAGTCTTGCAGCTAAGACCATGCAGTTTAAGGTCGTGCAACTAGATCTCCTCTCTAGTTTAAGGTCATGTAGTTTGGACCATGCAGTTTAGGGTGATGCACCTAGACGAAGGCTGTGCAATTTAAGGACGTGCAGCAGGGGACGCCATGTAAATGAAGTTGCATGGTGGATAGGTCTTGTAGACAGTAATTTGACTCCCTGTCGATAAAATGGTCAAGACCGGCAGGGGGTTCAGATGGGAAGGCTGACTTCATTGGGGATTAGAGGACAAGTATGTCTCCCTTAGAGGTGAAAAATAATACTCAATTGAGAACAAATTCATTGAAGATGACTCAACTCCTTAAGGATAGGACAGTTAGGTGTGAAAGAGACCCACTGGGGGTTACAGTGATAAGAATGACCCTGACTCCTTTGGGGATAAGGGACTACAACATGAGTGTGAATCCTACTGGGGATGAGAAGTCATGGCCTGGATGGAACGACCTAGGTACCACTCTACTGGGGATAATAGGTCACGATCAGGGTGCAACGCCATTGGAGATAAAAGTAGTAGGACACACACAGCTTTAGCATGGAGCGTGTGGCAATGAACATGCGCGAAAGTGAACCCTTAAGAACACAGCCGACATTGGGTATTGCCAACACTATTTCTTGAGCACTCAGGCGACGCTGAGTCTTTTAAAACGCAGCTGGCACTGAGTTAAGCCAACATTACTTCACAGCCAACGCTGATGTCGGCCAACGTTACTTCTTGAACACTCAGTCGGTACTGGGTAGTTAAGAACATAGCTGACACTGAGGACGACCATCATTACTTCTTGATCACTCAGTTGGCGCTGAGTAGTTGAAAACACAGCCAGCATTGGGTGGTTGAATACACAGCCGACATTGGGTAGTTGAAAACACAGCCGGCACTGAGTGGTTGAGAAGACAGCTAGCGCTGAGTGGTTGAGAACACAACCGGCACTGGGTGCGGGCTGGTGTTCAGGCCTCCAGCCCAAGCCCAACCCGATCTTGTTCTTGAAATTTCATGGTCAATAGTAGATTTTTATTTGGGTCTCGGGTCAGATTTCGACCCGATCCAACCCACCGTTGTTTGGCCTTCAAGGACGTGATTGGTATTCTTGGATTGTGGGGGATTCTTCAAGGAATGTGACTATATAAAGGGGGTAACCCCCATTTTCACTATTTCACGAAAGATAAAAAGACTTAAGGTAAAAATTGCTTTTAACAGTGAGGGTGAGGTTTTCAAGTGAGAGCTTCAGTGAGAAAACAAGGGATTTCGGCAAGATTAGCAGAAGTTTGCCGGTAAGCGGGGACAGGTTTCGATTGAGAAAAAGAACGCCTGCGGGGAAGATCGTGTTTTTCTTGAGTTGCAGGAGTTTGCAGTAGGACGAGGGAGTTCATCGGGGAAACAAGGAACTTCGGCTGTGATATTGAGGGTTCTAGAGAAGGAAAGAAGGTGCAGCAAAGGGCTGCTCAGGGTCTTCCCCTGGTTTTTGGCAGTTTTTCGACGGGTGCGCAGAAGAGGTGAAGGATTCCCAATGGGTTAGAGAAAGGTTGTAGAGGGTTTCCAGCAGTGGAAGGGTGTTTCTGAAGAGGACCCAAAGGGTCGTGAGGAGACGGACCATCGCTAGTGGTGATGGTTACGGGGAAGGTGAATGGACATCACTGGAAAGGTGAATGACATAGAATCCACACGTGTGAGGACATGTGTCAAGCCAGGACGTGGCTGCAGTTGTCAGGCGGCATAATAGGGCTCAAGGTGACACATGCAGAATCTGTAGCATGTGTGGGAGATTTGAACCCGAGCAGCAATTGTCCTTTGAAAACACAGTCGGCGCTAAACGTTAGCAAACACAGCCGGTGAGAAGCATTGAGTGCACAACCAGCGCTGGACCTCTTGAAGATACACCCGACACTGGGCCTTTGGAGACACAGCCAGAACTAGGCCTTTGGAGACACAACTGATGCTAATCTTCCGTAAACACAGATGGTTCTAGGCTTCTGATGATACGGTTGGTGTTAGGCCTCTGAATTTATTGGTGAGGCTCTATTAAGGTGCGAGCCTATTTGGCTGACAGAGCCTGTATGCAAACCAGAGTGGCCTCTCAATGTCACTTTCATCACAGACCCAGTACGTTTTGAAGTCCAAGAGGACAATGATGACAATGTTAGTATTGAAGAAAGGATGGCCCTCGTTCATTGTATGCACAGGAACAGAGCTTCTGGGGAGAACTTGGCCACCATAAGAAAGCGAATGGTGCAAACAAAGGGACTAATGTGGTTGTCAAAGGCCTTCGAGTACAGGGGGAGCACCAATATTTAAAGGGATACTCCTCCTGGACCACCAAGGTGTTGGTGTCGCACATAAGCATTCTTGAACGTGCTTCTCTGCTAGCAGCGGTGCAGTGCTCGGCCAGCTACTATGATCAGTACTCCAATACTATCAAGGCACTACTCGAGACATGGAGCCACGTTAGTAACACGTAGCTTCTTGGGCATGGAGAAGCAGGAATCTCCTTATTAGATCTTCATTTCATTGGGGGCCTTCCACTTATCGGGGCGATGTACGATGAGTTCGTGCCCTAGAACTCAGCCATCTTTAGTGGTGCTAGCTTGGGGGAAGAGGAGCCACCCACTAGTCTTTAAAAGATTTTCGAGGTTTACCAATTGCTTCACGCCAAGTCTAGCAATGGTCGGGTAACTTTCACCGAATGAGTGAAATTCTTTTGTGGGGACTACCCTGAAGGGGGTCTAGGTACTCCAAGAGGGAAAGGGGGACGCCTCTCATCTATCAATCCGAGACCAGCGACGACTGCATCTTCTTGGTTCCATATTTGGCCTTATTTTTATGCAAGTTCGTTCTCCCTGGAGGAGCAGATGACATTCGTCTAGGCACATTCTATGTGGTCTGTGACATGGCAAGAGGGTGGAAGTGTGCCCGTGCTCAACCAGTTTTGTGCAATATATACCATTGATTGGGGGTCATCTCTCCTGGAAAGACTTACAAATGTAAAGACGGAGGGAATGGCATTGTTGGAGGAGAAGTGTTCCTTGGGGACTTTAAGACTCCAATCCCCATCCATTTTGTATATGGGTGGCTAGGGGTCTATTTCCTTGCCACCTATGTCAAAAGCCAGGGCAGGGGGAATAAATTGTGCCCGATGAGGATTACAAGTCAAAAGGCTATCTTTCATAGCCCAGAGGAGGCTCAGAGCTTGTTTGTGAATGACACCTTAAATATGCGGCAGGTCCCATTTCTGGTTGAGAGCTTCATTGACTGTGCTTTTATTGACGAACTGGGGAAGGAGCTAGATGGTGTTCCCACGACTA
The DNA here is from genome assembly GCF_000471905.2 of Amborella trichopoda. The sequence continues at coordinate 1,608,240 of NW_006496628.1, read as the reverse complement.
TCAAGGAGCTCATGTTCATCTTGAGCATTAGAGGGGGAGTTTTACCCTATCGGACCCAACAATGCCAGATTAGAAGGGTATTTCTTTCATCGCTTCGCTCGTCAGCATGGGCTTGATTAGAGCTGCTCCTTCTCTATGTTTTTCGAAAAGCACCGAGGCAAAGTAAACATGGGGAAGAAGGAAGAGCTGGGGACTCTTCAAGAGTGGTGGTTTCCTGTACACACATGAACCACTTGGTCCACATGTCTGAAGATATCAGAGATTAGCAAGTATGTGTTACCTCACTTCGGCAAAAGGGTCTGAGTGACCTAGGCTTATGCAAACTGGTGGAGAATTACCAGACGAGGATACTGGTGGATACTCTTGCTCTTGGCAGGCTTTAGGGATTCCTCGAGAGATACCGATTGATGACGCTTTGCCACGATTTCTTGCAATGAAGAAGAATACCCGGAGCATCTTTGATAAACTCAATTCTGTCTTCGAATGGAGGGAGGGCCGAAAGGTCCTAGGTCACGAGGGGCATCCCATTAAAGACTTGAACGCACTGATCGGGAGTGGTCCTCACAGTAAATTGGCTGCGGGCCTCTTAAGAAGTGAGTTCTGATGTTGATGTAATGTGGACGAAACCACCTGCTAGTCATGGAGCCATTGGCAGCCGAGAAGGATGTTGGAGGAGGTGTTGATTAAATGAAACTAAGCGTAGTGGTTTAATTCACCAATCTTGAGACAAAGGCAGACAATACCTGGTGACTTCTCTCCTAAGTGGTTGAATCCCTAGACTGTGATATGCATCGGAGTGAGATCTTCAGAACCTAATCCCAAATGAGTGAGGTTTCTCCTTAGGATAAGGTTGACTGCTGACCCTCCATCCAAAATAATTCGATTGATGGGGCATGCATGTAATTCACCAATCACAAAGAGAGGGCGATTGTGAAATTTTTCTCCCAATTGTAAATCATCCTCTGAGAAGGTGACCGCCCTACATCCACTCAAGATCGATGGGTTTACCTCGTTTGGTTCCACTTCAGCCTCATACACCTCTAGATCCGAAAGAGCCTGGATCAGGGCCTTACGATAGTCTCTTGAGAGCATAAGAGCATCATAGATGCTAAGAAGGGCTGGAAGTTTCCTTATGTTCCCCATCACATCATATTTCACCTTTTCCTCTTCAGCATTTTGTGTTCCTAGTTTTTCCATTAGTTTGGGTTGAGGAACAGGTTTAGGTGGAGGAGGTTTGCTTTGACCTGCTGGCAGACTTGATTGCACCATGGGCTTGGTTTGGGTGGTGGAGGTTTGAGGTTGGGGTTGGGGCTTAAGAGGTGGCTAGGTATATGGGACCAACAGGCTTGTAGGGAATTAGAGGATGAGTGGATTGTCCAGGGCACTTGGGTGAGGAAGAAGCCTAGGGAGCTATAGAATGGGTGGATTGCTTGAACTATTCGGGTGAGGGAGAAGTGGTGAACCAGAAAACTTCAAGTGCCTGACTTTTGAGGTGGAGGTTGCAGTGTTTTCCTAGATCTTAGGCTTATTTGCGCCATGCTAGGTGATGTCTTTGTCATGTGAAAGGCTTCCTGAGAATAGAAGCTTTTCCCACTTGATCCTCTCAGTTTCTGCTCAAAGTCAATCTCAGAATGCCACTGGGGTTTCTTCGACTTTGACTTCTTATGCTTCTTAGTGGAGGAAGATGGTTGTGTCTTAGCTCGAGCTACCATGGGGTCAGCAACTATTAAGAATCCTGGTGCCTGGGCCAGTGTATTTTTAACCGCTTCCTGTGTGTTCTGCTTATGTTGGTTCCTTCAAGTTCTTTGTTGAGATCCTCGAAGTCTGGACATTTTAAGGTGGTACCTGTAGGAGACATAGAAGAAGAAGGATGAGAAGCAAAAGAAGAAGAAGGAGGAGGGTCAGAAAGTGAGGGACTTTTAAGGTCATTCCCCTCAGCGGACCTATCGGGGTAGCTTTTTGCATCATCACTAGAGTTGGACATGTGCAGGGAATGTTTTAGGTCTTTCCCTTGCTTAGACCATTTGGGAGTGGTTTTAACATCATCACCCTCATTGGATGTATTCTGAGGAGAAGACATCTCGAGGACATCCTCTTGAATGGGAGGAGGAAGGAAGGAGGATCGTGCCCAGGATGAAGTCCAGTAAAGTTGGCAATGGGGGAAGAGGCCTGAGAAATTCCTGCTCAACAGGAGGTTGAGTAGTCTTGTTTCTTCGACAAGTGGCCTTTGGTGCCCGTCTTTTTCTGGTTTTCGTTGACAGTGGTTGATCTATCTCGCTAGGTTTATGGACAACCCTAGCTTGACGAACTACTGCTCATCTTAATGACTTGAGTATGCTTCGCTCGTGGTGGGCTGGCTATCCATGGCTGGGAATTCAAGGGTTCAGTAGGATCAGAGTCATCTTTACCCAGGACTAGTGTCAGGAGGTCCTCTCGTACTGGTGGGAGCCTTCTTTGGATCGCTGACCATGACGGCTGCGCTGATCACTCCGTTTGATTGGTTGCCCTGGGTATTAGTCCTAGAGCTACAGTTGCCCCGATTGTTCCCTGAGCTTGCAGACTATTGTCGTGACCTACCATGGTGACGTGACAGGCTTCTATGAGTACTGATTTAGAGATCAGCTCTGCCATGGAAGTCAGATTGGAAGCCTCAACATGTAGAGCAATCTGGGGTCACATGTTCCGTACACAGTTTTGAATCGCTTCCTTCTCTAGCATGGGATTGGGATGGCGAGCTGCCAAATCCCTCCGTCTTGATATGAATTGATCCATGGGCTCATCGGGATCTTAAGTCAAGGTGAGAAGCTCATAGAAACACTGGTGGAACAGTTTGTCCATTTCCTTCCACGTTTGTATTGAGTTTGGAGGAAGCCAAGCATACCACTAGAAAGCTGAGCCATCAAGGGTTTCAACAAACTGACGGAGAAGGAGTCTCCCATCAGCTGCTGTCTCTCGACACGCTGCTTGGAAGTGGGCGATATGTTGGTTGGGGGATGTGGTTTCGTTGAGCAGGGAAAACTTCCCTTTCTTGTAGTCTAAGGGAAATGGAATCTGATCAATGTAAGAGGGATACAGATTTTGGTAAAGCATTGCTCCCTGCGTACCCTGGATCTGCCGGTTCTTTATGCTATGAGATTATGGGCATTGACCTTATGATGATGGGAATTGATCTTGTCGTTAGATGATTGTCATGCGACATTCATGCGATCGATCTTCTCCATCATTATGCTCACCATATATTCGAACTTATTCATGCACTCTTCCTGAGAGTCGTCAGGCTCATTTACAACCATTACACTGACTGTTTCCCCAGGGAGTTCAGCGTTAGCTGTAGTTGAGGGCTTGCAAACTTGACGGGTCGCACGTGGTAGATCGGTCAGCAGGGGGTTAACATGCCTCGACTGGACTCGAGTCTTGTATGCCGATCACGTGAGGACTGGTTCTCAAAGGTCTTGGGACCGTGGCAACTGAGTGCCTGGGTCATCTCCTATGACACTAACCATAGTGCAGGGTTCGTGGCCTCCTTCTTCAGTCATTGTCATCGGAAGAGGGTAGAAATGGTTCAGACGGAGAGGGTTATCAGAGACTGTTTACCCGACATTCTTGATTGCTTCGCCAGTCAGAATTTGCAGTCCCCTATCACGTTTGGCTTTGAGATTTTGATGAACCTAAATCCAGAATTGTGATTGAGATTGCGATAGTCAGCTCTTCTTGAATAGGAGAGAGCTATCTCCATTAGGTGAGACAAAGGATGAGGCCCAAGACCCGGGGTCATCCTGGGTCGGGGAGGATGAAGGACTTGGTATCCCATGAGGTCTTTGCCTCAAGCACTTTTGTGGACTCCAGAGACATGACTGAGATAACGAGGCTGGTTCAAGATGGTACTCTTGGGGAAAGTCTTCGAGTACCATGGCCGGAGGTGCTTGCCGAGGTAGTCAGGGGAAGGGTTGACTCATGAGGACGCCAAAGTCGGGGACGAGGGCTGTCGGTGACAATAACTCGTGTGTGCCCCGTGAATATCACAAGTGACCTGGGGGCCAGCCCGGGCTCGAGCAAGTGGTCTGGCCTTAGGAGGTCGAGAGCTGCATGCTGGTGTCTGTAAGAGAATAGGTGGAAGCCTGCCCCTTATAGGGTGCGTAAGTGTGTGCTGAGGAGGGGGATGAGCGGGACGTCTTTCGTGCAGTTGAGTTGACGTAGTGATGGCGTTGACCGAAATGGTGGGATGCAAATGCACAATGTACACAGGACCTGGCCTTGGGAGGCCTGATCCTGGATGTTGACTCAAGGTAACATAAAATTTGCCCCAAGGTGTTACTCTAGTGGATGATCCACAAGCCTTATAGTGTGTGCGAGAGGTCGAGGCCCCAGGGTCTCCGCCTCGATGTGCCGAGCCTCTAAGGGTAGAGACTCAGGGTGGTGCTGGAATGTGGGGGGTAGCCTTGAGGCGACCCACTGAGGCAATGACAACTTCTTTGCCTTTTGCAGCAAGGGACTAGGCAGCCTTCTCGTGTACCTTGGTAGTACGACCGACAAGTGACTTGCCGGTGATAGGGTGCATGTTATGTGCAGCAGTAGATGTGTTACCGATGCAAGGTGTCTTGGTGGAAGTTCCACCAGGGCTAGGAAATGGGGAGTTAGGGACCTTTAAGTCCCTCCTCATGCCAATCCAAGTTAAGACCTGAGTGCTAGACACTGGGTCTTTGCTCAAAAGGACGGTTGGGAATGAAGTTCGAGGTACTTGTTCCCTGGGGACACTCACGAATGCAGGGATAAGAAAATCCCCAATCCAAATTAAAGTGTTACATAACCCAGAAGCCATAAATATGCAATAAAGAAAATAAGAGAAGCTAGCCAAACAAGTACGATCCGAATAAGGGGTAGTAAGTCCCGAATGGAGTTGCCAAGTGTAGACACCCCAATTTAAATCTTGCAAATTCTATGGTTTTCTGAATCCTTAAGACCAAATTATCCTAGTAAACCCAAAATCCATAGTTCACATAGCCTATCTTGTGACTCGGAACCAATCTGCCTTCCCGGAACCTTGCAAAAACTTGTTTTGACCCAGATTCCTGTAAATGCCTTGTTTTACCCAAAAACTAATTAAAAATAGAAAAAAAATCCTTTTTGACCCAAATTTTCTCTAAGAGATTCAAAACAGGTTGAGAAACACACCTAAAAAAACTATTTCAATTTTGACACTTTTTGACTTGGGCGACACAAGCAATGTCTCTTAGCCTGGATTGGGCGACACACCCTAGTTTCGCCCAGATTTGGGCAACACTACCTATGTCGCCCAGATCCGATACCTCTAAAATCCATTTCTTTTGGATAGGGATTGATTTTCATACGTGAGCATATACTTCTTAGTGGATTTTGACCCTCCTATATTCCTTTTTCGTGGCTACTTAAAGGCAAATGAAGTTAGAAACGAGAGAGAGACATACTTTTTTCGAAAAGGCTGAAAACCCTAGGAAAGAGTTAACTTCAGAAGCCCTAGCCTCTTGAAACCCTAACCTTAAGCCAAAAGCCTAGATCTCTATAGCACAACAACTTTAGTTCTAAAACCATTTACAGGGCATAACAAGCCTTCTACACCAAAGATCTGCTGGTCAACATCAGAATTAGAGAGGTAAAGAGGACGGCAGTCCAGATACAGGCGAGCCCTAAAAGGCTCGGGAGTCCCGGGCCATTCGGCCCGGTTTGGTATTGTTTCTTCTTCTTTATTTCTTCTTATTTTAATATTCTTATTCTATTTTTTTTATTTTGATGTGTTAATTTTCTTTAAAAATCGTACTTTAGTGTCTTGGATCATGCTGGCTCTGCCACATATCTGAGAGTAGATCTGCTCGTTCCCAGGTAGATCTGGCATCAGATTTGAAATCGATTTGTTCCACTTTCTCCACCACAGTATTTTTATACGTTTAATGTGTTAAGATACCATAAATCTTCATCAAAAGATCTGTCAGACTTTCATCGTAAACAGTTTGGCGCCCACCGTTGGGCATTCCGAGCTTGATCCAAGCACCAAAATACAATTTTTATTCACTATTTTTCACCGTTTTCAGTCACAAAAATTCGCAGAAGTTGGCAGTAACTAGGATCCAGGGTTTTGGTGCTACGAAATCTTGATTTTTCTGGGCGACACCAGCATTGTCACCTGGGCGACACCACACGTGCCGCCTTGACCCAGGGTTTCTAATCAGTTCTAGGGTTTCTTTTGTGACTGGTCACAAAATTTTAGAGCAAAATAAAATTTTTAAAAATACCAAAAAACTAGTTTACTATTTTGTTTGCATTCTTCTACTTTACTGTGTTTTAATTTATTTCATCATAAATATTGTTTTTTCCTTCTTCTTCCAAGTTTAAAGTAGTCTTATTTCATCAATATTAACAAGAAAAATATAAAACATGAATAAAAAAAATATTTTTTTGGGCGACACTAACAGTGTTGCCCGCCCTGTAAGGGCGACACCAGTAGTGCCGCTCGAGTGACACCGCTCGTGCCGCCCGAGGGACACCGCCCGTGTTACCCAACTGCAAGTGTCCCAAAAATTTTTTGGGTCTGTTATATAACCTTTTGTCTCCCTGTAGACCAAGTTTCAGCTTAAAATACATTTTTTAAAAAATATAAAACCAAATATTTTGCTTCAGATAAATTTGTGATGTTTCTGACTTTTTCCGATTTTATTTTAGTTTGTTAATTTTGACTAAAATCATGGTTTCCCTAATTTTTCCATGCTTATTTTAATTGTGTTTCATCAAAGATAAAAAGATAAAAAATTAAAAAAAAAAAAATACATTGAGGGTTGCTTGCACCCTCCTTGAACAGTGTCCCGTTCGAGTCACCCTTGACTCGGGCTGCACTTGGCTTAACACAAATTGTGCTTAGTCTCACTTTTCTAATTCTACCTTCTTAGGGGTTTCTTACCCCTCCATCTATACTGTGCTTCGAGCGAGTTTCGCCTCGGAGCATGCATCGCTAAGCGCGATCAGTGCCAAGCGCTCGCTTTGGTTCTTTCTTCTGTGCATTGTGTTCTTGACTTTATTTTAATTGTGTGATTCTTTACAAACTCCAGCACACACCGTCCGGGAGTGCCCGGGACCAGCAAACAAATATTTCAAAAACTCCCAAATTCCACATTAACGATGTGAGGGGAACCTAGCTTTGAGAGTCGAGGCAGTTGTGATTCACATAACTTTAACTGTGAGCGCCCCTCCGTAATCCTTTGCCTCAAAGAAACTTCACGTATAGTAGGACTTGGTGAACATTCCATAACAGGAGGCCAAGACCTATGTGGGGACCTATCCTAATTTCAATAGCCAGAAACCCACTCTCAAGGCAAGCTTACCTGTAATCAATACTAGGTTAAAACTTTTTGTGGGCTTTGCTTACTCGTTTTTGTTGGTTAATCTTAGATCTTAGGCTGGACCCATGTTGGTCTGAGCTGAACCCTCTGGGTCCAAGTCCAAGCTTATACCCAGCTTAGCTCAGGTCTGAACCAGGTTTCACCTTGGTCCGAACTTAGGCTCCCTCTTGGTCCAAGCTGAAGGCTCGTTCCTAGATCATCTTTGATCCAGTACGGGTCCACGCCTGGTCAGATCATCAAAACTCTCTGGGTTCGAGTACCAGCTTGTACCTAGCCTGGCCCAAGTCCAAACCAGTTTCATACCTTGGTCCGAATTTAGGCCCCCTCTTGGTCCTAGCTGAAGGCTCGTTCCTAGTTCATCCTTGACCCAGCCTGGATCCATACTTGGTCTGATCTTAACAACCCTCTAGGTCAAAGTTTAGGCTTGCACCCAGCTTAGTCCAGGTCCGAACCAGGCTCACACCCAGGTCCGAACCTAGACCCACTCTTGGTCCGTGCCGAGACTCGTACCCATCTAGTCTAGATCTTAGACTAGGTTCTAGCATAGGTCTTAGCTTAGAGCTGCCTCTAGAAATAGACTAGGCTTACCCTAGTTCAGGGTCTGAACTAAAACCCATTCAGTCAGCAAGTCTAGGTTCTAGTCTAGTCTTTTCCTCCTAGAGTTCGGCTAGGTTTACCCTAGATCGTTGAGTCTAGCTATTAACTAAGTTTAGATTCTAGAACCCCACTAGAAGCAATCGCCATGTCAGTCACTCAAGGTGACCATGATGGTCGCTCCACGGCCGACTTTAAGTCTAACATGCCCAAACCTAAGGACCAATATGCTGCAATCCCATGGAATTATCAACAGAACCCAGGCCAATCCATTATCTAATGCCTAGTTCTTCAATTAGAGGCAGAATCCCAAGAGTCCACTTCTAATCCTGAAATCTGTGTGGCCCCAAAAGTCGGTTCCGTCGGAAAAACTTTGAATAGTCAAGGGGTCTGACCTGGCGTCGTCCTACAAGGGATTTTAGGTAACCAAAGTAGAAGTCGACTAAGGGAAGATAACCATGAGGTGCAGCGATCTCAGAATCAAGACCCACTTAGGTCTAGGGAATCTAACCCAACCTAGAGTCACCATAGTACCACTCATGATGTCCTAAACACTGTATGAAGCAGAGGTATTAACCCAAATAGATCCCTAGGCGAAATAGGCATCCAAGCTGCCCTTAAAAGTCTAGTTGACTTAGGCTACACTGTTCATGCCTCAGCTTACGGGTCGAACCCAAACCAAGTTAGTGGTATAGGTCAACCCCTAACACAACCGAGTCAGCTGATTCTTTAGTCGGTCCCTTGCTGATTCTTTAGTCGGTCCCTTTAGTTCATCCGGCCCAACAAACCGTACAATTTTTGTAACCGGTGGCGACACCTATGGGTCAGTACGCCCCTCAGGTACAAATGTATCAAACCACCTTAGTGACTGCGGCTCATCAACCTCAGGCCCATGCAGAACAACATGTACCCCAAGTCTCAACTTATCAATCTATGCTTGAGAACCCACTGACCGGTGGGCCTACTGTCACACCAATTCGACAAGAAGGCACCTTAAAAGTGATCTAGGATATGGTCATAAGAATGGGCATGCATGAAATTCTACTGCGAAAGGCCTATGTTCAAGAGACCCTTGGAGGCATGGAGGACCTTCCCCTGGGATTTGCTGTCCCAAAATTTAGAAACAAGTTTAATGGGAAGAGCGATCCAGATGCTCACGTCAACGCGTATCTCCTCCCCTTTCAAGCTTTGCGAGACATGCCTAACCAGCTGAAGGCCATATTTTCACAAACATTGACCGGTGAGGCCTTGAACTAGCAATGAAGAACAATGTCCCCTCAACCACAAATCACTTCAGATGAAATATTCAACCTATTCGTCTCTCACTACCACGGGTCGACACCAAGATCTCTCTCCTTGAGCGAGATTCCTTTGAGGATTTCATCCGTCGATTCCTCGAGGTGGTAATTCAAGTCATAGAATGCCCACTGACAGACCCAACCAAAATCTCTATGGCCTTGGAGAATGCCGCTTCTCAATACAGGACCTTTTTCAGCCAAGGCCTTATTCCTCAATCCTTTGACTCCATGATCGAGCGAGTGGCACAACATGAAAGGGTAAGAGGGACACCCCTCAGCACCAGGCCCGACAATAATCTAATAACGACTCCCCAAAATAAGAGCAAAGAGAATAACAAGGGAAAGGCCTCCGGTCAAGTTAATGAGATTATCCTTAACGGACCAGCTCAAGGTTCAGCCACTCAGCGCAACAATCAGAACCAAAACCGAAGGGCCAGCCTAGAGCCAACGCTCAAAATAATAACCAAAGGCGAGAGGATAATTTCACCCCTCTCAAAGAACCATTAGAAAAAATGCTGGAATTACTCCTGGCTCGAAATATGGTTTATCTCCCGTCACCAACTGAACCACCATTTCAAGTCACGGATAAGAGCAGGTGGTGTAAATGACATCAAAACCATGCTCATGATACTCAAAATTGCATATATTTGAAACGAGTGATTCAAGGGTTAATTAATAGGGGCGACATCATTGTCGCACCTAGAAATCAACCTATCGAAGAGCCTAATCAAAAGATAGGTATCTTGGCAAATCCTCTCCCTAAACATATGGTCACAACTACCGAAAAGCTTGGAGTTCAAGACAACTCAAAAGAGAACGTTGTCATTCACATGGTTGAGAGTGGAGATGAAGAAGAAGAGGATCCTAGTCAATTCATATTGGCTTGTGATCATCACCTCCAAGAGCCCAAAGAAGATCTATTAGACCTTCTAAGAGGAAACCCTTCATCTCCAAATGTCGATAACCTTCCCAAGTGAGACTGATATGGTGAAGATGACACACTAGAGATCGATATGGTCAAAATTAATGAAAAGGTGTCATCTTCCAAATAAGGGCCAACACCCCAAAGTCTCCCATTACTATTGCTACGGCTGACCTTGTCAAACTTCAGGCTGATGAGGTTGATTCCTTAACCCGAAGAGCTTCAGGTTGACGAGGTTGATTCCTTAACCCGAAGAGCTTCAGGCTGACGAGGTTGATTCCTTAACCTGAAGAGGCCGAGTGTTCAAACCCATTCAAAAAAGGATAAAAAATCCCTTTGAAGGTTTTCTATGGGATTCTTAGCAAGAGGTGATCTCCAGTTCAAGAAATCCTTCGATGGCATCATTCCATGGTGTCTCGATCAACCAGAAATCGACCAAGTATTAACAGAGTTACACAATGAAGGAGGTCATTCTAGGGCAGCGGCCTTAGCTCAGAAAATCAAGTGCCAAGGCTATTACTTGACCACCATGGCTGAAGATTGTTGGAAGCTCGTTAAGAGGTGTCTCAAATGTCAACTTTATGGAGACCTCATCTATGCACTGTTCGTACCACTCAACTCAACACCGCTCGTATGGCCCCTTGCTATGTGGGGTCTTGATATCATCGAAATGACTTCACCAAAAGCCTCAAGCGGCCACCATTTTATATTAACGACTACAAAGTACTTCACAAAATGAGTAGAGGCTGCATTATTTATCAAAATTGAAGGACAACATGTTGCTCGTTTCATAAAGAACAACATTGTATTCAGATTCGGTATTCCTGAGTGAATCATTACTGACAATGGGTCCAACTTCAAAAGTGAAAGGGTCACTAAGGTGTGTAAAAATTTTGGAATAACACAGAAATTCTCCACACCTTACTACCCTCAAGGAATTGGACAAGCAAACGCCACAAACAAAGGACTTCTCAGAATTATAGATGGAATAATAGAAGGTGGAAAAGATTGGCAAGAAAAGCTAAACGACGCGCGATGAGCCTATCGAACAACTGAGAAGACTCCTACTGACATGACCCCATACTCATTAGTGTATGGAATGGAAGCAGTGCTACCCATTGAAGTCGAGATACCATCTCTCCAAGTGCTCATTCATAAAAATGTGGATGAGGAACAAAAGATCGAAACATGAATTGTAGCTCTCGTTAATTTGGATGAAAGACTATTATGAGTGACACACAATATTGTTGCTTATCAGCGTAGAATCGAGAGGGCATACCAAAGAAAAGTTGTTCCTCAACAATTCAAAGAAGGAGACATGGTACTCAATAAAATCTTCAACACTCTTTGCAAATCCACACCCTTTAGGCAAGTTCCAACCTAATTGAGAGGGGCCATTAGTGGTTACCATGGTACATACAGGAAATTCTTACAAGATAAAAATTCAAGAGGGGTACGAGTTCAACGACCCCATTAATGCAATTTATCTTAGAAAATACTATCCATAACGGGCTCAAAAGAGTGATGAAAACTTGAAAAGGCGCCACAAAGAAAAAAAAAAAAAACTAAAAAGAAAAAAATGGAAGTGGTTAAAATCTGAAAAGGCATCATGAGTAAAAAAAAAAAAAAGAATAAAAAATCTCCAAGAAGGAGCTTCTAATTCAAACCACTCAAGTACAAACAAGTACTTGCAAGTTCTAACAATACTGCACAAGTAGACCCTGAGGATGAAAACTCCTCCTAAACCCGGTAGGTTCCCAATAGAACCATCTCAGAAAGATGCGAGAGGGCGACATGAATGGAAACTGAACGTCGAGATTTCTCCAAGATGGAAGCCCAGCAAGAATCCATAGAACCCTTCATGGACCCACGAAGCACACGATGAAAGCTTCAAAGGAAAAGGACAACTTCGAAACTTTTGAGTTCTCATGATCCCACAAGAAAATCCTTTCATCATCTTTGGGTAAAACTTGATAAAGAAAATGACCACCAAAGGGACCACAGGTGGCAAAATTGTAAGGCCCGTCCCTTTTGAAAATCCCTTTTCAATTTGACTTTTAAATCATCCATTTTCAAAAGTTTAGAAAGGACTTCCTCCATCACTACAAGAGGTTAAACTGTTAGTCAATTGACCTCGTTCTCGAAGCCAACTTCCTACGTATGTTATGAAAGCTTGAAACTAGCCAGGCACTCCATGGTTGTACGAGTATAATTACCAACTACTACATATAGGAGATGGGTGAACGTCGCCAATGACGAAATTGGCTAGTCTAGGAGTGTTTTTCTCTCGCCTGAGGCAAAATGAGGCAAGCTCACCCCTATGTGTGTTTATGATGACCCAATGGCTGGAAATTTGAGACAAACAACCTACGACTAGGGGGATGAGTTTGTAAAAATTCAGTTTGAAAAGTGTGTGCAAATAAAGTATCCTGCTATAGTTCGACAAGTTAATTGCGCACGTACAAGTTAAAAGACCCCCAACAAGAGCAATAAAAAAAAGAAGAAGAGATCAAGCAGAACATAAAATAAAATTTTGGGTATCTTAAAATTCTAACGTATTCATCAAGTGAAAGTGAGCTTATTACATGCATCTATGCAAATTAAACTTGGTCCTAGGACCAAAATTCCTACCGTTCTAACAGACTTCAACAAATATAAAACTGCTGAAAAATAATGCTAATCATGAGATCAACTTATTCATGTCAAGAAAAATAAGATAAAGAAAATATCTGGCTATTCAGTCTTCGGCTTCGGATCAACATCCTTCGCCTTAAGTTCTACCATGAAGGCTACCCACCGAGCCAATTCAACTTTAGCCTCTTCTAAGCTGATATCAAAAGTGTCCTCATTGGATTTGATTCTTTTATTTGAACATGAGGCACCATCTTCTCAAGGAGGCACGGGATCTTGAGCAGGAGCAGAAGGTTCACCATGAAGTCTCGAAGATCTGGGGCATAGCGGAAGAGGGCAGGCCCGTTCTCACTAAGAATCATAGTTGGAAGTGGTTGAGCTAAGAATCATAGTTGGAAGTGGTTGAGGGCTTGTCTTGCTTAGCTAACCCCTCACTAGAAGAGGACTTCTTTCCCTTTCATGACAAACCAACATTGACCAGAAGAGTGGAAGAATGTCGTCGAAGCGGAAAGATAGGGCAATGATCGATCGCCTCTCCTAGAGAAGTATAATTCAGAGTAAGGCGAAATTGGCAAAAGATAGGGCAATGATCAATCGTCTCCCAACTGAGACCTTCCCCGGATGGAGCTGAGCTTTTTCCAGATAATTCCTGTGGTAGAAATATGGGTTATAGAGCCATAACCTAGACAAAAAATTGGGTTCTAGGGGCAAAAAAAAAAAATTGTGTTAAAAAATATACTTGCAAAATCAGGACACTGCCCTCAATAAATCAGTTACCTCCCGTGGCCCGATCGTGAAGACCTCGGTAAATGCCCGCCAACATGGCCGGAACAATGGTGTAACCCACTCGTTCCTAAAAGGAATGGACTAAAGGAATAAGGGAACTACGAACAGTCTTACGACCACTCAAAAAAAGAATGCAGCCCAACAACCCAAAAAGAAAAATACGGATATGTTCGGTGGCTCGAGATTGTTCTCAATTCTGGACTAGCAACTCCATATCAACCCACTGACCATGTGAAGAATAAGCAGCCCCCAACAGTCTCACACTCATGATAGAATGGTCGTTGGTGGCATTAGAAGGTTGATACGTAATCCCGTCTAGGTTCAGGCCAGAAATCCTGGCAACTTCCTCCAAACTTGGCATTGTCTTGCCTGTAGGAATGAAGAAGGTATTCGTTTGATAGTTGAATCTCTCAGCAATAGTTTCAAGGAGTGGAAAGTTCACATGGCAAGAGGCCATGTTCAAGATGGCTATCGTCAAAATTGAAGCTAGAAGGGCCATAAGCTCGGGCCACTGTCGAGCAAAAAGAAACCAATTCCGAAACCATGGTCCGATGATAGGAAATCCATTGACGTGTCGAGGAACTTCACCCGATCGAAGGCCCTGCGAGATATGAGAGGACTAACCTTCAGGGAAGTGCCAAACCCTACGAAAACGTGGGAAGGCCTCTTCCTCTCCTACATTGTCAATCCGCTCGAAAACCTTCCCCTTGCCCTTGGAAATCACGTTGTCCTTCTTAGGAGCCATGAAAGCCTAAGGATGAGTGCAAGAAAAACTAGCAAGATCAGAGGGAGGATGATAATGCAGGAAGAAGAAGAAGATGGGAAGAAGAAAATTCAGTTTGAAAGATGAGAGAAGAATGGGAGGGGGGATGATTTTTATAGAAAAAAAAAGAAACTCGACGCAAAATGATTCCTTTAGTTATCCACTTTAGCTAACAACGGGTTTGGATAACCTTAAAATTAAGAAAATCATAAAAACATTTTTTGAGGATCGAAGGTTTGGGTGACACGCCCCGTGTCCCCCAATTTCGTACTCGGACTTGGGCGGCACCACTTGTCACCCACATTTTTTTTGAAAAAAAGCCCCTTTTTCATCCCATTTTCCGAATAATAATTTTCTTTTTTTTTATGGGCGACACAAGGCTTGTCGCCCAACCTGTGAGGGGGACACTCCCTGTGTCGCCCATATATATTTTTGCTAAAAAGTTTCTTTTAGTTTACCATGTTTCCTTTAAAATAATAATAATTATTTTATTTGTTTTTACATGGGCGACATGCCTGGTGTCGCCCAGCCTGTGTGGGCGACACTATTCGCTCAAGCGACATCACTGGTGTCGCCAAAATTTTCCATGTTTCTCTTATTCCTAGCAAAATACATAAAGGAAAAAAATAATTTTTGCTTGGCGACACCACCAATGCAGCCGGGGCAACACGGCGGCGTCGCCCAAAACGTTTTGGTCCAAAATCACCCCACTCAATTTTGGGGTCTTCAGGGACTTATCATGTATTTTGTGACTTTTTTTTAAACATTTTTATTAAGTTTCAAAAATTTTAAAAGCTCCTCGGTGGAAAGAGCCTAAATTGCTAACCAATTTTCCAAAAATAAAAACTTTTTTCCTCTGTGGCACGAGCCTAAACTGCCAACCAAAGTCCAATCCAGGGCACAACGACTCTGCTTAGTGGAAAAAACGTCAAACTTGTGCGACGTAAAAGAGCCGAGACAGGTAACTTCTAGCCCCGTATGACGCAAAAGGTTGGGTGTGTTCAAGGCACAACCACTCTATTCAATGGAAAAACGTCAAACTTGTACGCCGTAAAAGAGCCAAGACAGGTAACGTCTAGCCCCGTATGACGCAAAAGGTTGGGTGTGACCAGGGCACAACCATCCCATTCATTGGAAAATCAAACTCGTGCGACGTAAAAAGAGTAGAGGCAGGTACCATCTAGCTCTGTATGATGCAAAAGGTCAGATGTATCCAGTTCAAACGTCAAACTCGTGCGACGTAAAAGAGCAGAGACATGTAACGTCTAGCCCCGTATGACGCAAAAGGTTGGGTGCGTTCAGTGCACGACCACCCTGTTTAATGAAAACGTTTAGCACTGTATGACGCAAAAGGTCGGTGGTGTTCAGGGCACAACCACCATGTTCAACGAAAAACGTCTATCCCCGTATGACGTAAAAGGGTTAGGTGTACTCCGTCTATCCCCGTATTAATGTAAAAGGGTCAGGTGTATTGTCCATCGCTGCATGATGCTAAACTGCTTAGAGGGCTCTATGGTTACAGGAGTTAAAACTGCTAACCAACTTCGTTTTTTGAAATATCTTTCCTTTTCCAAAAATTTTCACTATATGTCTGTGTTTTCGAAAACTATAATTTCTTTGTTAAAATCGTAACCTATCCCTGCTCCGAGTTCTATTTCAAACATCCCCTACATTCAAAATTTCTTAAAGACTTTGAAAACAAAGGAGCTTGGACACCCGAATATGATGAGTATCATGTCGCCGTGATTGCCGTGTTTCTACCTCGTATCTCTCTTCGGATTTGACCTGACAAGTCTCTTCCATTGGAATGCCTTCTTCCTATAGACAGCCTTAGGGAATCCTGAGGAAATCCAAGAAAATGCAGGTTTGCATATTTGAAACTGAAGTTATGTGGCATGGCAAGAAAATCCAACTCGAGTTTCAAGCTTGTGTAACTCACAGACATCTCACTCTGGAAACCCTAGGAGGAAAAATGCCAAAGGTGGGTGAGCTCGGTGAGTGCAATGACTTAGAGGGATAGTTAGTGTGCCCTCTGACCACGGGACATCAGGAACAAGTTTTCAATGTCTGCATTATCCTCTCTTTTCTTAAACATATAGATAGCCTTAGGAAACCCTAAGGAGATCAAAGAAGATGCCAGGGTTAAAATTTTCAAACTACAAAACCCCCTAAAGTTAAGTGGAAGGGCCATAAAATCCAACTTGAGTTTCAAGTTTGTGTAACTCACTGACATCTCACATCGAAAACCTTAGGAGGAAAAATTCCTTAGGTGGGTGAGCTCGGTGAGCGCAATGACTTGGAGGGATAGTTGGTGTGCCCTACGACCACGTGACATCAGAAAGAAATCTTTGACTTGCACCTGCCCCTCGAAGGACAGAGAAAGCCAAAGTGTCTACTTCTTTGCCACTCACATCTCCCTTGAAGAACTGGGAGTGCCAAAGAGGGGCGACTGTAGACACCCCATTTTAAATCTGACAAACTCTATGGGTTTTTGAACCCTTAGGACCACATTATCTTAATAAACCCAAAATCCATGGTTCACAAAACCTATCTTGTGACCCGGAACCAATCTGCCAACCCGAAACCTTGCAAAAACCATGTTTTGACCCAGATTCTTGTAAATGCCCAGTTTTATCAAAAAAGCCATTCAAAATAGTACAAAAATCGGTTTTGACCCAAATTTTCTATAAAAGCTTTACAAGAAGTTTAGGAACACATTGAAAAAAATTTCAATTTTGACACTTTTTGACTTGGGTGACATGAGCAGTGTCGCCCAACCTAGACTGGGAGACAAGCCTAGTGTCGCCCAGATTTGGGCGACACTACGTGTGTTGCTCAGATTCGAGACCTCTAAAACCCATTTTCTTTTTATAAGGATTGGTTTGTTATGTGAGCATATCCTTCGTAGAAGATTTTGAGACTTGTATATCCCGTTTTCATGGCTACTTAACGACATAGGAAGTTGGATACGAGAGAGAGATAGACTTCTTCTGAAAGGGTTGAGAGCTTCAGAGACCCCAGCCTCCTGAAACCCTAAGCTTAAGCCAAAAGCTTAAATCTTTAGGGCACAACTACCCTAGTTTTAAAACCATTTTCAGGGCACAATAGCGTTTCTATACTAGAGATCTGCTGGTCAACATCCGAATTAGAGAGGCAAAGAGGACGTCGGTGCTGATACGGGCGAGCCCTAAAAGGCACGAGAGTCACTGGCCATCCAGCACGGTTTGGTATTGTTTCATCTTCTTTCTTTCTTCTTCTTTTACTATTTTGATTCTATTTTACTTATTTTGTTACTTTAATTTTCTTTAAAAATCATATTTTAGTGTCTTGGATCATGTTAGCTCTACCACAAATCTGAGAGTAGATCTGCTCATTCCCGGGCTGATCTGGCCTCAGATCTGAATTCGATTTGTCCCACTCTATCCACCACAGTATTTTTATAAGTTTAACATGTTAAGATCCAAGAGATCTTCATCGAAAGATCTGTCAGATTTTCATCGTAAAAATCAAGCTGGTTAGGTGCCTCGATCTCGCCCTCCGGATCTGGATGAACTGGCAGCACATATCTCGGGTTTCAAGGGAACTCGGGACTTTAGATCACTCTGTCAGGAACCTTGCTAAAAAATAACGGCAGGTGTACCAACCGATGAGAGAGGAATTTAAGGTGGGTTGGTGACTTACTCGGGCTGGCTCTTGTGAGCACCCTCTTGGATCACGAAGAAAGCCCCCTAGTCGTAGAACTGGTTCGGAATCTCCTCCCGTAGCCTGTATTCTCCTATTTCTACAATCACATACACATGGCAAATGTTACAAGACAAGTGGGTCAAGGGACCCCATCTTGCCTTTGGGTGAACGTACACAGACGTGCACATTCAAAATGAAGAAGAGAAGAATGAGAGAATTGAGATTGGGATGAGAAGAATTTGACCAGGCTGTGAGACCGACACAGTGACTAAACTAGTAGGTAATTGACCCGGTGTGGCAGTAAAACGAGCTCGGTAACTCAGATCGGCTCACCATAATTACTATTAGATGACAATATAAATATCGACTTGCTTGACACAATGGCTAGTATGTCGTGATAGTAAAGAGGGCACCGTAACTCTAACCGGCACAACGACGTTACTGTTGAACGACATGATTACCATGGAGTGCTAGTCTCAAGCCCTCTTTGATCAAACGAATGAGTAAAAGAAAGAAGAGAGAGTAAAGAGAGAGAGAGAAGAAAATATGGAGGCGAGAAATAAGAAAGGAAAAGAAAAGGAAGAGCGAGGCGAGAGAGACATTAGTGAAAGAAGAAGAAGATAATAATAGAAGGAAAAGGAGAGAGAGAAAGAAGAAGAAGAGCATGAGAGGAGATAAAGGGAAAAGAAAGAGGAAGAGAAAGAAGAGAGGGAAAAGCAAAGAGAAGAAATAAAAAGAGAAGGAAGAGAGAGAAGGAAGAGAGAAAAGGAAGAGGAAGACACAGATGGTGATGAGATGGGGAAAGAGAAACTCAGACGGTGATGAGCTTCCCCGTCTGTGGGAAAGAGAAGAGCAAAGGGAGAACACAGGAGGTAATAGGCTTTCGTCGGCTGTGATAAAAGAAAGAGGAGAGAGAAAGAACACTAATGATGATAGGCTTCTGCCTGCTGTGACAGAAGGAAAATAGTGAAAAAGCACAGGAGGCGTTAGGCTTCTGCCGGCTGTGACAGAAGAAAAAGGAGAGAAAGCACATAGGCAGCGATAGTCTTCCACCAGCTGTGATAACAGAGAAGAAAGACAGAGAAAACACATGCAAAGATATGCTTCCATCGGCTGTGATAGAAGGAAAAGAGAGAAAAAGCACACATGCAGCGATTGGTTTTTGTTGTCTGTGACAAAAGAAAAAGGAGATAGAACACATGCGGCGATATGCTTCCGCCAGTTGTAATAAAAGAGAAGAAAGAGAGAGAAAATACAGGCGGCGATAGGTTTACGCTAGCTATGACAAAAGAGAGAAGAGAGAGAAAGCACAGGTGGCGATAGGTTTACACCAGATGTGATAAAAGAGAGGAAAGGAAATTTTGATAGAGGCCTGGCCCACCTCTCAGGTTATGGCCCGACTCACTGTTAATGTCTCAGAAGCAGGAAGACATCGCACCAGTCGATAGGTCCACCATGTGTGAGTAGAGAAAAGAGAGAAGTGTAGGGAAAGAGAAAAGTGATAAACCAGTGGAGGAAGAGAGAGAAAGAGATAGAGATGGAGATGAGAGGGAAAAGAAAAGAGAGAAAGAGGGAGAAAGAGAGAAAGAAGAAGATAAATATGCGAGAAAAAGAGGAGAGAGAATGTAGAGATAGAGATTAGAGAGAAATGAAGAGAGAAAGAGATATAAGAGAAAAAAAAAGAGAGAGAAAGAGAGATAAAGATGAGAGGAAAAGATGAGGAGAGAGAAAGTTACCTTATCGAGGGGTATCAACCCTTTTATTCTCTCTCCTCTCTCTCTCTCTCTCCAAAATGCACCCACAAACTTTGGCAAGAATTGAAACTTTATTGATCAATCTCAAGAAGGAACGAAGGGTTTCTTTACAATTAGGTTTAACATGTTTATATAAAATTGGGCCCAAACATGGATGTACACCCAAAAACTACCTAAATTGATGATAATTACCATTTAATTGAATTAAAATAAATTCTAAAATTGGGTGCAAAAGGATTACTTTGCCCCTGCTCAATAATACATGAAATTTCAAAACAGTCCCTGTTGTTGCCCAAGAACTTGTGTGATCTTCCATGGATGATTCGGGGTTGCTCCGTCGTTTGTTTGATCGACATGATTGAATTTTTGTAGGGCTCAACATGGCAATCAATTTGATACCAACTTCGAGCCATGGATCATGTTTTTGGGTCACGACATTTGACTCAAAATTTGGATGAATATTGAAAACTTTGAATCGATAGTTTGCTCATTCCTTGATGTTTTTTTCAAGAAAACTAAGCATACCATCATGATCACATGGAACCAAATGCAGCTCCATTTTGTGTCCGGACAAAGATTTTGTCGTCTTGAGT
This sequence comes from Amborella trichopoda, assembly GCF_000471905.2. The sequence goes on along the minus strand of NW_006496628.1, from coordinate 1,587,848 downwards.
TTTTGCACAGAATCTAGAATTCGACAGTCAAAATTTACAGAAGTTTGACACTTTTGTCTATAAAATGAAACCGTTCATCATATATGGGGTTTAGGCCAAAGATAACGTCGAACTTTAAGCAAATAATGGTATTAGTTTCATGTCAATCGGGTATGCGAGCGTCATGATTCGATTGCTCGAGTGAGTTGTGCTGCTGTTGATTTTTCTACATTTGTCTTCATGTATTTGCAACTTCTCTCTAATTTTTCTCCCTACTCGGGTATCGTCATGGGTCGTGGCACATATCAAAATGCTTGTCTTAATGAGACGAAAATGCTCACCAAATTTGAGAGTGATCCGACTCAAGACGAGTGAGATACGGTTCGTTGAAGTTGATGCTTGGGACTGTGCACATCAGCCTTCTTTAATGGAGATTGGTGTAGGGAGGCCGCACGGGAATAGCGTGCGGCCTACCCCTTTTTGGGATTTTACCCATAACTTTGTTTTAAAATGCCTGATTAAGCTGAAACTTGATCCATAAGGGTTTTCGATCATGTCGGATCGAATGGTTATGGTCTCAAAGCTTTTTGACTTACCGAGAATATTGCTCTAGTTACGGGGTCTGTTTCAGGGTGCTAGAGGCTGATTTTTGAAAAATTGTTTCTTCTATGCACTGCCTTAGATATGTCAGATTGCGACGAACCGAGCAGGTGGCCTTTTGAAGTGCTTCAAAATGATTTAGACTCATTATGGGGAAATTATGATACTGTCAGGAATTTCATTGTATGTTGATAATTTATTGACCTGTTTCCTCTTTATTTCGCATCATGGACCAAGATGCTGAAAAATGTCTTCAAACATCTCCTATATATTTTCTTCTCTTTCTCTTCCACTCTCTGCTTTTCTTATCTCTCCTCTTTCTCCTTCTTTTTCTTCTTCCTCCCTTATTTGACCAAGGACAAGTCTCACACTGTCACGGTAGTCTTGTCATCGAGCAGTATTACCGCTGTGCCGGTCTAAGTTACCGTGTCCATCTTGTTGCAATGTCGAACTCGCCATTATGTCAAGCTAGTTGGTGATGGTATTCTGTCGTCGAGTAGTATTGCCGTGGTGTTGGTGTGTTACCGTACCCGTCTTGCGACCATGTTAGGTCAATCTAGCCACTGTGCTAGGGTAGCCACTATGATAGGCTAGCCACCCAGTCAAATGTCTCTTTCTTTTCTGCTCTCTTCTTCCTTCTCCTAACCCTCATCTCTTCATTTCTTCTCTTGTCCCCTTTGAATGTGCACGCCTATGTGCATTCACCCAAAGATAAAGTGGGGTCTCATGGCCCACTTGTCCTGTAAAATTAACCATATGATTGTGATCACAAAAATAGGAGAATACAAGCCCAGGGAGGCGATTCCAAACCAGTTGTACGCCAGTGATCTAAGGAGGCGCCCATGCGAGACAACCCCTGTGAGTTACGGACCCAGGTGAGGTGTGTACCCCCTCGCGATAAATTCCTCTCTCATAAATTAGTATACCTTCCATTGTTCTTGAACAACGTTCGCGAGAGAGCGATCTCAAGTCCCAAGTTCCCTTCGAAACTTGAGACACGTGTCACCAGATCATCTAGATTCGGGGGCAAGATTGAGGCACCTAACTAGCTTAGTGACTCCACTAGGGACTTACTACCCTTTCATAAAATCGTACTTGTTTTGCTAGTTTCTCCTTTGTTTTTCTGCTTTCACACACCACTGGCTTTCGGGTTCCTTAACCCATTCATCCGGATCAAGGATTTTCTCATCCCCGCATTTGCGAGTTTCCCCCGGCATCAAGTTCCCCGAACGTCATTCCCAACTTTTATTTTGAGCAAAGACCCAGTGTCTAGCTCTTAGGTCTTAACCTGGATTGACGTGAGAAGGGACTTAAAGGTCCCTAACTCCCCATCTCCTTTCCCTAGTAGAAATTCCACCAAGGCACCCTGCACCGGTAGCACATTTGCTGCCACTCACAGCATGCACCCTGTCACCGGCAAGTCACTTGTCGATCGTATTGCCGAGGTATGCCAGAAGGCTGCCCAGTCCCTTTCTGCAAAAGCCAAGGAAGTTGTCATTGCTCTTGTGGGTCACCATAAGGCCACCCCCCACATTCCTACACCACCTCGGGTCTCTATGATTAGAGACTCAACACATCGAGGAGGAGACCCTGGAGCCTCCACCTCACGCACACATCCTAAGACTCGTGGGTCATCCACTCGAGTAACACCTCAGAGTAGCCCTTGTACTACCTCGAGTAAGCATCCAGGATCAGGCCTCCTTGGGTCGAAACCTGTGCACATGCATATGCATCTCACCACTTGGGGCAGCGCCGTTACAAAGCTAACTCGAGTACACGAAAGGCGACCCCCTCGTCCTCCCTCTCAGCACACACTAGCGCACCCTGTAAGGGGCAGGCCCTCACCTGTTCCCTTGTAGATACTTGCTTGCAGTTCTCGGCCTCCTAAGGCCTGATCACCTGTTCGAGCCAGGGTTGACCCCTAAGTCACCCGGAATGCTACTTCAAGGGGCGTACACGTGCCACCTTCACTGCTTGCTCTCGACCCAGACATCGTCGAGAGTCAGTCCCCTCTTCTTCCACTCTTTCCTCTCCCAGTGGATATCTCAAGACCTGGTACTCGAAGGTTTTCCCTAGGAGTTCCATCCTCAACCAGCCCCATCAGGTCGGCTATGCCCCTCGAGACCACAAAGGAGTTCGGGGCAAAGGCCTGATGATTGATGAAGTTCTACAACTTCCAAGGCAGCAGCCCAAGCTGGCCGTTGTTCGTGGTCCACATTCGCTGCCCCATCTTATGGACACGACCCTCTCATACTCTAAGAAGGCGGGTCAACCTTGATCCCAGTCTCAGTTCTAGAGAGAAGTCTGCCGCAGCCTCAAAGATAAGAAAATAGAGGACTGCAGATCCTGATTAAGGAGCCGATAAGAAAAGTTGGACACTCAGCTCCAAGGGTTTTCTTCATGAAAATCCCTTCCACCCTCTTCTAATCACAAAGACTGAAGAAGAGGTGCGAGAATCCTGCACCGTGGTCAGCGTCTTAGAGGATGACCCGACCACCCAGCAGCCACGGACCCAAGATTGCCAAGACCCGGTCCTCACATGGTCGGCATATAAAACTCAAGTACAGTCGGGGTATGCTGATCGATCTGTCGTGCGTGACCCGTCAAGCTCGAAAGCCTTCAAACGCATCTAAGGCTGAATGCTTTGAGGAAATGGTTAGCGTTATGGTTGTAACAGACCTTAAAGACTCCCAGGAGGAGCGCATGAATAGGTTCGAAGACATGGTGCATGCACAAATGGAGAAGATTGACCGTATGGAAACCATGAGACACTCGGCTAACCATGAGGCCAACTCCCATCACTCAGATGACGTGGCTCCAAGGCAACCTTCTGCCCCTACCTCACAGGACAATTCTATCCCTCACCTTGTCTCACAAGAGGACATCGATGCTATGGTAACCCTCAGCTTAAAAAGCAGACAAATTTGGGGTATTCAGGGTGAAACACTCTATCAAAAACCATACGCCTCTTACATTGATCAGGTTCCATTTCCCTCGGACTAAAAAAAGGTGAAGTTTCCCCTATTCGATGGGACAACATCGCCACACTAGCATATCGTGCATTTTTAAGCGGCATGTCGAGAGACAGCTGCTGATGGGAGACTCCTCCTCTATCAGTTTGTTGAAACTCTTGATGGCCCCGCCTTTCAATGGTACGCTCGACTTCCCACAAATGTAGTAAATACTTGGGAGGAATTGAAGAAACTATTTCACCAGTGTTTCTATGAGGTCAAGAGAGAGGTCCAAACCATCAAGCTTCTCACCTTAAACCAGGAACCAGATGAACCTGTAGATCAATTCATAATAAGGTGGAGAGATTTGGGTGCTCGCCATTCCAATCCCATGCCTGAGAAGAAAACAGTTCAGACATGTGTGCAAACCATACATCTTGAGATGGCTCCACATGTTGAGGCCTCCACTTTGACCTCCATGTCAAAGCTGATCGCTAAGTCAGTTCACACAGAGAGTTTGTCACCCCACCATGGCGGGTCACAACAATAGCCTTCAAACTTGGGAAACAACCGGGGCAATGGTAATTCTCGGACCAACACCTAGGGCAACCAACAAAAAGGAGTGATTAGTGCGGCTGTCACTGTAAGTGATCCGAAGAGGCTGCCTCTTAGACTTTAGACCTCTTCAAAGGGGTAGGCACAACAAAGACAGTTTCTTAGGCAGGCAAACAACATCAATCATACAACTGGGTACCCTCACTTGCAAACCTTAATCAATGTGATTATTGGACTAACCATCAGAACAAGGTTTATCCTCTTGAAAAGGACTAGTTCCTACACAGCTCTGACTATTGCTAGAATAGAACATGATTGAGCTGCCTTAGATCAAGTTTCTCGATCAAGCTGGTCTTGATACGCACGCAAGATATTGTGCTTATCATCGAATGGTAAACCACTCCATGAAAGAAAGCTACACACTTAAGTACAGAGTGCTACACATGCAAGAAAGGATTCGGGGCAACTGAAGCTTTCCATGTGGTAACAGTACAGGAGAAAGGCAAAAGCCTGTGCCCTTCTGATGAGCTATCAACAGATCTTCTCCATGCTCTGTTCGATATGATGCTCTAACAAGGACTCATTACACCAAAGTCGGTGAGGCAACCCAAGCTCCTTGCTCAGGGAACTGAGAATCACTGGTGCCTGTACCATCAGATATGGGGCCATGAACTGAGTGATTGCTATTGGTTTGAAGCTGTGGTTATAAAAAATCCAGGCAGGTCACATTGCTTACGTTGAACTCCATCAAGGCACTATTCCCATTTAGGAGGGCGTTTCAATGCAAGACTCTTGAAAGGATGCCTCTGATCCCACTGAACCCTCGACTTCCCAACCACAGAAAGTCCATCACGGGCAGAGTAGGCTCAAGTCTTTAAAGCAAGAAGCGATTCGTCAAGCTAATGCTGTTCACAAACCTAGCAAGACGGACCAAGCAGCCCCAGAGGTGACTAGAAGAAGATGAGCACCAAGGGCTGCTAGCTGGAAGAACAAGGTTCCTCAACCATCGGTTGAGCCAGATTTTCTCAGGCCTCTTCCTCCCTTGCCAACCTTACAAGACTTCATACTGGTCACCATCAACCTTATTCCTTCGTCTCATCAAGAGGATACCCCTGGGTTATCTCTTACTCAGGATATGTCTAATGAGGGTGACGACATTAAAAGCACCCCCCAACAGTCTAAGTAGGGGAAAGACCTAAAAGACTCCTTGCACATGTCCAACTCTGGTGATGACATAAAAAGCTTCCCAAATCGGTCTGATGAGGGGAACGACTTTAAAAGTCCCTCTGCTACTAACCCTTCTCCTTCTTCCTCTTCTATGTCTTCCGCTAGTACAAACATGAAATGTCCAGACTTCGAGGCTCTTGACAGAGAGCTCGAAGGAACCAATATAAGCAGGATGCACCGGAGGGCTAAGAAAGACTCTGGCCCAAGCAGCTGGACTTTTTACAGTTGTTGACGCCATGGCAGCTCAAGCTAAGGCCGAGCCACCTTCTTCCACAAAGAAGCACCAGAGGTCAAAGCAAAAGAAACCCCAGTGGCCTCTTGAGCCCGACTTTGAGTAGCGGTTGAGAGAATCAAGAGGGCAGAGCTTCTATTCTCAAGAAGCTTACCGCATGGTACAGGACTATGAAGTATCAACTAGCATGGGGCAAACACTATTGACACTCGTGCAAGGACTGAGCAATTCATATGAGGGTGCCTCTGGCCCCACAATCACTGAATCTCAACTTCCCTGTAACTTTCAAATCAAAATTTTGTAGCCTGATATGCCATCCATATTTGAGGTCGACCCTTATGTTCCTCAGTTCAAGAAAGGTGCAGAAATCATGACCTACCCTGGAGCTCTATTTGAAGCAAAGATGTCAGGATCGTGGGTCTCTGCACTTGAGGTTAAGAAGGCCCAGAAGAATGGGAAGAAGGCAGTTGAGCCACAGTCGATGAACTCGAAGAGATAAATCTAGGGGATGAGGCTGGTCCCAGACCCACTTTCATCTCAGCAAATATGTCTTTAGAGGATAAAGAAAATTTCACTACCTTCTTGTCAACAAACCGAGATATCTTTGCCTGGCATTACCATGAGATGCCTGGTTTAGATCCTCAAGTTGCGATTCACCATCTTGGCATTGATCCCTCTGTCAAGCTCGTCACGCAAAAATCAAGGAGGTTCAAGCCTGATCTCGAAATGCAAATAGATGCTGAGGTGACCAAACTCAAGCAAGCAAGCTTCATCCGTGAAGTCAAGTATCCAAAGTGGTTGGCAAATGTTATTCCAGCCAAGAAGAATAACGACCAAATTAGGGTCTGCATTGACTTCTGCGATCTGAATACTACCTACCCCTAAGATGACTTCCTGTTGCCGTTCACGGAGATGCTCATTGATTCTACGACTCATTGTCAGGTCTTCTCGTTCATGGACAGATACTCCGGGTATAATCAAATACAGATGACTTCAGAAGATGAGGAAGCCACCACATTCTTTACTCCAAAAGGGGTCTTCTGCTACACAATGATGCCTTTTAGATTGAAGAATGTCGGTGCCACATATCAGAGAGCAATGACAACCATCTTCAAAGACATGATGCACAAAGAGGCTGAATATTATGTAGATGACTTGGTGGTGAAATCCGAAGAGAAAGATGCTCATATGAGATACCTTAAAATGGTGTTTAAATGGTTACACATTCATCAGCTCAAAATGAACTCGCTGAAATGCGCTTTTGGCATGCGTTCAGGAAATTTCTTGGGGTTCATTGTTAGACACCGAGGGCTGGAAGTTGAGCCAGTCAATATCAAGGCAATCCAAGAAATGCCGTTACCAACAACATTGCGGGAGCTGTGATCCCTCCAAGGGCAGCTGGCTCATATCCGTAGGTTCATCTCAAACCTCTCAGGTCACTGTAAGCCTTTTACGCACCTATTGAAGAAGGATAACCCATCATCTGGGATGAAGCATGTCAAGCGGCCCTTGATGACATCAAGCATTATTTATTAAACCCTCCAGTGATATCTACACTAGTACTGGGAAAACCTCTCATCCTGTATGTGATCTCCTTGGACGGGCACTTGGGGCACTATTGGCGCAAAACAATGACGAAGGAAAAGAGATTGCACAGTACTATTTTAGCCACAGAATGTAAGGGGCTAAGAAGAATTATCCCCCTATAGAGAAGATGTGCCTAACCCTAATCTTCGCAGTACAAAAGCTCCACCACTACGTTGCTTGGTCATGAAGTAAAACTTATATCAAAAGCAGATCTAATAAAGTTTCTCATGATACGCCCATGCTTGTCCGGACGTCTTGATAAGTGGGCATTATTGATGATGGAATTCGACATCATATATGTCCCACAAAAATCCATCAAGGGCCAAGCTTTGGCTGATTTTCTCGCAGCATATCCTGTACCGGCAGAATCTCCCTTATCAAGTGACCTCCCCGATGAAGAAGTCTTATGTGCCGAACTTGCTCAAGCATGGGAGATGCACTTTGATGGAGCCTTCCAATCTGATTGCAAAGGAGCCGGGGTCGTATTCATGACCCTAAAGGAGGAGTGCTTCCTCTATCCTTCTCTCTCACCCAGGTTCCCATAACGAAGCAGAATATCAGGCCCTTATAAATGGGTTGGAAATAGCCTTTGATCTAGAGTTGGAGCTGCACAATATCTATGGCGATTCTGAGTTGGTTATTCGGTAGCTTAAGGGGATATATGATGTGAGAAAGGACACTCTCAAGTCTTATCATGATGCTGCAAAGTCGTATATGGCTCAGCTTGAGGATGTTTCTCTAAGTCACATCCCTAGGAGATTAACCTCACAGGCTGATGCACTCGCAAAGTTCGGTGCTACAACTCAACTATCTTCCCCAGGGCTATGCCTGTTTGGGTCGTCGAGTGGAGACATATTGAACTGAGAGCTGAAGTGGACACAGTTGATGAGAGAGTTCTCTTTCTCTAGTGTCCGCCTTATTCATTTGGGGCACTTTTGGTAGCCAAAGAGTTCATTAAAGCCAAGCAGAAAATGGCACGAAGTCAAAGTGCTGGAGCCGAAAGGCCAGAACCAAAGTTCTTTGATATAATGTGTGCAGAAATTGAGCAGATAGAAGATTGGAGAGAGCTCATCTTGAAGGATATGCTCTCTTGAAGATGTCTACCAAGTACACCCTCCTTGAAGGAGATTCTCTCTTCAGACGATCTTTTGACTGTATTCTTCTTAGATGTGTACACACACAAGAGGTAAATAAGGTGTTGGAAGAAGTACACTGGGGCATCTGTGTACTGCACCAGTCCTACCCTAAGCTCTATGAACGGATATGCAGATTGGGGTACTATTGGCCTTCGAAGATTGTCGATTCCTTAAACTCTGCCAAGAAGTGCCAGGTGTGCCAAATACACTAAAGCCTTGTTCATCAGCCTCTAGAACCCTTGCACCCTATAGTGGCATCATGGCCCTTCCAACAATGCGGTATGGACAATGAAGGATCTATCGACCCTCCCTCTGTAATGGGTCATGTCTTCATTCTAGCCACAACAGATTATTTCTCCAAGTGGGCTGAGGCTGTTCCTCTTAAGCAAGTTCTAGGGGCTGCGGTATCAAACTTTTTGCGACATCATATCATATACCGATTTGGAGTGCCTGATCATATTATATCGGGCAATGGCCCTCAATTTAGAAGTCATCATATTGATCTCTTGGTCAATCAGTTCGGTTTCAAGTGGAAGTATGTCACACCCCAAGAATTTACAATATTGATATTCCTGAGATGTGACAGTCAAAACATATATACATCTCTTGATAGGACAAATTTACACTGACGACTTCTTACAAAGTAACAAAAAAAAGCTTAGACACAACTACAATATCTTCCAAAGTTGCCCTTGACGAGTACTCAAAATGAAGCCACAGTTATCCTGAAAAATGTTTACCATAGTTTGATGAGTTTGGCTACTCAGTAAGTGATCATCATAATCCTAAAAATAATCATGGTTGAAAGATATCAATATTTTTCAAACGGAGATATATTAACAGAAATGCATCAACAATTTCACTTTCAATAAATGCATAATTAAGTATAATCTGAATAATTGAAATGCATATAACACTTTAACGGTAGTGCATAATTCAAAAGATTTCACAAAATACCCTACTGGTGTCCCAAGTAGGTCACCTATATACCCCATCAGCGTCCTGATGGGTCCACTTAATCCCTATCAGGGTCCCAGATAGGTCCACTTAATCCCTGCAGGTCCACTTATACCTCACCGGCGTACCGGATGAGTCCACATAATCCCTACCGGCGTCCCAGATAGGTCCACTTATACCTCACCGGCGACTCGGATGAGTCCACTTGCATACTTAAATTATTTCTAAATCTCTTTAAACATTCGAAAGCAGCAATATCATGTACTCAACATATCACTGAAATCATTAATATGAATTTCATTGAAACCATTAATAACAGTCACTTTCAATAACATTTCAAAAACAACCAATCAAATTTTTTGGGCTCAAATTTAGAAAGGTAGCAGTTTGTAAAGGCATTCTAGCATAAGTGCCAATTTAATATGTATAGAAAAACTCTTATAGAAATTCAGGAAATTATCACAATTTATGGAATATCAATTCACAAATAAACATTTCACAACAATACTATAATCAATTGCAAAAATGTCAATTTTAAAATAATAAGGCAGTCATTTGCACATGAATTTTACAATGTCTAAATATTCAAAACAGTAGAAAGAAATATCACAATTTTACTAAAAGCAAAAATATCACATTTATTTCTAACAATAGACAAGAAAAATAAATAAATTTATTTTTCTAATTTACAGCATTCAAAATTTCTAACATAGATAAAATATCACAATTTTTATTAAAAAGAATGGATTATTTTTCAAGACAATGAGGTCACTTACACATAAAACTGATAAAATAAAGATCCTAGACGAAAATATCACTATTTATTAGAAATAGACTATTTTTCAGGAAGACGATGTCACTTACTCACAAATATTTGAGAGGGAGCTTCCGATAAAAATTCGGCTCGAGAGAGGAGTTCACTGTGTTTCGACCAGAGAAAAAATCTCAAAAGTTTTCTAGGGTGGGAGTCCTCGCCTCTCGTATTTAAACTCTTACGACACCTTATTATAATATTTTATTAAGTGACACCTCATAAACGAGGTGTAACCGTTACAATACCCCTTATATGCTTAAAGCCCACGTCCACTTGACGTGGCAAGGCAGGAGCAAACAAAAGAAACTTAACCAAAAGATTTTGAAAACAGTGATGGTCCCTAAGGACCATCATGCTCATATAGACCATCACTTATTAAGAGTTTCTTTCCTTCTTTTTTTATTTCTATTTTTTTATTTTTTTTTATTTTTTTACTTTTTTTTAAAAAAAATTTAGAATTATTACATTCTTCCCCCCTTAAAGAAATTTAGTCCTCTAAATTTCTCATATTCTTTCAACTTTATTATTATTTTAAGTACATTTTTTTTAAAAAAAATTTCTTATTAATCTTAAACCTATTGCTCTGATACCATAATTGTCACA